>JACGWL010000015.1:12132843-12580386 GCA_034509725.1 Sesamum angolense
GTTTTATATTTTACAGGGGGTAAATTGCTCATTTCCCATAACACAGGGGGATAAATTGCATTTTTCCCTATAATTTTTTAAATCATAAAAAATTTACATGTAATTATACTAAATATCAGGCGAGGGAAGTATAATTATCAAAAAGAAAAGAAAATGAAACAAAAACTATAGAAAAATGCACCCAATACACAAAAAATGAAAACTGGGCACTCACGGTTCTGTTTCACAAAGAATAAAAATCTACACAATTTGATAAAAAAAAAAAACGATTATTTAGCACATAATGCAATGAAGCCTCCAAAAGTGGACCACCAATACTTGTCAAGAAAAAAACATGGACCACCAATACTTGTCAAAAAAGAAACGGACCACCAATTCCGATCCTTTCATTTGCCCACCACTGTTTGTTTTTCTTGAAAACAAATACTAAATCTATTACTCATCTTCGGATAATACTAAATGATTTTTGTAAAGTTTCAGAACAATCTATTAATTGTGATAAATCTATAGGTCATTGTTCTCACCTTCCACACCTTCTATATAAGCGTCATATATATTATTAATGGGCAAAATGCGTCCTACCCCCTGTCTTTTAATAAAATAAGCAGAATATTCCCTTATTCGAGTAGTGTGATACACGCGTCCAATTTTTTTAAATTATTTTTTTGTATATTTTTTTTTTTGAATCATTGGATATTATTTAATACAAATCAACGTTCATATTACATCTGTAATAATCTATGGTTTATATAAAATCTTCTTTAAATTAACGATTGACATTTTATCTTAGAAAATCAACGGTTTAAATTTAATTTTCATATATAATTTATACACAAAATTTTAAAATTATATTTAAAATATATATCATATATATGATATATATAGATAATATATATTATATATATACAGGTATGTATAGCCCACCGGCCAAACTCCTCCCTCTGTCGCCGGCGCCCTCGGCGTCCATCCCTTGCCTCAAACGGCCCCCTCCCCTCCCCTTTTCTGTAGCCCCATTCTCCCCCATCTCTTGCCGTTGCCCACTTCCCGTCCCCCACCTCTCGCCGTTGCCCCCTCTCCTCCCTTTTCTATTGCCCCTTCCCCTCCCCCAGCCTCAAGCCATCGGCCCCCTCCCCTTCTCGTCAGTCATTTTTTATATTTTTATATTTTTATTAAAATTATATGTATATATTGTACATATATGTATGTGTGTATATAGACTTATAATTTATTTTTTTCTAAATGATTATTTTTTATTTTTTTATTTATATTATATGTGTATATATTGTATATATATCTATGTATATATATAAATTATAATTATGTTTATAACTTGCATAAATCTGAACCATCGATCTGATTCAAATAAATACAAGCCATTGATCTTATATATAAATATGAATCGTTGATCTAAATAAAAAAATATCTAAGCTATTGATTTGTTTGTCAAATCTCCACCGTTAACATATATAAAAAAAAATCCAATGATTCAAATTTATGGGTATAAATATCATTGTATAGGTAAAATCTAATCAAAATCGCACATAGAACGCGTGTATTGCACCTCTTGCATGAAGGGGGTATTTTTTGCTTCTTTTTTTAGAACACAAGGGGGTGATTTGCATATTTTTTTAACACAAGGGGGTATATTGCTATTTTCATCTAACACAAGGGGTGGGATGCATTTTGCCCTATTATTAATTCTCTATATCTATCTCCTCTAAACACAAATAATAAATATCTTGGTGTACCTTTTACAATGAACAAAATAAATAAAGAGACATTTTATGAGATTATTAGGGATGTGCAGAATTTGGTTAACTGATCGAAATCGAACTGAATTGAAATTTTGATTCGAACCGGAATTTTGGTTTTTCTGGTAGGTTTTTTTCCTCATTTGGTGACCGTAGCGAAAACCACATTTTTTATATATTTTAATTTTATTAATTATATTAAAATATTATTATTATATTATTATATTATTTATTTTTTAACTTTACTCTGTGTCATCTCTCTCTTCTTCTAACTCGTTCCTCAATCTTCAATTCTTCATTCTTCAAATATTTAAAATATGACATTTTAGTTTATATATTATCTAATAACAAGTTTAATCATCAATTTAGTATGTTTTGATAATTTTTTTGTAAATTAATATTTAATATAATGCATATGAATTTTATCATTATAATTTCAATCCATTACGACAAAATGCATTTATTCACTATATATATTAGAGTTATTAGTCAATATCTCATATTTTAAGTTTTTAGATTTTGATACTTTTATACAGATATTTTTGGACAACATTGGAAAGATATTAAAATTATTTACATATATATATATATATATATTTAATATATCGGTTTTTTCGGTGTAAAAACCGATTATAACCAAACCGAACCGAAGCTTCTCGGTTCGATTTCGGTTTCTGAATTCGGGGAACCGAAAGTTCAGTTCGATTCACCCGATTAACCGAACTAAACAACCCAAGAGATTATTAATAAAATCAAATATAAAATGGAATTATGGTATAATAAAATGTAATCATATGTTATCATAAGAAGGGAGAACACTTCAGCTCAAAGCTAGTCTTAGTACTAATACGAACTATCATATGGGAACTTTTAAACGTCCAAAACCAATTATCAAAAGCCTTATTAAACTATATAAAAAAATTCCTATGGAATGCTAAACTCAATCAGAAAAAATGTCACTTAATTAAGTGGGATACAGTGTGCTCTCCAAAAACTGAAGGTGGGTTTAATATAGTAGGAGAATGCATCTAACAAATAGCTCCCTTTGGTTTAAAGTTTTAAAAGCAAAATACTTTCCTCCTACTGAATTTATTAACTCAGAAGTAAGGGATCACTGTAGCTGGATATGGAAAAACTTGCATCAACACATTTTCTTACAGGAGCATTAGAGATGGTAATATACTAAAATGCTTATTCATCTGTTTTGCAGGAACGAGGAAACCCCAAGCATCTACTTCCTCTACTACAGGATTGCAGGGCTCTATGGGATAGTCTTCAAAATGTTCAACTGGTTTTTTGGCTAATTGGAAGTTAATAGGACAATAGACTTACTAGCAAAACAAGCAGCAATTTTTTGATAGCTGCCCAAAATTTTTGCAAGACATTTTGTATTCTGACTTGTATAGTTCTTATCATATATGTATAACTTCCCTATATGCATAAAACTTTTGACATAATATAATGAAATTTTTGGCTTGTTTATAAGAAACTTGTCACCCATACGGTGCCGTTTAACCGAAAAAGTAGCAAAAAAATGTTAAAAAGGAAAAAAGGATGAAAGTAGTTTAAATTGAACCTAATTAAGTTCAAACTAGTTTAAGAAAAAATTCTTGTTTGAAGCTGATTTGGCCAACCAATTGGATAAGAATTTGGATAAGAATTTTTCTTAAAAGGTATACAAAATTATCTTCTTGGGAAAAAAAAAAATAGAGAAATTTCCCTCAAAATTCCCAAAAAGTGGAATAAAACCCCCTTGACATAAGTGGTGCATTACACATGCTACTTTTATTTTTCTTTAATTGTAAAATAATATTTCTACCCTTATTTTAAAAGAGTTAGATCTCATCTCTTTTAGATGGATGTATTTATAAATTTATAAATATATTCTGAAATTATAATATATTTGTATATCTTTAAACTTATATATTTGTTATATATATAAATATATATTTCTGTATCTATATTATATATAAAAGTGTGAATCTCCTAAATATTTGTTCCTCATTATGAAAATATATTCATACCCTTAGTTAAGTATATTTTTATATCAATTTAATATATATATAGTCCCAATACGTGTAAACTACTCGGGCAAATGACAAATGTATGTAAGTAGTTAATTGAGAAATTAAAACTTCTAAATAGTTTTTCTGTTTTTTAGAATTTTATCTGTTAATAATAAACTTTTATTTATTATTAAAATGAATAATTTAAGCAATTGTGTAAATTTCTTTCTTAAAAATATATAAATCAAAAAATGTAATAAAAGATTAATCTAATATTTATAACAATTTCAGAGTCGTTGATGATTTTCCCTTACAAAACTTTGCCACAATTTTAATTATAAAAAAATTGATAGATATCAAATTATAATTTGTTCTATAAGGATGCAGTCATAATTCAATTCAAATTAAATTAATTAATTAATTATTTATTTAACTTGAATTTCACTAATATAATTTATAAATCCTGTATTAGATAAGTTAGAATATTAATTAATATGCTAATGTTGTAAACTCTACTTTAACAAAATTCTAATAGAAGTGCGTATTTCATTGATTCATTAGAAATTATGAAAATTATATCCGAGTACCAAGTTTAATTAGAATCATTTGATTTTCTGTGCTGTTAACTTATGACTTTTTAACTTAATTAATTACCCTTAAAACTAAAAATTTACAAAAATCATAATGAAATGGATGACTCAACATTCTAAAATAAAGCAAATAACATTTGATGATAGAAAAAATAGAGCAACAATTTATAAATTCTATAAAGCATTTCAAAATACATATAATAAGCATAATCAAGTATAAATTCAACATGAATTAATTTTTTCAAATATTTTTCTTTAAGCCATTTATGTATTAATTTTTAAAATAAATTGCATACATCAAGAACTAAAGAATATAACATATTAATTAAGTACTTTCTCTTACGCGAAAGTATATTAGAATTACTTTTGTTACTTTTTCACGATATCATATTGAAGGTAAAATAACAACAAATATAATTGAAATGGCTGGAATTAGAGATTGATAATAGTATAGCCAATATTACATTAAATAACTAAATAAAAAATTCTAACTATATTATGAAATATAGTTAACATAACTATTTGGCTACCAGATACAAGATATGATTATTATGATACTAAGGGTCGTCTATTCATTTCGAATGATTTTTTCATAAAAGTAATACACTATTAGTATATCAATAAATTTTAAAATAATATTAGAAAAAAAATGACAAAATTATATTTTTAGTCATGTAAGTTTAGATCTATAGCACTTTTAGATCTTTCTCTGTATCTGGATGTGTGTGTATATGTATATAAAGATAATTAGCTATACAACTCATTCATTGCCACACATTTTTCAGGGGATAAGTCACACTGACTTGCCGAATTGCATCATAAGTAGATCATCACTGTTACTAGGTGGATCAACAATAATATCTTGAGTTGGGGACCCTAGCTACATAATTACATATATATTATACTTCAGTAGATCTATAATTAAGTTTTGTAATATTTGGAACTACACTTTTCTCCTTTATTATGTTCATAAATACTATGGTTACGGATTAAATACCATATTTTTGACGACGTATGTCATTCCGTGATGACTACGTGATATATTGAGTGACATATGATTTATTTTATTGGGTTAAATGTGAATTACTTATAAGGGAAAACGTAGTTACGGAGGGGTGCTACAATTACCCATTATTAATAGTAATTTGTATGTTTAAATTTATTTTTGATGTATTAATTTCTTTACGCGCTTCTATGATTAATAATTTTATTGATTACTCATTTTTAAAGATTTTGGTTTGTAAAATTATATAGTAATTTGTGATACTTAATTTTATTTCAATTTTTTTAAGTTTTGTAAAATATTCTTGTTTCGTATCGTCCAATAAATTTTTTAATACGTTTCGACCAATATAAAACAATACACATCAATATTGTCGTCGATACTGCAACTTGAATCATGAGTACCAACAAATAGTCCAGTAATTAATGGATTTCAAGTTTTAATAAGAAAAAGAAAAAGAAAAAAAAACAAAAATAAAGGACAAATATGTATTATTTGGAGTGAAATTTAATTTTCTTATATGATAATAAGGTGGAAATAATTAACCCATTACAGAAAAGAGAGACACCAAACCGATTTTCTTATATGCTTCCTTTCTTTTACTTCTCACCAAAATACCAGCAGCTATTACTGAGCATTTTCTACTCAAAACAGTACTTCACAACACATTCTTAATAAGGAACATATTCGATCTTGAGACTACCAATGGTAATATCCCCAGCTACTGGTACCAAAGTGACCAATATTTCCTCATCATCTTCAACGCCCAGCTCTTCCAGCAGCCTGTTCAATTCCAGACGGACCTCTGCCTTTATCGTCGTCGGACTGTTGCTTCCACGGGGCAATAGGGAAAAGGTGCCGGCATACGCAGCCTGGGCCAAGTTATCGCGATCTTCCTCGTCTTCCTCGTCCAAGAAAATGTTGAATTTCACATATTGTCGTGCGTCCGACTCTATTCCCTGGATGGATAGCAGTTCTACTTCTCTATCCTTTTCTTCTTGGGACCTGGATTTCTTGGGCCTGGGGACTAAAACCCTGACGGGGTTTTCAAGTTTCAGAGGGAACCGTAGGGTGTTTAGCCTCGGGGCATCGGATCTTCTTGCCATTATAGTCCTGCTGCGTACGCGGGCTCCTGCCTGGAAGTTGTGCCCTGGACGATGATGTATTCTTGAATAAGGAAAGGAAGACGACATGGATTTGGTGATGTGTAATATCCGGAGTGTGAGGTCTCTATTTATTATTGAATTGGTAGGGAAAATTCAGCCCTATTTGTCGTATTTGTGGAATTATATTCCTATTCGCGTTTTAATTTAATTTCCACAGTAAGTAGAGAAAAATCACATGTGCATTTACAACATGTTATGCTCATGTTCATCAATTTCCTCAAGAAATCATTGATGGTGTTAGTATTTTATTTTAACAAAGGGGATTGATGGTCGAAGGAATATTAATTTGATTAATTTGGAATTTGGAGAACAGGGCTAGAATAGAAGGTATAAAAAACCTAAAAGAATAAGAGCTACGAGAACTTTGGAGAGGAAACTTAGTAGTTTGTATTGCTAATTTTTTTCTCTACACCATAATGCTCGTTTTACATACCTATTCATAGTAGTTCATAGAAGATTCTTGAAATTGAATTTGTAGTTAAGATTAGTTGCTTTCTCGATAAGCTTTGAACAATCTAGAATATTCATCTAGGATATTTTCTATAGTTCATGTAGAAGATTTTTCTTAAATATCTAAGATATTTCTTTAAACACGTTAACTTCTAATAGATGGCAATGTCTGAAACGTGTGATAGTCGTTTGACTTGATGTTTTGAACATATATGGCTAGTTTTATTAAATTTGATTAATGCCATCAACGTTAATGAGGAGTTAGAATTATGGAAGAATGGATTCATCCCAAGTAAAAAGTGTTATTACTCAATTGTTCTATAGTATGTTGTGAAATATAGCTATGGTGAATAAGAGTCCAACCACAATGGCCAATCTTGACGGCTTGCCATAAATACGTAATTCTATGACAACTTTAATGCTTATCATAAACTTGTGCGTATGGGAGTCCAGTAGCACTACAATAATCGAAGGATTTTTGTGAAAACCCTAAGTTCATCTGAGGATTAATATGCAAAATAGAGTTTAACACTTTAATGTTTAAGTCACTGACTGAATTACGAAAAATAAAAAAGAAAGCCTCAAAATAACGTGAGACAATATTGAGATAATTGACATCGCGTGCAGTTTGCTGGTTTGGTTAGTTTTTGTTTTGGACGCATTTTACTAATGAAAATTTCTGATTTTTTAAAACAGAAAAAACATAAAGGACAATTTCTTTTCAGTCATAAAATTCAAGAATAAAAGATAGATTCTCCCAAAATCCTAGTTCTATTTACGAAAACAGGGACAATAAGTTGTGGGATAAAGACTGAAATGCCAGATACAAATCATTTTTTTAAGGAATATTTACACTTCCAACCAAATTGTACTAGAAGAGCAAATTACTTTTATATTGCTCGTAGGGCCACAAATTTTAAGATTCTTCCCGACAACTCCTTTGCTTACCTCCAAAAACAAACAAAAAATTGACATTATTAATCAACAAATCTTAGATCCTAAGCACTATATTGAAGAAAAAATCACAAATTTTCATAAAATGATTATAGTTAACTCAGCATAAAATCTCTCAATGGATGTAAGAATGCTTTTGTTCTCCCACTTTCACTCGATTCTCAGTGGAAATTTGGTCTAACTCAACCCAGTTCTGGAAATGAGCTGTGATTGAATAAACATGGGGTCTTTTTCGCTATTTTATTAACATCGGGATGCAGATAAAGCATAAAACAGGGGGTTGTATGCAATTAACAAACAAAAAAAGAATTGAAAGGGGCTCAATGAAATTTAAGAAAATAAATGTGGAGGTAAATATTAATTTTCATTCTTTTTTTTTTTTTTTTTTTTTTTTTTGTTAGTATCAGTAAATTTGGTGGATTTTGACTGACGAAATAACTTATTTGTTAGATGGAAGCAAACATCAGGGGTGGTAGATGTAATTTCACAAACCTCATGAATGCTAGATGTAATTTTTCAAACTATAAGGAATTTACGTGTAATTACATTAAATTACAGGAGAGAGGGGTGTAATTGTCCCAAAACATAATGGAGAAGCAAAGGGAGTTCATTCTCTTTCACGAGGAAGTTCCTTAAACCAATTCCTCGCTACCTACAATGTATCACACAATACATATTTATGAGGGTAAATTACAATGAGCTCCCTTGACATTTGAAATAATTATGAATACCTATTGTTACATGGAAGATTATAAATACCTCCACAATTTAACGGTCATCTAACAAATAGTTCAATTAGTTAATTTTCGTTATATTTTTATTTATTATTATTATTTTGTGATAAAATGAATAAAATACATTTATGGGCTATAATAATTTTTTTACTTATTTTTTAAAATTTTCTGAAAGTTTGTATAAGCTAACTGGACAATTTATATTACAATTTTTCAAAAAATTTCATCTATCTTGTCTGGTTTTTAAATACTTTTTTTAATTTTTCTTAAAAAAACAAAAAGTATAACAAAGACAAAATTGACTATTCCGTACTCCTGTCCAGCAGTTTCATAATTTTATCAAACATAAAGAGGTGTTAATAACTTCACAAATAATGAGATGATATTCGTAACTAAATCGAATCTTGAGCTCATTATAACATACGCTATCAAGATAAAATCGAAAAATTTCCTCCATCCATATCATAAGTCTTAACTATCCATTCGTGTCGTAAGCTAATAATAGTAACTATATCTTACAGACTATGGTTTCCGCTTCATGAACTGCGAAGAGAACATCAATGCAGAGCTCAGATTTATGAGTTCATACTGCCAATTCCTAGCTTAGTTTGCTGCTTATAAGCCCTTCTAGCGACCCGATGAAAGCTAAAATTGTGCATAACAAGCAGAAAACTCGGAAAGCTTGAAGAACTATCCATTGACCTGTCCAAGCTCTTACTTTATTCTGCACAAGATACATCTGCACCGGGAAATATATCGCCAACGGCCAAAAATTCAAGGCCCCAAGAACCCCGAGAACTTGGTTGAAATAGGGGAAAAGTAATGCAAGTCCAGTTGTAGATGCAACGTATACAGTTCTAAAGCATAGCCGAAGGAGGTTCAACTTGAATCGCGGCAGCAGTGGGAGCTTAACTGTGTATTCGTCGTTCACAAATCTGCTATTAGGATGCTTCTTCGCTGTGCCTTTCAGCTACTGCAAACAGTGGTTGACTGTATATCTACAAGCAACCGTACGAGAATGTTACTATTAACAAAGATGGAAAGGCAGGAGATAAACTCATTTTGGGTTAATTGCATTTTAACTCGTGTGAAAACACTAGGTTCAAAATCCCTCTGAACCAAAAATATAAAAAGAAAGGCAATGCAACCCATAAATTCAAAAAAAAAAAAAACTCAATGCGTCGTCCATTCAGGGGGTTGAGTAGTTCTTTTTACCCACTCAACGGGTTCTTTTGCCTATTAGTATTTTTATAGGGGCTATGTTGTATTTTAACCAAGTCATTCCACAATCTCATAATTTCTATAAGAATGTCAACTAGTTTTGGGTCAACATGGGAGCTAACCTGATACCCGCCCACAAGGTGAAGAACAATACATGCATTAGCTATGTCAACCAGCCAGAACGGTTCATAAAACCCGAAGCCCGTTAACAGATTTCCTGGTTTCATTGCCGAAAGCAGCATATCCGAAACATCCACAGCAGAGAAAGAAGAAGCTGGTGATAAGTATAGCTATGGTTGATGCCTTCTTCATTGTCTTGTTTTCTGGAGGAGGTGCTTTGAGAGTATCCTTACATTTGCAAGTTTGGTTTTTAAGTATTTAGATACTGAGTTTGTAAGGATAAGACAAAAGATAGTATCATAGGTGAATCAAGGGGATAGCAACTACTAGTTCTAACCTCAATGTCCAAAAGAATGATGTTGTAAGTGAAAGCGAAAGCAATGTCTCCGATTGCCTGTGACGAGAGCCATACTTTCTGAGCTACAGTAGTTGTAGGGACTCCGCCAAAATCGCCCCTGATCTGTCCATCTCCTGCATTGGCCAACAGTTATCTACATGGTCAGAAACGAAAATTGGACTTATTAAGATATCATTTGATGTAACCGAATTTGAATTACAGAATTTATTCATTCTATTCAGTTTTGTCAAGCAGAAACTACTCAGTTTTGAATTAAATTTCTTCTGCTACCATGAACCATGCAAGTTGGGCATATTAGAGAAAATGAAATCCCGAGCCATTAAAAACGACAAAACAATACCTACTACTTTTGCAAAACCAAGAGCCAGCCCGATGAAGGTATAGCCGAAGGACATAATAGCAGCAAATATCGAGAGCCACTCCATGTTGTGGAAGTCGGGTATCTGAGAGAATACTACCTGAACGACACCGAACAGCAATATGAACAAACTGTCTCCATATTCACAGGGAGCATCATGCCCTTCCTTGTGGTAGCAATTTGATTTAAGAATTGCCCTACACCAACAAAAAGAGAAGATAAATTACACATTTGGAAAAAACCACGTTGGGAAGACATTGAGTACCACATAACTCAGCAAAACCATGAACACACAGGAGCACTTGTACATAACATTCAGCATTTTGTTTCTAAATTGTTTTTTGAAAATGAGAAATACAGTTGAGCAACCTTCTAAATCTGCAAAAGTAAAGACAGAGCACTTGGTCTTCTGAGATTTCCACAGATACGTTATCAATCCTCCTCTTACAAATCAATAAATAGATGTTTACAGAGAGCTACTCTGCAATTTCTAACAAAGGTTTCATATCTGTACAAGCAATCCACGGCAAGCTTTTACTGACAGCTACAACTCAAAGAATTAGAAAATGCGCCAAAGCTCACCATTTGAGCCCCGATTATTGTCAACATAGAAAATTAGTGGCCTTTTGAAGATAAGGATAATGAATATTTTCACAGTTCTCTTATTGTTTGAGCATGACAATAGCTGCAGAAAACTCGTTGATATACTTCTTTGCAACTGAAGATAAAATTGCAAGTTTCAAGATCCGGTCATAACATGTTAGGACAGGACATGCATTTATACTTGGAATCTTCTCAAATCATACGACAAAAAGCCGGGCATAGATAACATAACGGGATACCTCATACTGATGGCCGATGTTATGGTATAAGCAATCCCATATCCATAATAGCTTTCTTGGAGAAATATTCCGGCCACCCACATACTCTTCTTCCCTGACAAAGAAGAACATATTATACCTGTTATAGCACACTTTCTAAAAGTTCTTGAAAATACTTTTTTTCATACGAAAGAACAAAATTACAACCTGGTGATTTCATATTCCACTACCCCTAAAACAACTTGCTACTAGCACTAGTTTCTTACCATTGATCGTCGTTACTCATTAGCCAAAGGATGGGAGAGAACTTGATTTCATAAAAAGTTCTTCACTGTTCGCCCAGTAGAAAAGAAAAACAAGATAAATCAACTAAAATCACAAACAAGTCTGGATCAACGATCAAACTCCAAAGCTCTAAACTACTATAATTTAGTTAATCATACACTGTCCTTCATCTAATTTCAAAGCGACGAATCCAATCACCAATTCTTATCCGCTTTTCTCTATGTCTTCGAGCACACGGGCAGACCGTGCCGATCAAACTAAAGATTATAACTGGGCTGAAATATGGTTATAACATTTATTACCTAGATAAGAACTCACAGCTTCAGCATAGGACCTATTTCTGATGTGCCCCACTTCAGGATGGGGATATCTGTAACAATCACAAAGAAGGTTTGAAGATACAATAGTTATTAGCCCAAAAACCACCATACACAGAGGACCAGCAATCCACCCCAGCTGAGCCACACTCCATGCCAGTGACAGCACCCCTGACCCTATAACTCCAGTTATTATATGGGCAATTGCTGTCCAAACAGTCCCTTCACATTCAAAACACAAAAATCAGAAAAGAACACAACCCCAAAATTTAAAATCTTTTTTCTAAAAATAATCATCAGTTTCTTCACCAAGAACATAAAAAAAAACAAAAAATCATCAAAGTTTCAAGCCCATTATCACCACATTCACTATACAGTAAAGGACCATCAAGAGTTCATCAAATGATGGCGAAGATCTACAATCAGAAAGGTAAAGAAAACAGGACTAAAACTGACCAGTCCTCTTGAGAGAAGCATGAGAATCTGTGGATGAAGAAGCAACATCTGTGAGCAAAGGATAGGAGTGTTCATCTTTCTCCTCAACTTCAACCATGCTGCTTCTCTGGCGGCTATTGGCTGCAGCAAGAAAGCTCCACAGTGCTGTGTCAACTTCCCCTGAAATCTGCTTTTCTAATAGTTTAAGCTGCCAAACAGACTCTGCTTCAAAATAATAGAGTCGTGTTGATCATTCTTGGCTACAATATAGATTTTCTTTTTAGCTAATTCAGCTGGCAAATGACACAACTGCATCTTTGAGGGCCTGTGGCAGTGCTCACTTTGGTACGACACTCCTGTGCTCTTTGCTATTTTGCATTTTTGTCCAAAATAAATTGGCTAAATTGCAATCTCCCCCTTAACGAAAATAGGCAAACAATCCCTTATGAAAAATAAAGTAGCAATTCATTCTTATATTTTTTTAAAATGTAATAATTTTCTTCCTATATTTTTAAATACAATGGCGATATTTTTAAAATTGAAGCAATTTACCTCCTTAGATAGGAAGATAAATTGCTTTATTTTTAAAACACAATTGGTAAATTGCTATTTATTTTTCATATGGAATAATTTGTCTATAACTAATATCACATGGGGTAAATTGCTATTCACCCAAAATAAAATTAGGGTAAATTACATTTTTGTCAATTGAATTATCCCTCTTTTTACACTTTGTCAAATATTTTTTTTTTTTTTGTCAATTTATCATCTCAATTTTATAAAACTTTATTATATATAATTATTTTTCTATCAATTTTTCTATTGAAAATAAACATCATATGCAGTACACGTGTATTTTATCCATACATTGACCTTAAATATCTCATATGCAGTACATCTAATATTTTTCCGCGATGAAAAAACAATCATATATGACAAAAATACAAATTTTTATAAATTAAAATGATAAATTAAAACAAAAACAATAAATAACAAAATATAAAAATAAGTATAATTCGAATAACAAAATGTCATTTACCTAATAAATTATAAGAGAATTCTAAGTTCAACGATCACAAAAAATTCTCACTGTCTCTGAAAACAAACTGAAAAATGACAAAAGCTAAAATATGAATTATTTAAACAACTTAATATTTACAATATACTGATAAATTATATAAAAGAATAAAAGATGTTTATAACTTTTAATTTTAAAATTAATTAACTAAAAATTTAACATAATTTTTTAAAATTATTTTTTAATAAACATTTATTTTAATAATTAAAAACACTCTGACAACCATCATTTTTATAATAGAAAAGTTAGTAGATAATGGGCCAGAGAGTACAAAATAGTGACAACCATGAACTTTATATAAGGTAAAAATAATTATTGTATCTTTCAACTGAGCTGGGCATTGGGTGATCAGGTCGTTCTTCATCCCACTTGCCCAAATTTTTTATATACCACCCATGAATATTGCCGACACAAACGTGAATTTTTTTTATAAAATTTAAAAAATATAAACAAACGTGTCTTATATTTAAATATTTTATCAAATTAAATACATGAATTAAAAAAAATGCAGTTCACCCTCCTCTAATATTGTAAATACACAAATTACCTCACTATGAAAGCAATTTATCCTCATGTGTTATTTAAAATGAAGCAATTTACCTCCATTCTAGGGAGGTAAATTGCTTCATTTTAAAAGACACTATAGGCGGCGTCACATGCGGTCCCCATGAGCATATGAAAAAAAAAATCATGATGTAACATAAAAAGAAAAAAAAATATTTGAAGAGAAAGAATCGTGGTGTGCGGAATGATAAAGAAAGAAACTCATGAGAATTTAAAAAAATATATAATAAGGTGAGAGAGAAAAAATAAATTGTAATTGTATTTTTTGTTAAAATTATGAAAAAGAAAATGGAGAATTAAGGTTGGAGAAATATAGGAGAGAGAAGGAAGTTTGTGAAAAGTGAGATTTTGTGAGAAACCAAACGTGGAGAAGAGATGTGAGAGAGAATGCCGGAGAGTGGTTGTGAGGAGAAAAAAATTATAATTATAAAATTATTTACAAATTACTAAAATTACAATTTTGAACAATTTTTTTTGAAAAAAATAAAATATATGAAAAGGTAAATTTGGGCATTCTAATGTATAGATAGATAAGGGGGTAAAATGTTTTTTTTTTTTTCTTCATTAAAAGATAATATGCTCATTTGCAATATCACAAGCTGTAAATTGCATTAAACTCATTAAAAAAATATCCAAAAACAAAAATCCTAAAAAAAAAAAAATTTCTTATTTTGTATTGTTGAACACAAGAATGTCGTGTCAAACCCTGCAAAAAATGAATTTTTTCAGTGTTCGCGCATTATAATTCTTGTTGTGTATCCCAAATTCCCACGTTTCTCAAATATGATCTTTCTTTCTTTATTTTTTCTCAAAATATCTTTAACTTTTTCTAGGTCCACTCAAATGATTTATGTACCAATTATAGTTATTATTGCTTTTATTGTTAAATATATATATGATACATGTGGATATATCATATAAAAAGTATAAAATTATTTACTTTTTTAATTAAGAACATTTATTTTTCAAGAAGCTATCATGAATTCGAACATTTCTTATTTTGGTTTTTGTAATAAATAGCCATGCAAGGTATGTCTCTTAATATGTAAAAATGTAGAATTAGAATTCATAAGGGGAAAAAATCTCACAAAATAATTCTCACTTTTTAAAGGAATATTATAAATGATTATAATACTATGTAAGTTTAAAATTTAGAGTAATATGGTTAAAAAATAACTTAAAATAATTAATAAAAATCAAAGTACATTTATTAATTTGAAATTATTCAGAGAAACATACTAAAATTCGTATTATGAATTTGAGACGCAAATTCTTCAACCTAAAAGCAATGTAAGGGTAATATATAAGCAAGTCGCTGTGAAAAGTTATAAGAAAAATGTTCAATAATTATGAAAAAATTAATGCTATAATCAGTGCACTAGGAAAAAATGACTATTAGCTACAATTTAAATAATTATGAATTAAAAATCATGGTAAATGCTTTTTATTGACCACGATTAAGTAAAACTGATATAAAAATATAGATTTTCTACCACAAAAAAGTTATTTGCCACGACTAAGAGCCATGGTAAAAATATTTGCCATAACATTTAGACATGACTAATGTTTTTAGCAAGATATCACGGCCAACAACTGTTGCATGGCTATGATTAATGACTATTTGTTACGAATATTTTGTTATTAACCATGGCATTAGCCATGATTAAATATTATATTTTTTGTAGTGACGTCAAACTAATTAGTATGAAAAATTTTCGTGCTAAATTTATTAGCAAATAGATTTTTTATTTTAAATAATATAGATTAACAACAAAAATGCCAATTTTTTTATTTGCTTTCGAGTCCTTTTCTTGTGGTGGAAGGTCAGTTAAAACGGTTGTTGGCCTTTGGGAGGTAGATTACAGGTGGTTGGATTCTTTGGAAACTTGGGTAGATGGTATTTGAAGTATTGATATCATTCATGGACGACATAACTATTTATATATTAAAAATGTAAAGTCAGCTAGAAAAATGGAATTAAATCAATAAATGTTTTTTGCGATTAATAGCTTTGATTAAGACATATGTTTGATTTAAAATTATTGATTTTGGCTTGAACGAATCTTAATACTATAATATAATAAGTGATAAAATTAATAGTTTCTTTTAGTAGGAGTAAACTTTATTAGCAAGGATGTTTTATTATAAATTGATATTGAGTATTATATGTTGCGGTCCTCATATGAATACTATTTTTATAAAATTTGTTGTCGAAAGAAAAGATATATGGTAGTTGTATATTAGGGAGTCAAGATAAAAGTAGTAGTTCATGGCACTAGAGCATAAATGAATTTTCGTGAACTTGTAAACTACGAGTTTCTTGTAATTACAGTCCTTCCATCAAGTCAATCTATCTATTAAAGTCTAGAGCATAGAACTGCAATTGGTTCCCGTCTAGAACTTCAATATCTATGTTTCCGTTCTACACTTTGTGCTTTTCATTATCGACTACACAAACCCTTTTCCTATTTTGATCAACTACCATGACCATGGGTTCTTAAGAACATAATGTAGAGAATAGGAGATTTTTCATCATTTCATGACGAGCGACGGATATTATCTTGGAACTCACTAACCTCCATGCATGTTTTGACTATGTTAGAAACATGACTTTTTAACAACTACAGAGGAAACCATAGTTGTGTCGGTCATGATCAAGTCATAATTGTCCTATGCTAAGGCTACTGTAAAACCTCAAGTCAAAGGACCATTTAATGTAATATTACCAATAAAGAAGAATCGTATCATACGGATCATGCCTCGAAAGGCTTCTGGTTCAGTGAATTTGATAACCCTTATAAAGCCCAATCCTACAAGCCCATAACAATATTTTGAATCTAGATAAGGCTTGTCTTCACCTTTGGAATATGAAAAGGTGAAGTTGAACTTTGCTAGGGTTGTCTATGTAGAGGGGAGAATAGAGGAGACATCAAGACAAGTTGTCCCATGCTAGTTTGTGTTAGTTTGTGTCTTGATATAATGAATGTGGTTCTTAGTTCTTGTTTACAAAAAGGTGACGTTTGATAGTAAGACTTGTCTTTGTATTACATTCATTTTAAAGTTAGAAAGTCTCGCTTTCTCTCCCGCGCTTGCTCCTGCTCTTGCTCTCGGCCATAGCTTCAAGAAAACTCGAGGTGTATTAATAAGCTAGAACATCTAGCTCTTTTTTTGCTCCCTTTTACTCCAAAAAAAATAGAAAGGTTCTCTTGTCTTCCTCATGGATTAACATTGATTCACCATAATTATATTGTACCTACTACCATAAGGTTATAGAAGATTCTGTCATAGGTGGTGTGGACTATCTTTAGAGGAAAGACATTTGTGTTCCTACCATGAACGATGGCTCGAATAGTTTCACTTTGTCAAAGGACTAAAAGTCTTTTTCTACCGTTAATTTTCAAATGGGCCATTGAACGCTTCTACAACGACAAGAAAAAATATGGAGAGAAATGATCCCCTTCATAGATGCCCATTGGGAAGAGAATATCCAAACCTTTTATCTGAAAGCATGATCGAGTAAGAAATAGAGGAAAGACATATATGGACAAGGAAAATAAAATTAGGGTGAAAACCGAATTTCTCTAAGACTCTCTCAAGAAAGACCCACTCTACACGATCATATGCATTGCGGAGTTCAAGTTTGAGTGCCACATGTCCAACAAGCCCTAGTCCTTGTTTGCTAAATAGTTATTAATCTCATAGACAACTAGCATATTATCTCTAATCAACCTATCGGGAATGAATGTCAACTAAGACTCAGAGATGATGTCATTAAGGAATGGTTTCAGTCTAATGGCTAGCACTTTCGAGTCAATCTTGTAAGTGATATTACAGGGGCTAAAAAAAATGACTCACTTCCTCAAGGTTTTAGGACACTTGGGGATTAAGAAGATTTAAGCATAATTAAATTTAGGATAAAAATTCCTATTGTTCAAAAAATCAAGCACAAATGCGATAACATTACTATCAACGATATGTCATTTTTTAGATAGAACATAGGGGACATACCGTCAGAGCTGGGGGACTTATAAGGATACATATGAGCAATGTTTTCAGACCCGGACCGGGGATTAGTCAAGTTACTGGGTCACTGGGTCACTGGTCCGACCGGTCGGACCGGATGCAAAAAACCGGTTGACCCAAACCCTATTATATATACGCATATATATATATTATACAATTATATATCATATAGCAATACATTATATATCAATTAAGTAAAAAAATTATAAAAAAAAGGAACTTTAAAATCAATATACACCCAATTTAACATAATATATTTAATAAGTGCAGAAGTTCAAACTCCAATATAATTTTTAACTAAATGGACAAACAACCAAATAAAAATAGTAAAATGTATTATAATTTTGTAAAACATAATCAACTCAATCCCAATCATCTTCATTCTCATTATCACTATAATAAGTGCTTCTACTTTGACGACCAAATTGCTCTAGATCAGCCTCTACAATTGGCTCAACATCCGAAGTCTCTGTAATAAACAATTAATAAAAAATAAGTTGTAATAATAATAATAATAATAATAATGATAATAATAATAATAATAATAATAATAATTTTGACCAACCTGGATCAAAACTTGATTCTTCATCATATCTTGGCATTTCTTCCTCAAGCAATTCTTCCATCTCATCATAATCAAGTTCACATTCTGGAGTTTCTTCAACGATCCAAAATTCCGACTTGTCAATGCACTCATAATCGACAGGATCGTAAGGCCTCTTGCTATATTTAACTCTACAATAATTACAAATATGAGAAAATATAATTATTATATTGTATACTAATTATACACAAATAAATTATAATACTAAACAATAATATACATGTTCTGCAGACGTAAGTTATAATGCACATAAACTAGATCATTCAACCTCTGGTGCTCCAACCTATTTCTTTTTTTAGTATGAATACGCTAAAAAACACTCCAATTCCGCTCACATCCAGAAGAAGAAGTTGTTTGACTTAAAATTCGAATTGCCAACTTCTGTAGGTTAGGTGCATCAATACCAAATAGTTTCCACCAATCATCTACCAAAACAATTTATTAACAAATAAAGTTAGCATAATATAATTCGTTCAAGTTACAAAAAACAAATAAATAGAAAAATATTACCAAAATAAATATTACCAGGCCGAGTTGATCTAGCAATGGTCATATCAGTTGGTCTTGCAAAGCTCTTTTGTCTATCTCGATAGGGTTATATCTCATTGTAAGCATTGTTGCCTCCAGTATCAACTCTAGTATCAATATAATCCAAGAGCCCACTCAATACCTCTGTCTTCTCACAAAAAGATTCTTTGTCATACTGGAAAGCGGGATTCAAATAATATGCAGCAGCATGCAAACTTTTTCTCAACATCTTATCCCATCTTACATTGATAATATCAACATATTGTTGATATAATCTCTTTTTGTTGCGAAACAAAGCTTTGATAGCCTTTTTTGCTTTATACATGCCTTCATACACATACCCCAAGGATGTCTTCTCATCAGAATCACAAATGCGCAACAAACGTACAAGAGAGGTTCCAACTCGGACAATAATATTACAGGATTTTCAAAATCTTTCATCCAAAATGACTTGTTTCACTTGTTTTGCCATATCTTTCTTAAAAACTTTTTGAAATCTTGACATGTAACCATTACTTGTAAATCATCTTTATGATCACTTAAACTCTTCAAAGCAATGAATGTTGTGGCAAAACGAGTATCTCCAGGTCAAAGAATCTCTGTCCACCCCTCTCTTTGTCTCAACCAATTAAGTGGCCATTTATTATTGTAGATGTAACAAGTCACTTTAGATGCAAGTATGGCACAATCTTTGACATGAGACAACTTACCAATATCTTTCAATATCAAATTAACACAGTGAGCTGCACAAGGTGACCAACAAATAGTAGGATATTTTTCAGACAGTAACCGTCCGGCCACCTTATAATTAGTTGCATTATCTGTGACTAAATGAATCACATTCTTCACCCCAACCATCTCCACAATTTCAGCAAACAAATTACACAAATTTTCAGCAGTGGACTCAATAGCAGACACATCAACAGATTTTATAAACGATATTTCAGAGGGGCAACATACCAAAAAATTAACCAATGGTCTTTGTCTAGAATCTTTCCATCCATCACCCATTATAGTGCAACCAGTTTCTATCAACTTACTCCTAAAAGAATCAACAACCAATGATACTTGCTTTTTAGCATCTTTCAAAAGCGAAACTCTCAAAGCATGATAACTAGGCCCAGCGTAACCATGATCCATAGATGCAACTTTACTCATAGCAATTTGAAAAAAAGGAGAATTGCAAGCATTTAAAGGAATGCATGAATCATAGAACCACAAAGCTATAGCCATATCAGTATCATGCCATTTTTCTTTACTTTGTAGGGAATCTTTGATAGTAGGTTGAGATGGATCACGAGTACCGATTTTGAATAATGACTCCAATCCCGTTTTGCTTTTTTCTTGCTTGACTCTGGTTGTTGCTTGTGGCTTTCTTTTTTAGCATAGGCCGTGTAATCATCATACGAGAATTCATGTGCACTCGCACCAAAAGCATACTCATTGATTCCCGAAAATCCTCGCTTTTCTTTTGCTCTTTCTACATTCTCCTTCAAAAAGCCTTGAATCATGAACCTAATTTTCGGAGGTACTTTCTTACAGCTTGCTACATTTTCTTTCTCTCCAGCAAGGTGTTGTTTCATCCGATTGATTCCTCCACCCCTAAAGGAAGTGTGACAATAATCACAAGTTAATATTTTTCTTCCTTCACTAGATGTCGACTCAGTGACGTGTTTCCAAGCTATGTCTTTTTTCTGTCTTGGATTGGTTTGGGATGGTTGTCCCACTCCGGATCCACTAACTGATTGCGATTCATTTGGCGTGGTTCGGGAATCCGAAGTCTATTAACTACAAAAAAATTAACCAACAATTGAACAACAATTAAAATATATTACAATTTACAATGCATATTTCAATTACAATAAAGTTCATACATTTATACACAAAATATTTAATAAAATTTCAACAAAAGTTACTACATTTATATAATTATTTCAATAAATATTCAATAAAAATTCAAATATTTGTATACAAACACTACTTCTTCCATATTTCATATTCTTATACAATAATTTAATAAATATTCAAGAAATAATATTTATTTAAAATTAAAACATAAAAATAAATAAATAAATATATATATATATATATATGTATATATATATGTGTTGTTGCTACAACAAGTAGCAACAGCAACAACGCACTGTTGCAGCAGCAACAACGCACAACAGCTTGTTGTTGTTGCATTGTTGCTTGCAACAAGGTGGCGGCAGCAGCTGCTGCAACAACGGCGCAACAGCAGCGTGCGCTGCCGCTACCCAAACCCCAACCTTCAGCTCGCAGACTCGCACAAACGGTGGCACCGTCGCACCGGCGAGCTTCCACCACCACCACCAAGTACCAACAAAAAGAGCCATATTTTACAATTGAAAAATCAAAAATATTTCATATATTGTATTAAAGAAGAGAAAAAAAAAAAGAAAAATTACCTTGTAAGACTTGGAAATGAATTGAATCTTGAATTCTTGAATTTGATTTTAAGGTTTGAATTTTTAGGGTGAGATTAAATATGGAGATGAGTGGTCTCTTTATTTGGGTTTGTTGGTCAAAAACCCTGGTTTTCCCCCCTTTTACCCGTCCAACTCACCCAAAAAATATATATATATTTTTAAATGGGGTAACCGGTTTTACCGGGTTCCAGTCCGACCGGTTTTGACCGGGTTTGACCGATTCGGATGGGGTCAACCGATACCCCATTTTAACCATAAACTCGGACCGGACATGTGGCCGGTTCCCGATCGAACCGGTCGAACCAGCCGGTCCGGTCCGGGTCTGAGAACATTGCATATGAGGGATGGCAAGTCTGACCTCGACGGCCAGAAAAGGTTAGTTGAGGGTCACATTCATGTTTTTATTGACTCTAGCCAATATCCTCTCAAGAACCTCCTTGATGTCGTCAAGCAGGTCTTGAAAATTCTCAATATTAATTCGATGCATGTCTTATGCCAATGGACACCATTAGCCTTCCTGATAACACAACCGAATAATAAAATTTTTCTTTAGTCTTGAACTCACGTGCGTGAAAGTATGCGGTATTCCTTTTCTCTCTCCTTCAACCACTAAGCTTTACCCCTCTGCTTCCACATTATTTCTTCCCAAGTAAGAACCTCCTCCAAGTCATCTCATAACGCAGTCCTCCTAAGTGCAGTTGCCCCACTAATCGGATCCTTACCTAACAACTCCAGTTTTTCTTCAAGTTCCTTCACCCTTTTCTTAGCTCAACCAGAGCTAACCCGTTCTTAGCTAAGCAAACCCTTTTGGATAGTTCTGATGCATTCTTGAACTTTCTCGCCCGTCGCCCTCCCACTGCTATAATTCCAGCTTTGTCGAATAACATCCTCACAATTCGTTGCTCTCTTGCTCTCGTCCCCAGCTAACAAATTAATAATAAAGGATAATGGTCGCCTCCGCAGCAGCCCCAATGGGAATAAGGCACGCCAACCAACCGTGGTATAAGTGTGGTCTAACCTAATGTGAACGGTGTTGGGGGCCTTTTGCATATTGCACCAGCTGAACTTTTTCCCTTGATACCTCAAGTCAGTGAGTTGACAATCGGAGAGGTATGTCCGAAACTCCTCAATCTATTTACGAGGTCTAGCAGTGTCTATCTTCTTATCCGGGTGAAGGATTTTGTTAAAATCCCCGATGCACAGCAAGGGTCTTATAGAAGTACTGCAAATCGTCCAAAGTAAATTATATGTTTCCCCCCTCTTAGTTGGCTCAGGGTCACTGTAAATGCCCGTAAATCTTCATCCTGTTGCGCCTTCCCCGACGAAAATACTCATGTCGATGTAAGGCTCTGAGAATGATTTTATAACTATGTTGACATCTTTACGCCACAAGAGGATCAATCCACCTCATTTCCAACAAAATCAACATTAATCCCAAACATGTCAAATCTCTCCTTTAGATTTTCACACTTTCACTTCTTACACTTTGTCTCGGAGAGAAAGACCAAAACAGGAATATAGAGCTTAACCAATTCTTTCAGTGACCCAACTATCCAATGGGACCCCGATCACTGACAGTTCCAAGCAACAAGTTGGGGGAGGGGGAGCGCTGTGTGTAACCTCCACCAATATAACATCGGATTCCTATCACATCAAATGACGATGTTTGACCTCTCAACCCCGACTCTTGCCAAGCTCAATCAACCTAACAAGTCTACTGCACATCCGATACAACTCTCCTTTTTGGTGACTCTTTTCTGCCCCTTTCATTGACGAGATGAACCTAATCTTACAGTCGAGGCAGAGAAGTGGATTGCCATCTGAACAAAGTCCCCGTCCACCGACATAGGCACAACAACCTCATGAACTTTCCTACCTACAAGAATTGGTACCTTGTCCCGCACCAAGTCCATGTGTTGTACCAAACTAGCAGTAGCAACCCATAATTGCCCAACCACCTCAGCACCAGCCATTTTAGGGACATGAGATTCAAAACTGGTATTAGGTATAGTGATCTAGGTCTGCCCTACCATTCTAGTGTTAGCTTGAGGTGTATCTTCATCAGCCAAACAACCCACATTCTCCATACCCGCCCACCAAGATTAGGCTTAATTATTTATTAATTATCAAAAATAAAAAAATTATAAAAATAATAATTTTTTAAATATATTAACATAATTGTGACGAGTCGTGGTTCGACAAAAAAAAATCTCTTTTTTTTTAAATTTAAGCTTCGAATCGTGGATGCTATCCACGACTCAGAGCAATTTTTTTTTTTAAAATAATTCTGAGTCGTGGATGGCAACCACAACTCCGAGTCCTGGTTGCCATCCATGACTCGAGTTTAAAATTTTTTTTTCTTTTGTTCCATCAAGGCTTGACAGCCTTGATTCAAGCTTATATATATATATATATATATTATTGTTATTATATATTATAATTGTTTAATTTTAAAATATATTTTTAATTGTAATTAACATTAAAACTAATTATAATAATTATAATAAATAGCGATAAATAATTTATTATAATAATTAATATTTATGATTTTGATATAAATAGCGATAAATAACTTACGATAATTTATCTCAATATACAAAATAATAGCTCAATTAAATAAATACATTAATATAACAATAATAATTAAATCAAAATAACTTACATAAAATGAGATAAAAATTTAACTATACTATAATATTTATATTCATTGTAATATTTGTAAGAGTCAATCATATATTTTTAATTAATAACTTTTCAACATTGATTATAATTAGAAAAATATGTAATTTATAATCAAATAATTATATCATATAGTATTAATAATAATACATATAATATTTTTAAAAAGTACACATTACAACTGATACATTGATGTAAGTTAATTATCGTTATTATATATACTTTTTAAAAAATTTGTATATTTTTTAATTCTATATTGTATTTATTTGATTATAAATTTACATATTTTTTTAATTATAATCAATGTTGAAAATTTATTAATTAAAAAAATCATAATTAATTATTACAAATATTACAATGAATGTAAATATTATAATATATTTAAATATGTATCTCATTTTATATAAGTTATAGAGATTTAATTATATTTGTTATATTAATGTATTTGTTTAATTGAGCTATTATTTTTATATCGAGATAAACTATTATAATTTATTTATCTCTATCTATGTCAAAATTATAAATAATATTTATATTTATTATAATTATTATAATAAGTTTTAATATTAATTATATTTAAAATTAAATAGTTATAGTTAATAATAATAATAATAATAATAATAATAATAATAATAATAATAATAATAATAATAATAATAATAATAATAATAATAATAATAATAATAAAATAATATAATACAAGGCTTGACAGCTTTGTCAAAGGCTTAAATTTAAAAAAAAAAAATTGTTGTTGTCGACTCGTGGTTAGTCACAATTATGTTAATATATTTTTAAAAATATACTATTTTTATAATTTTTTATAATAAATAAATAATTAAGCCACCAGAATCGTGTACAAAGAAGTCCTCACCGTCCTACTACACCTTTTTGCCCTTGTCCCCGCCAATTATGGCCCCTCAAAGTTGCCAAAAATAGCCTAACCTTATCAGAAGGCATAACACTATGATTCAATGAAGGCAAAACAAGACACCTCCGCATGCAATTAGGACCCTAACTACCAACTAGAGCACAGAGCCTCGCTCCTTAAGGTATGTCATCCCTTGGGTCCTGAAAGCCGTCCACGAACTGCATCTCAAGATACTTGGAAATGTGCCATAGTCTCCTGTACAAGTAGTAGAATTTTGCAGACTTTCATACATGAAAGAGATTAGATAAACCTCCCCTATAGTAGTACGAATCCTTAAAGCTCGTGTCGGTGGGAGAGTAACGTTGATAGCATCCCAAATGCATAGCATTTCACCCCATAATCTACCGGAGTCCTTCATCTTCATATCCCAAAAGTTGCACAGTTTGTTACTTATGAGCGTCGCGATATCTAGATTTATCTTACTTAACAGGAGGTCATGCACATGCATGTAAAAATCATACCAATTTAAATTAACGTGCATGGGATTCTCGTCTACCGAATACTATTGAGGATCAAAATATCCTTCTAAAAACTCCACGGATAGCTCTACAACATTCCATTGCAATCAATGCGATGGTAGAAACGTAGCAAAAAACGCCCCTCAGCCAGTTTCCTCATCTCCAGCCCCTTGACTGGGTTCAACGTGCTCTTCACTGAT
The DNA here is from genome assembly GCA_034509725.1 of Sesamum angolense. Lineage (NCBI taxonomy): Eukaryota > Viridiplantae > Streptophyta > Magnoliopsida > Lamiales > Pedaliaceae > Sesamum > Sesamum angolense. Next base: position 12,158,925 of record JACGWL010000015.1, read on the forward strand.
GCAACAAAGCCTCAAACTTCTTCTGCTTGGATGAAAGCAACTAGCCAACTAAACATAAGTTTAGGTTCTCAGAGTTGATCTGCCATAGTCCGTCCGGAATAACTAACGAGAAAAAAACAATGGAAAAAGCAAAATGGAAAACATAACACATGGAAGAGAAAATACGAAGAAGTAAAATCAACAAAAAATAGAAACATAATGGAATCTGAAAAGATCCCAGCCCTACACTGGAAAAAAAAAAAAGACGAGGCCGACCTCAAAAACCCTAACTAAACCTTGACTAGCAAACACAAGTACGAAAGTCTAGCAACCGAACAATGGCAAGTGTCAGCACAACAAACGCCATGATCCGCGGTGGCCCAAATCTCGTCGAAAAATGGAAGGAAATGGTCAGAGAAGGGCTGGTAAAGAGGTATAGATGGATAAGAACTCTCATGTTAAGAAAACAAAGATGACAATTAATAATATTTTTTTAAGAGTAAAAATAATTACGCTTTTAGTATTATTACTAAACTAATTATTTAATTTATATGACAACATGATACTCACGGCTACAAACATGGAACATGGAAATAGTCCAATAATTGCGTAACATCGGTATCAAGTCTATGACAAAATGATATTCATGGCTACTAATAAATTTTTTCGTTCTATTTCTTTTGGGAGGTTAGATCCATACATTTTACAAAATTAATTTTTATTTTCTCTTCCTACTATTGCTCATTTAGTAGAGTATATAAAGCTACGTCATAAAATCATATAATAAATTAGGTCAAAAAATACTAGTTCGACTATTAGCTTAGTTTTATTGAAAATTTTGGGATTAACTTAAACTTATTATTATTATTTTAACATAAAATACATATTAAATTAATAGACACAAGGTTTTTCACATATTTGGTGCAGAGAATGTTCTAAAAATGTCCTACTAAAGCTTCTACAAATAGCGCCGGTTACAAAACCTGTCAAAAAAACTAGTATTCATACTAATATATATCAGTTGGTTTGTTTACTTCAAATGTTGAACAAACATTTATAGGAGATGCTTTATTTCTGACTATTAGGCTCATATTCTAAGTGTTTCCAATATTTTCTGGCGGAAGAGTATTGCAAAGTCTTAAAATTTTAATTGATACACGATACTACTCTTCGTCAATGACAAACTACTCTTAATTCGAATTTATTATTAATTGTTAAGAATTAATTAGGGAATGGGCCGGTCCCAGCAATCAATTTGGGACTGGCCCAAACCCATGGCGCAGGACCGTTTGGTCCTGGTCCGGGTTTTGGGTTGGGCCTATCGAACTGAGCTAATGGTCTAGCCAAATTGGTCCATTTTTTTTTATTGTTAATAATTTATAATAATTTTTGTGTTATTCTTATAAGTTGATATTAGTAGGGTTATTAAATTTTTTCAAACTTTAAAAAACTTACTTTTATTGTTCTACTTTTAAAAATGTATTTTTTTGGACTTGTTATTATTTAAATTTCTTATTGTAAGCTTGTTAGTTAAACTTTTATTTAAGTTTATTTTATATTTTTTTCGTTCTAGTTATAATTTTTATTAGATTTTTATTAGATTTAATTTATTATGTATATTAATCATAATACAACCATAAATTTAAGAAATTATTCAAAATAATGTGTTAATTCATATGGGGATCTATGTGTATTTGTTGTATTAGTTTTCTTTAAATCATTTAAAATGGAAAAAGTTCCAAATGGTCAACTTGATGATTTAGATTTAGAAAGAGATTCATGTGCACTAAATGCGGAATTAGAAGAATATTATCTATCAATATCTAATGAACTTTTTATATTACTTATTTCTTGGTCTACACTTATTTAACTATTATATTTAAGACATGAACAATAAGTTCTTACTAGATATTCACAACCATCAAATTTGCATCTAGGATAAAAAAAATACATGCTAAAGTACATAGACTAGGAACTTTCTCAAAATATTTGTGCTATTTTTATTCCATATTTGTGATAATTTTACTTACAACATGATCATCAAAATATTTTTACAATTTGAAGCATATTGGGCAACATTATATTCGAAGTAGTGTAGTATATATAGGACATCACAAAACTAACTTCTCTAAAAACTTCTAATAATTGAGCAATTATATTTTATAATGTCAAAATTGTCTAAACTAACAAAATTTTCACCACTAGGACCACGTAATTTATCATTGCATAATTGTGTAATTATTTTTGCATATGGATATGTTGAATTCCACCTAATTTTAATATCAAAATATGAAACTATAAAAATCATTTTTGCTAAATGTACCAATCTCCTATATTTTTTAGTTCTTACCAATGATGCAATGAGGATATAGTGTTTGATAAACAATCTCTAATTCTCTCTATGCTAGGATCTATAGCATCTAAGCCATCCTTTATACAAAATATAATATATGACATACATCTAACATGAAGTAATTTTTCACCATAAATTGATTTTAAATATTGATTTAAATATTAAATAGCTTTTGTATTATTAGTTGCATTATCAAAAGTAATCGATAAATTTTTTTTTTGTTGATATTCTAATAATTTATACAATCAAGAATAACATCGGCAACATGAGCACCGGTGCGTGGATGATTAATAATTGTAAAGTTATTATTTTTTTTTAAAAAAAATTATTAATCCAATGAGCCATAACACAAATATAATGGGTATTACACCTACCTCTTCATAAATCTGATATGAAAAAAATTCTTGAAGTTAATATTGAAAAATAAGCTCGTAATGCAATAATTTTTTCTTCATGTTGTTTATATCCATCTCTATAGCATGTAGTATGTGAAATACGTTTAAATTGTGGTTGACACTATAATTACATAAATCTTCTAAATGTGGAGTTCCGGCATATTTAAATGAAAGTTCGATCTGAACAATTCTAATCTATCAAGTCCTAATCTCATTTTCTTGTATTTATAAATATAATTATTTACAAAATCGATTCAAGTGGTTCTTTGCAAATGTGTTTGTGAAAGACTAGGGGGTCAATCGACATTATCCCAACTAAGAAAGCAAGAAGTAATGTGTGTTTAAAAAGCTTTTTTACAAACATGACATATGGGTCATTTTTGTTCCAGTATTAATTTTAAAAAATGCCAAATATTACTAGTTTTATTTCTACAAGGTGGAAGATTACAACTCATAGAGTTTAGTTTTTTCATTTTGTACAGGAGGTTGTGGTTGTACAAATTTATCAATTAATTTATTTTTCAATTGTTTGAGGTAATGATGTAGTAAAAGTTTTTAGTGGTCTATTAAAAATACATTTTTATTTTGTAGTAGTCATAATAAAAGGGTTAGGGAAGGCCTTTTAGTAGAAGGAGAAGGAGTAGACTTACGTTAGAGGACGAAGAATTTTTTCAAAAAAGTCTGAATTTACTCATGTTTAAAAAATTAATATAACAAATAATCAAATAAATAAAATAACAAATGCAATAAATTAAATAATTAAAAGATTAAAAAACAACATTATCGAACAATTGACAAGATTTTCAAAATCAATAGCCGAGATTGACTTCAAAATATTATAATTTAATTTCACAATTTGTAGAATTTATAAAAAAAGAGAGAGTTTGGTAAAAAATACAAAAAATTCTATATATTTATAGACAAAAATAAATAAATAAATAAAACAATGCAATATAACCTTAGCTCAATATTTTGACAAAAGGGGGAACCCCTAAACTTTCCCCTAATATAGATTGCAACCTAAATATAATTTTTGACTGTTGCTTGCAATCTAAATATCAACCCAAACTAGTCCAATTTTTTTTTAATTAAACTTAGTATAAAAATTTGGGTTGAGCCCAAATCATATTTTTTAGGTTTGGGCTCAGACCAAATAAGGACAAAAATAAATAAATAAGCCTAATTGGGGTTTGGGCTGGTCTTGGATTGATTTGGTCTTGGTTTGGATCTCAATCGGACAAATTTATTAGCTGATCGTATGTTCAAAAATAAATTCAATTGGAGCACATTTAAAGGACCATAACCACCTCAATACCGGTCATGAACCTTTAAATGCAACATATATGCCTCTGCTGAACTTGGAAAAACATGCTCTTTTAAGGTCGAAATTAATCTTGTAAACTTTTATTTAATAATAGGGAAAAATACATGCTATCCCCTAAAATATGGATTAATATACAAAATATTCCATGTAAAAAAAAACTAAATTATATTTATGTGTTATTAAAATTAAAATAATTTATCCTTTAGAGAGGTGTGTCCCATCTTGCGCCTGTGCATAATTTTTTTAAAAAATAATTTATATATATATATATATATATATATATATATATATTATATTCCATAGTCACCCTCTCTCTTTCCTTCAAAAACCAGTCAACCCCCTCCCCCCCCCCACCCCACCCCAAACCAGTCGCCCCGTAGCCCCTCCTCCCTCCCCCTACCCCTCTTGCCCGTCGCCACGCCCAAACCACCACTCCTTCCACTCGCCGTAGCCGCACCCCACCCCAAATCCCCTCCCCCAACTCGTCGTCGCGTCGCCTTCACCCCGTCCTCCTCTCTTTCTCTCTTTGCCTGTGTATATATATTTATATATATAACAATAATTTATAAATACATTACATATAAAATATTTTAAATTAATTTTTGTATAAATAAATATTAGGTAAATTACAACTTTAAATCTAGACCCTTGATATATTTTTTTTTTAATCTAGACTCTTGATTTGACTTAAATAAGACCCAATACTACTAGTTAAATTTGAATCTTCGATTTAAATCAAATTCAATGGTTATAAATAATATTATAACTAAAATTTAAAATAAATAAATTAAAAAAACGCATGCATTACACAAATCGCATCAAGAGAGTAAATTACTCTATTTTCACTAACACAAGGGTAATTTGACTTTTTTTGTTTTTTCTTAAAGAGGAGGTAATTTGCTTTTGACCCTTTAATAATATAGCAAATAAGAAAAGAATATATGACCGACAAAAAATGTAAATTAATTGGCTGCAACCAGTGGAAGTTCCAAAAATAGAAAACATTAATTTAGAACTGTAAAATAGAGAAGTTGAACAAAACAATTAAGACAGTTTATACATAAATTAATTATACAAACATAACGTTGGACTTGGACATATATAGTAGAAGAAAAAAGGCATGCTCCATGTACCAGTCCCGGCCGACAAAATACCACTTGAACCAGGTCAACATCCACCTCCCCCACCACCACAGCCGCCGCCCCCGCCGCCGCCGCAGCCACCACCACCACCACCGCAGCCTCCCCCTCCGCCTCCGGCACCACCAGTGCGACCCCTTCTCTTCCTACGCGTGCCGGAGCTGGGGTTATCAGCGCAAGCAAATATAAGCATGGACATGATTGAAATGGAGAAAGCAATCATGCCAAGAATGTACATCAGCCGTGAACCCTGGAAGAGAAGGGCAGCTGCTTCACTTGTCGCATTCCCACCATTTGCAGAAGCCAAGACTCTAACCATTTTGGTCCAGCCAAAAGGATATTTTCAGAGGCTTATCCTCCAACATATATATAGAGAGAGAGAGATTCTTATGTAATAAAAGTATTGAGTATTGGAGTCACTTTCATGTTCAATTTGCTTGTAACAAACGGAAACGCGTACGTCTATTTTTGTTTTTTGTTTGTGTCAGCTTGGAATATATCCAGGGAACTCACCCGCATTTTACATGAAATTTCGCAGTTTGGCTGCTCAGTCACACGCAGTACCCTCCAAATTACACCTACGCTTTTTTCTTTTTTGGTGAGAGGCACGATAAGAAAATTTAATATCAAAGAAAAACCATTAGCATCGAAATAATTAGTAAGTAAAACTCTTGTTGCTAATTTATATTATTTAATATAAGTAATTCACTTACCAATTAATTTTTCAAAGAAAATTAATTTGTTATAAATTTAGCAACGAACTATTTAAAAGAAATATTAAATAATGAGATTAGCAACAAAAGTTTTACTTGCTAATTAATTCGATGTTGATTTTAGCATCAAATTTTGTTTATAGCTATTGATCATTTTTTCTTGTGGTGAGGTTGACATTGGCTTTCTGAAAATGTTGTATTTGTAATGGCAAAATTGAAAGTCTAGTTCCAAACAATAGGTCCATTTTCATAGATATACGCTGCTTTTTTGACTTTTAAATTTGTAAATACGAGCAAATTTAATAAATTTTAATTAATAGATGAACTTAAATTTGTTAGATAGAAGCAAACTTCAGACGTGTTAGATATGCTTTTTAAAATATATTATATGTGTAATTATATTAAATTTCAGGAGATGAAGTGTAATTGTCCCATTATTAATAGAAGAATACTCGATGTGCTTGCATAATATTTATTATATCAATTAAATGAAATAGAATAAAGAGATAAATTAAAGAATTGATTAAAGTTAATAAACATTTTAATTCTAAATATACATTAATAGAATATTATTGATGAATCTAACTAATTAAATTAAGAAGATGGTTATTTATGAAAGAATTAAATATAAATAAGGTCGTTTTGGTTTACCCACATTTTATTTATCAAAGGTAGTTACTTTTGGCTTTAAATCTTAATAAATAGTACTAGCACACGAAGCAATTTCGATGTATGTGTCTAATTTAAATTTTTGTTATATTTTATTTAATTAAATAAAATAGAAAAATATAAAATAAATGATAAGTAGATTTGAATAAAATAAACTAACTTTAAATACACATGAATACAAAATTATTAATTGATTCAACCAATTAACAGTTAAATGCAATTTACACTTTGCGATAAGGAAAATGATAAAAAAAATCTTCTTGTAAAAAACAAAACAGCAATTTTCCCGACCTCCTATGTTTTCGAAAATGAAGAAAAAATGCCCCTGACGCGATTGGTGAATAACACATGCATTTTTTTAAAAAAAAAATTAGAATCTAAAATAGTACATATGCCCTTATATAAAAATAATTGGATCCTAATTTCAATCTAGTATCCAAATTTAATTAATAGGTCAACAGATTAGATTTATTTAATTCGAAATCAGCAATAGAGTCCCATGAATTATTAGACTTAAAGATGTAATAAAGAAGAATTCTAAGATACAAATAGAATAACGTTAAAAAGTTAACTAATTAAATTTTAACCCTTAAAGTATAGAAGCATTAGAAGATATGCTTTAAATTATATTAATGAATCAGTACTTAGTAAACCAAATTTCGACAAAGTCGTTTTGGTTTACCCACATTTATTATCAAAGGTAGTTACTTTTGGCTTTAAATCTTAATAAATAGTACTAGCACACGAAGCAATTTCGATGTATGTGTCTAATTTAAATTTTTGTTATATTTTATTTAATTAAATAAAATAGAAAAATATAAAATAAATGATAAGTAGATTTGAATAAAATAAACTAACTTTAAATACACATGAATACAAAATTATTAATTGATTCAACCAATTAACAGTTAAATGCAATTTACACTTTGCGATAAGGAAAATGATAAAAAAAATCTTCTGTAAAAAAAAAACAAATTTTCCCGACCTCCTATGTTTTCGAAAATGAAGAAAAAATGCCACGGATGGTGAATAACACATCATTTTTTAAAAAAAAAAATTAGAATAAAAAATAGTACATATAATTATAAAAATAATTGGATCCTAATTTCAATCTAGTATCAATTTAATTAATAGGTCAACAGATTAGATTTATTTAATTCGAAATCAGAAATTTGAATTTAAAAAATAGATTAAGTTGATTATTGATTATACAATAAGTTGAACATAATATACATAATATAAATAGAAAAAAAATGTAGTTTACCCATATTGTAAATATGTAAATTACCCCATACGAAAAAAATTAGCAATTTACCCCCACTGTGTTTTTTAAAATGCAGCAATTTACCTTCCTATACAGAAAATAAATTGCTATATTTTTTTTGTAAGGATAATTTGTTCGTTTACAATATTACAATGACTAAATTGCATTAAACCTAAATATAAATATATAGGAGGGGAGGGAGGGGAGGGGAGGGAGGGCCAGCGGAGTTGCAGGGTAGGGGCAGAGGAGGGAGGGGGAGGCGGCAAACGACCTTGGGGGACGTGGGAGGGGGGGAAGGGTTTGGAAGAAGGGAAAGGGGACAACAGATTAGCTAGGGAGGAAGGTGAGGGGAGGAGGGGGCGATGGTGCTGAAGGAGATGGGGAAGGGGTACGACAGGGCGCAGCGATGGTCGAGAGGAAGATAATATATTATTGTTATTTATGTATAAATATTAAATATATATAATAGTATTTTTATTATTTAACAATCTTACACATATGTAAAAGAAAAATATACTACACCGTGAGTCATAAGGGTATTTTGTTTTATTTTAAAAAAATACTAAATATGTTGACACACACTATTTTTGCGCATAAATTTTTAGTAATGCTCTTATTTTAGTGAAGTTTATGATCGTTTTTTTATAATAAAATTTGTCATTTTCCCTTACAAACTACGCCGAAATTATTTGGCAACTTTTTTAATGCATTAATTATTAATAAATAGTTTACTCAAATTAAGTTAAAAATTGACACTTTATATGATATATGCATATTGATAACAATGATTATATATACATGCAATAATAAATACTATTATATTATTTCAATTGACAATAAGCTTAAATAAAATGGAATTAAATTTAATTCTTGTGTCCATGTAATTGTATAGAATTAATTTTCTGAAGGAATTTGATTGAGTAGTTAATTTAACATGAGTTGGAAAATTAAAAGGTATTTTTTGTATTATAAAAATTTGGTGTAGTGGTATTATAATAGGGGCTGTGGGTAAAGAGAGTGGGTAAAATTGAATTAACTTTAAGGATATTTTAGTGAAACATAAATTTTTGTGTACGTGGTATGAAAACCACCCTTTTGTATCTATTAGTCCCCTTTTTTCTTTATAATAGTAAGACAGAAAGGTAATTAGTTGGTTTACTTTTTAAGGGGGATTTCTGTATATTTCCCTTATTACAGGGGTAAATTGCATTTTTCGCAACTAATTAATCAAATAGATGGCTATTTGTAAATGAATAAGTATGAGTAATGGGATAATAATATTTTTGGTCTTATAAGTTAGACCCGTTTTATTTTTTGTCTCATTTATTATTGGATTAGCATTTTTAGTTCTGTCACTTAAAAAAATTAGCACTTTTGATTCACATCCACTTTTTCGTGTACAATTTAACGTTGTAGATCACGTGCCTAACACATGGCCGTCAATTAATTTTGGCTACTCGGAAAATTGGCCCTTCTTCCACCAATAGCATATAGCTCAATTTGAGCTACTTTATTTACTTGTTTAAGACATGATTCCTTGTATTGCTTCTACTTGACTTTAACTTACAAAAATATAAGAGGGCTGGGATTTAATTTTTACGAGAGAAGAGAGAAATTCTCCTTTCTTTATCTTAATTTCTTTTAAGATTTGTTTTCCCCCCTTAAACATGTAGTTTTGTTTTCCCCTAATAGGGATCCCAAATAAAAAAAACAAACTTTTCTTCCAGTCTAAAATACTTAACAGTCACGCGTTGCGCACGTAACCATTTCTGTTAAATTGTAAATGAAAAAATAAATGACAATTAAAATATTATAATAATAATAATAATAATAATAATAATAATAATAATAATAATAATAATAATAATAATAATAATAAATAAAGTGTTTTGTTTAAAATTTCTTCTAATGTTATAATAATAAAAAAATTAAAAAGAGAAATGTTTAAAACAATAATTTGAAAAAAGAAAAAAAAAAAATAAACGACTGCGATGATTTCTAAGAAAGCAACAAATTTCATAATCCTATTGTTGTTACTATATTAAGTCACTCAATTTGGCTATGGATAGAAATTATGACGAATATGGATTAAAAGTATTAAAAAATTAAATTTTTATTTTGGTTTTATTTAACCGTGATTAATAATAGTGATTTACCACGATTTGTAAGCCATGATCATTTATAATGTAGCGAATACTAAATTTTGTTTGTAGTGAAAGAAAAACTGAAAGATCATTATACAATCCTAACAAATTATTATAAAAATAAAATGCCAGGAAATATAATTACAGGATAAAAAGTTACAATTACATCTATTCAACTATATGAATATCATAAATATTACCAATATATCAAGGGTTAAAACGATCAGTTACTAAAATTGATTACTTTATTATTTTCCAAGTTTTACATTAAAGATAAAATAGGAATACCATGACTTCCGTTTTAGTTTATGATATATTAAATGAATCGTCTTCTGTAAGAGTTTAGATATATTTTTTAAAATTTGAGAACTATAAAATATAATTCTACTATTTTAATTTCAAGGACATTAATGAAAATAAGATAAGGACAAACACATGATTCAACTAACAACTAGCACTAAAAAAAATATACATTTAATTATGGCTAATTATTACAGTTAAAAATTTATAATCATAGCAAGAAGTTACTGAACACGGCCACGCAATGGTTTGTACCGTAAGCTTTGCGAATATGATTAATGTATTTGTCATGGTTAAGAGTTATGGTAAATGTATTTGTCGCTCATATCCGTAGTAAAAGTAATTTTCATGACGAACAAGTTAAGTTTTTACATTAATTTTTATTTAATTAAAGATAATTATTTATCATAACTTTAATTCATAGTTAAATAAAATGTAGGTAATAATATTTTTTTTCTAGTGTAGCATAAGCATCTGATTGTGTTCCGGAAAGCTTTAGGTTGACAGGTCGATAAAACCAAGAAAAATGAATAATTATCTGCCTTTTTTTTGTGGTACATTTTCTTTTTTTTTTTTTTTTTAACTTGGTGGGCTTAAAAGAGATACTCATCCATGAAAGTTCTCGGCTTGTACCATGGTCATATAAAGTCATTTAAGTTTTTTTAATTATAATTAAAGTATTTATTATAATTTTTAATTATAATTAATGTTTTAATCTCACTTGCAGAGACAACGTATACTTATTAGCATGACATTGCACGACTATTGATAGATATTAGAGGATTAAATGCATTTTGGTCCTGTGACTTCACTTATTTGACGTTTTTGTCCTCTAATTTTTTAAGATAATATTTTAATCCGACACCAAAGTCAGTATCAAATATTGAAATAATAATATTGAAAAAGAAAATATGAATGATTCGTGATGAGATATGATAGAAGAACACAAATAAGAGAGAAATTGTGTATGAGAACTCGCTTGTGAATGCCCAAAAAATCGTCGCCCCATTGAAGGGGTTGGTCCTACTTTTATAGTTGAAGCCCCCGACTTACAGGGGGTTGTGCATCTGAGTGGATTGAGGGAGACAGTTGGCGGCGGATAAGGACGCTCGAGAATCCTTATCCCATTGGCTGGCAGATCTTGTGGAAGCCCCCTGGCTAGGAGACTTTTGGGATGAGTCCACTCTTGCAAGGGTCTACCCTTGTGAGTTGTCTTATGGTGACCAAGTCCAATGGTGATTCTCTACCAGATGCTTAGTTGGCTGCCATGCTGAGTCATGGGCTATTGAGCATGCTTATTCTTTGGGCCGACAATATCCTTCGCCTGCTAGTGTGAGCAGGGATATGAAGGGTCCCATTGTGTCTTTCTCCAATTTGGGCCTTCAGGGCTAGCCTGCTTGGTCGGAAAATGGGTTGTCTAATCCTGACCATATCAGGTATAATTTGTAATTTGATTTTATCACGTTTTTATATTAATATTATCAAAAAAAAAATATGTATATAAACTTTCTAACTGATTATGTAATAATGATTTACTTATGCTCATGTTCGTTAAGGGAATTTAATATAGTTTTACTAAATATGTTTGGAAATATATCACCACAAATCATAAACATTAAGATAAAATATATTTTTTTAGAAAAAGTTAAAACGATATACATATGCCAAATTAAAGAAAAACATTTTAAAAACTTTGATCTAATATACTAAAAGGTAGAAAACGTTTTCATAAAAATTAATGTATTTATAAACTATATGTTATAAGTTTTGATATTATGATAACACTTGTAGGGTCGTGATTAATGAAATAATATCCTATTTATACATTTTCCTGTGATATTATTCTTATTATTATTATATTTTGTGTTGTGGTAGCCCAAATATATGTACTTATATTACATGAATTTAATACAGCTTTATAATTATAGTTTAATTTATTATGTCACAAATCATCCAAAAACTAATATAAGGAATAAACATGAAATTTTAAAAGAATACACATTAAAATAACAATTTAATTGAAATAATACGAATTACGTGCAACGCATGTGCTTCTGGCTGGTACACTAAAAAAATGAAGTAGAATTGTTTACTCGTACACTACCTGATATTTCAATAATTATTACATTTGATCTTTTTTTTCAATCACTTCTGCAGATTCCACATATTTAATTAATTATGTTTATCCTAAACATCAATTCAGATTGAATTGGTAAAAGATATACCTCATACTTGCAATCGTAGCTTAACAAGTATATCTTCCCACCAGCTCCCTTTGGAAATATTATTGCTCCAGGCCAGCTAGAATTTGACTTGTTGATGTTGTCTGCTCTCTTGACCCTGACTTTCAGTATCAGCTGGTTCAGATCAAATCTGCGAATCCTGAAGCCGAAATCGGGTCAATCGCTAGTTATATAGTGGCGTTTCCCATGCTAAACATCGGCAAAAAAGGCTAAACGATGCAGTCGAGGATGAGGAGTCTCTGCAAGCATGCCGCCATCTATGTTCTGATCATAGCCTTCATTTTGTTGTGTCTTTGCACTGAAGCAAGAATTTCAGACTTGTCGACCGTTCAAGGTGCGTTAAGTTTCTAACGTGTCGTTTCCGATATAAATTTCTGGTTTTCGATATGATAACTTTGTGATTCGTAAAAATACTTAACGCGGTTTTGTTTCCGTGGTTTTTGTTAACGGAAGGTATAGTCCACCGGCGGATCGACAGGGAAGGTCCAGGAGGCGGTGCGAATCCTTCTCCGGCAGCTAATATAAACACTCATGTGCATGGATGACATGAGCTGATTATGTTAGACTTGCTGAGATTATGTTGAAAGGATTGGAAGGATCTGTACTACTGTGTATCTTCATTTAATATGTAATAATTGGAAGCAGAAAATCTATTATGGTTGTCCAGATTATTGGCTGACATTTTGTCTTCTCATGTCTTGTACCCAAGAATGCGTTTTGTCTTGATCTGATGCCTCCTTGCTTTTGTTCAGAAAAACAAAGCAGAATCTAGTTAACTTAGGCGCTGCCTGGATAAGAAATTAGTATATGTTAATACAGTATTTGTTTTGTTGTATGAGGGCTCAGTAATAAAACCAAAACCCTATACTAATTACTGTAATATTTAAATAAATTAATACCATCTTGGAGGTGGTAATAAAATTAGTGCCAATATTGCACCAAATGAGATCGACCATTGTACCCTCGAAATTTAATAATAATATAATAATAATAATAACAACAACAATAATAACAGTAATAATACATATAATAATAATAATTAATAATAATAATAATAATAATAACAACAACAACAACAATATGATGATATTAATGAATATTTTATTGTCTATAAATTTTGTCAAACAATGGCTCAAAGATAATTTTAATCAAAAGCACGTGAATACATCAAAGTAAATATTTGATAGATTTATCATATAAATATAAGTAAATACCTGACTAATTATAAAGAGTCCTTTATTATTCATTTAATAAAAAATAATTTTTTATTCATTTAATATGATTTTCAAAATAAACGGGGCCTAATTATTATAATATGTTACTGAAAATTGATTGCTTATACTGTTTGTATAATGTTGTAGGGGATATAGTCTTGTGACAATGTAGTCTTTAAACAATACATCAACGTCTTTAAACATGTCTAACTATATAAATATTTTATGCCATTTGTAAAGTTTATAAATACGCCTCAAAGGGGTGTCAGTGTAATGTGGCTCGGGAAATGTTTGCATAATTTTTTCCTCTTGAGGAGGCATCGATCTAAATTATAATCATAACCTTAGATGAAGTACTTGTAATTTTACAAAGAGTACGAGCTGTTTGTATAATTAGACTGATTTCGAGGATGTTAATATATTTTAGGGTTAATTACATTTATATCCCCTTTAAAAATATAAAATTATATTTTTCTCTAAATAGTTTCAAATTTATTTACAGCCCTTCCAGAATTCACTGTTTACACATGACCCTCTTTAATCATGGTTTGGATGAAAAATGCTGACGTTAGCAAAAAAGTTACATAAATTTCCTACTTTACCCCCTTGTTTTTAACATTTCTATGCAATAATTTTGTACTTATAAGGTGAAAAATATAATGAACCCCACTCCATATATTTATAATACATTTATCCCTTTATAAGTGCAAAATTCTACACGAAAATATTATAGGGTCAAAATTAAAAATTTATGTAATTATTTTTGCTAGCGCTGATATTTTTTATCCAAACTCTAATGGAAGGAGGATAATGTGAAAACAGGGTTTTGTCAGAGGTGTAAATATAATTTTAAAAACTTATTGAGAGAAAGCGTAATTTCGTATTTTAAAGGGAGTGTAAATGTAATTTACCCCTATAATTTTTCCAATTTACAATGTCAGCTTATCCCTTTTTTATTTGAAAAATTGAAACTACTTTTTATATTGGTGACCATATTCAATAATATGATCAGAAGATAACACCTACAGATAGGAGTGTACGCGGTGCGGGTTGGGGAATTTTTAGGTAATTTTTGGCCAACCCAATAATTGCGGTTTTTAGAAAGCTCTACCCAAGCCCAACCCAACGATCATAAAAACCGCACTTTGCGGTCTAATTGGGTTGGGGCGGGTTGGGGCGGGTTGGCGGTCTTTAGTGTATAGAAAACCACTTATACAATTATATTTAGTTTTGTGACAATTTATACTTTTGTTACAATTATTTTGTCAAAATAAATGTATTTTTTTGCAGTACTACTTATAAAAATATAATATATCAATTACAATGTGTAAAAATAAACACTTATACATGATTATATGTTTATTTTAAAAGAATACAAATAAATATTAAAAATATTACCAATTTTTTTTGATAAGATTGTGAAAAAATTATTATTTCGAATTAAGTATATAAAAAACTAACCATAATAATATTTCATATTAAATAAAAATTATTTGAAATAAAATAAGATGTTAATGAGATTATAACAAAATCGTAATATCATTTATTTCAAGTTCTTGCATTTATCTACAGCATAAAATATGAAAGATTGTCAATAACCAAACTTAATGAATCAATTGATCTCGTTTACATATTTATACATATATATTATATAATACCAACAAAATATCATCATTATTATTAGTCTTGAATATTAGTTTATGCATAATCAAAACTTTTGTATAAACATATGAAGAATTCTAGTATAATTTTATTATTGCTCTCTTCATCATCATCATCATCATCATTTCTTCTTCTTCATATATTATTATTACTACTTCTACTACTACTATTATCATTATCGCGGTCGAACGCGGTCTATGCGGTTTACGTAAACATAAACCAAACCCGATTGCAAAATGCGGTCTTTTTCTAACTAACCCAAGACGCCAACCCACCTTTAGCCCGCTAATTGCGGTGCGGTTTGGATTGGGTCGATCGGTTGGGGCGGTCCGACGGTTTTGTTGAACACCCCTACCTACAGAGCAGAATGACAAGCATCTTAGTGGTACCACCTATGAACTTTTCATTACAATTAGAGCCAACCTACACAAGATGATAAAGAAGAGTCCATCAATGCCATTTTGTTATCTGTTTAAACATGTTACACTCTTTTGTAAATCAAACCAAAAAAAGACAACTTTGCATGTCCATCAACTTTGCATGTGTATGGTACAGGGTCAATTTTAGTAATGTACATAAATTAAGTTATTTATATATATCTCATATTTGTAACCTAGAAGACACGATATCTGATATAAAAATACAGTAGCTGCACCCCTCCCGAGGACGTACGCACATTGTCGAACCTCGTTAAATCTTGTGTTCTTTTTCTTCTTATGTTCAATAGCATTAATTTCTCAACAGCATGGTAAGGGCACAAGATTACCTATTCTAAATCATACGAATAAAACTATCTATCTGCCAGTCCTTTTTTGTTTCCTCGTTCTTCTCGCCAGAAAAAATTCTAGTTCGGACCCGACTCAATTATATTTGAATTAATTATATATATGACAAGTACAATACACTTGCGTATGATTGGTGTATAGTACAGAAAAAGTTATCGTATCACGTAGCAAGTGTGACACACTTACTTTATGATTGATTTATTTCGGACAAATTTTTTTTTTCTAATTATCAGTTTTGAGTAAAGCATAAACGATGTGTTCAAAT
The DNA here is from genome assembly GCA_034509725.1 of Sesamum angolense. NCBI lineage: Eukaryota > Viridiplantae > Streptophyta > Magnoliopsida > Lamiales > Pedaliaceae > Sesamum > Sesamum angolense. The sequence continues at coordinate 12,175,374 of JACGWL010000015.1, forward strand.
GAAATTCCGACTTTCAGCTACAGTAGGCTCCTCCTCGAGAAGCAGCACTCCTGCTGAGGGTCCTGGAATTCCTCCATATCCAACTTTGATTCCATATGACTGCGGTAAGAAATAGCACCCCATATCAAAGTATTAAAAAAAATCTAAGTGATATGGGTATATCATATCCACATAAAAATATATAAATAACCCTCTAACAACACTAAAATACCACCGGAGTCTCAAATTCACGTCTTTCTATATCGAGACCCGATCGAGCTCTAATAACCTGAGATCTAGACTTAGATCCTCTGATAACTTACAATCTGAGATGACCCGACGTGGACCAGCAGGTCAGTATATTTAGTCCTATAAAATACCCTCATTTCATGATATTTATGGTAAAATATATTTATTACTCGCTACCTTATTTACTACTTGAGATCGTTATTTACTGTCTCGAACTTGAGCTGACTTAGGCATCGGAGGGTTTCTGCGTGGAACCATCCCAACTAGCCTAACGTACTTTTCTCTTCTCATGGACTACCAAAACATCTGGGATAATCATACCGGATTGCAGATCACCACCCCTTGAGAAATTGCAAATTTGACACGAATCAATAAGCAATCCCCTTTTGATATGCAAATGAGCAAATTACCCCCTCGTTGATACGTAAAAAACTCCATTCTAAATCTTCTTAGAAATTGTTGAGGCAGGCTTTATAAATTGCCTGAAAAAAGAAAACAGAATTGTATTTGCATTGCGTGCTGCCTTGCATCCTTCAACGAACTAGTTGTTGACAGTTATGGTGGGTTCAATTGTATAACAATACTTTTTGAAAAAGGAGAAGATGAGTATATCTTTAGAAATTTTGTTCTCTAAATTATACTTATCTATTTATTTGAATAACATCAGATTACAAGTCCTTTCATAAGCCTAAACATCATCTAATATGCATAAAATTCCGTACATGGAATAAATGCAGAAAGGAAATTCTAAACATCATTCTCTTGTTCTGGTAGTTTTTAGTAAAATAGACATAAATTTCTGTAGATATTTCCAGTAGACTTGGAACTTGGACCACTTAAAACTAAACTTTCAGAGCATTAATTCCATATAAGATTCACCCAAAACGACAACCGTTTGCATCCTGAAAACGCATTTGTGAATCTGATAAAAAATTATGACTGTTGAAAATGAGAAAATAAGTTTAATTCTGTTGAAAATTCTCAAACACTAGCGAGGTGGTTAAAACTTTCCCTCACGAAGAAAGAGCATCAAATTTATCCATTTTCATGAATTTAATATTTGAGACATGTCGTATCTTACAGGCATTACACCTCGAACCAATTTTATTTAGCTGACAAACCTCATATGGCACTAGAAAAAAATAATTATTGGTTATAATTTTAATAGTTATAGACTAAAAATTGTGATAAATAAGTTTTATTAACCACGGTTAAATAAAATCATTGCAAAAATATAAATTTTTTCATTAAGAAAAAATTATTTGTCATGGCTAAATACCATGGTAAAAATAAGCTATGGTAAATATTTTAACAACCCTCGCAAAGCACGACCAACAATCTTTGCATGACCGTGGTCCATGACTATTTGTTACAATTTTTATTTTTTATTTTTTACCATAACAATTAATCATGATTTAATGTTGTATTTTTTGAAGTGAGGTTTATTGGTAGCTCTCCTTAATTACATCTTATCTCTTACAACTAATACGGTTGACAGTTGCATGGTAGTAAGCTTCTTAATGGAACATTATGAATTACAAAAAGTAACGAGGAACTACATTTTGTGTTACAGGATCAATGTAGATCAATTCGACTTTTCGTCTTACAAACATCAAATAGTCATCCATCAAACAACATAAAAACATGAAACTCAGCAACCAATAGAGTCACTCGTTGTTATGATATGTTTCATCAGCCAACACATTATTTTTATGAAAAAATTTTGCCTGAACCTAATTCGGTCGAATCAATCCAATCTCAGAGTAAATATAATACACTTGTTCTGTGATTGGTCACTTTCACCAAACTGTACACCAATCACATGGCAAGTATATTGCACTTGCCATATGATTGGTTCAGGTTCGGCTGAGCCAGGTCCGAACAATAATTTCCTTATTTTCATTATTTTGATACAACTATTTTCACTATTCTGTAGGAAGTATACAATGTCATAATTCATATTGGAAGTTCCCATCAAACGCCGGGAACTCAAACAACAACAGAAATTTTTTTATCCGAATCAAGTTTGGTTGAATCAAATCAATCACAAAGCAAATTTAGCGTACTTGTTATCACTTTCTCTAAACTGTGCACCAATCACACATCAAATGTATTGCACTTACCATATGATTGATTCAAGTTTGATCGAGTCGCATCCAAACTAAAATTTCCCAACAAAGTATAATTAGTTTGCCGAAAGGCATGACACATGGTTATTCCAGAGTTAACATCTTTTATCATATAGATGTTCTGAGGAGGCACTCACAAATTCAGACAACTTCGTTGTTTATAGGAGAAACCGACGACAAGAAAGCAACCATCTGTCGAGACAAAACAGTTTATTTTCCATGAATCACTAGAAAACTTGATATAAGTGCATCAAAAGTGAAACCTTGCTATGTAATATTTTCTAAACATATACAAAGAAGTAAAACCTTGTGTTGTCATAAACGGGCAGGGCCCCGGCAGCACCTCTGTAGTAATACCTTGTAATAGATGATTCTTTACCAGCCTGACTGATGAGAAAGATGAAAGACATCATTTATATCCAAGTATATTAACCATAAGGATAAGGAGTATAGAATATGGGATATAATTCAAAAAGAAAAAACACAAATGAAATCTACCATGGGATTGCTATATGATCCACTTAGTCCACCAGAAATTCTAGTTCGGAGTCCAGACTACATTTGGTTGAACTTGAATCACTAATATGGTAAGTGTAATATATTTTTCGTATGATTGATATACACTTTAGGAAAAGTGACCAATCATATAGAAAGTGTGATGCACTTGCTCTGTGATTAATTTGGTTCAACTAAGAGGGTGTTTGGCTAAGCTTTTTTAAAACACCTTATAAGCTCCTACATCTTATAAGATGTTTTAAGAGCTTATAAGATGTTGGATTTTATTTTAAAAAGAAACTCCTAAAGTGTTGGGGTAAAACAAGATGTTAAGGCTTATAAGATGTTAAGGTGTTTGGCATAATAAGGTCTTTATTGATAAAATAACTAAAATGGACATGTATACCATTATAATCAAATAATGTTTTATTTCTTGACATATTTTATTTAAATATATTTAAAATATTTATATAAATGATAGATATTAGTTTAATTCAAATAAAAAATTAATAGATAATATCTTTACAATAACAAAAATAATAACGAATTATTACTTGAATAAAAAATAATATATGTGCATTCATGCTAGTCGAATATTAATATAAAATATATTATTGATATTTATTAATGCAATGATTATTTCTAGTTGTATAATTTATAATATTTTGAATTTTATATTTTTAATAAATATAATATCAAATCAATCTTATTTTTATAACTATAATAATTTATTATTAAATAATAAAATATTTTCTTTTTCTGGAATATTAAAAAAAATTAAATCCTAGAGAGAGTGAGTGCGCGTTTGTGTGTGTGTGTGTGTGTGTGTGTGAGAGAGAGAGAGAGAGAGAGAGGAGAGTTTGTGTGGGGTGTGTGAGAGAGTGTGCAAGTATATGAATGAAGATATTTTTATCTTTTGATATATTAATTTAATATAGCTTATAAGATCTTATAAAAAAAGTTAAAAATATTAACTTTTTTTAAAGAGCTTATAAGATGCAAAACATCTTATTTTGAGATCTTATAAGCATTTTCTAGAAAAAAAAAAATTAGCCAAACACTTTTTTAAACTTACAAGCTCTCAAACATTTTATAAGATGTTTTGAGGAGTTTATAAACTTAGCCAAACACCCTTTAAATGTGGTTCGAGTAAGAATTTCTCTTAATCCACATGCGGAAGCTATCAATTTAGCTATTGGCAAATGCAGGGCTTGTTACGTTTTTATGAGTGTAAAAAATGTTCACCATAAAAAGGGTAAAAGAAGAGAAGATTGGAAAGGAAAAAAAACAAAGACAAAAGAAAAAGGGAAACAACAATTATTTTAATATTGTCATTAATTGTAGATATTTAGTGATAATTTTTTTTATTTTTTCACAATAATAAATTTTGCAATCTTAATAATGATTATTATTTTGTAAAAAAAAAAACTATTAACAAGAATTAGTGAATAAAAGTTGTGCATAATTAAAATTACAAATGAAGATGATCAGTAACATATAAATAATGACGATCAATAATTGTTCGATATTTAGATGTGAATATAAATGTGGTATTAACTATTTATTGTGGCAATTTTATGAACAAATCTTGTCATTATAATAATTATATAGCGCCATGAAAAAAATTATGGTCACTCGATATATATTTTGATAAAAAAGCTCTCACATTATCTCATGATGTTTTTTCATTAATATTATACTTAATTTGTTTATAGTGATTTTTACAATACAAGCATGCATCATTGTTGACATTGATGTTTTTTAAATAAATTAATTATCAATTAATAGTTTAAAATAATTGACTATTAACTAGATTCCAAATTAAATTTTATAACAAATTCAGTTTTTATATATTTCGATGTGGATAAAAATTCGTAATAAGCCTATACCAAATTCGGGCCTATGCATTTTGTAGGGTAAACTTGCAAATTTGGATTTGCAGTTTTCTGGATTGATCCAAAATAAAAAAAATCAAAGGTGTCAGATGTGAGCTCGAGCCAAAATATTCGTGTTCAAAAGCTAGCGAGCTCTTTCATATTTCTTAATATTTTTTTGTTTTAATCATTTTTATATATTTAAGAAAACATTGTTATTAGATGCAAAATAATTTGCGTTTGTCAATCTAATATAATTGATAAATATTCTTCAATAATTGTTGTTTTAATTCTTAATAAAAAAAATTATTTTTGAACAAGCTCGAGCTCGAGCTCGAGCTCAAAATTATGTGCTCGATCTTGAGCCTAAAAGAATTGAGCTCATGAAGCTCGTGCCCAAACTTAATTTTTTTCCCGATCTTGACTCAAGTTTGGTTCATATAAACCCCTATATAAATTCATTTTTTATTTTAATTTGATTAATTGGGTCAATGTGTATTGTAATATGGTTCATTAGGAGAATGATCCATCGAAAGTCTTAGGGCATGATTGGTATGTAAAAATGAAATTAAGTGGAAATTGAATGAATATATGAATGGAATAAAGAAGGGAAATGAATTACATTTGAATAGCATTCTTATGATTGATATACACAATAAATTAGAAGGTAATAGAATTGGCATTCTTTAGTTTCTTAATTGATTTCAATTATGATAATTGATAACTAAAAAAATAACAATTAGCAATAAAATAAAATTATTTTTACGAAAAATTTGCTCTGTTATAATTTTCTTTAAAAAAAATTTATTCATATTTTATTGAGTATATTGAATTCAATTATATAACAATAGTGTTTCCAAAATTACTTACGAAATGTTATAAGCAATTTATAAAACATCTCATATATGATTGAATATATATATATATATATATATATATATATATATATATATATATATATATTATTTATTCATAATAAATAATTTATTGACTCGTTAAACATATAAATAATATTTTTTTGAAAAAAAATATAAAAAAATAATTCGAACAATCAAATGAACTAATGTATCTAATCAGTGCATCTACCATTATTTATTCAGTACTCAGTTAAATAAATTTTTTGAATTAATGTAATATTAATATCAAAGCAATATCACTTTTTTCTTACCATGCATACATAATTATTTCTTAACATTAGATACCAAAAAAAACTCAAATTTAATAACAATTAAAATTGAATTTTAAATTAATATAAAAAAAAAGAAAATAAAATGAAAACTTTCATTCCCAAGATTTTAGAAATAGCTAGTACCATGGTTGGGGCAGGGAATGGCTAATCCCTTATCTAAGAGAATAAGAATTCCCATTCCCATACTTAGAGCATATCAATCAAAATGTAAGAATGTACTTGGAAACGCTCATTCTATTCCCACTCCATTCCTACGTACCAATCACACCCTTAGTCTTCAAGCATAGTAGGAACGAACTGCAATTTAAAATGTCGTTCATGCCTACAAAAAAGAGTGTTTAGAACACATTAAAGACACACTATATATACACATACAATGTGTACAGTGACTCAATTCCAAAACTCTACCACGACAAAGCACTACAACGGTAAGGTTTCACATTTTTTTAAACATCAAATTCTCAAAGTCTAGATACTATATTAATTTCAAGATGACTCGTAGTTTGCCCCAGAAAATCAAGGGAATTAAGAATACAAGTCTAAAATTAGCTTTCAGGCCTTGAATTAAAATTAGAGTAAAAAATTTGAGGATAATTTTTATTACAATATTTGTCAATAAATTTTCTATTACTGTAATTGTTTTTCAAAATCCGGATTTGTGTGATCAATTATAATTTGTGATGCGACTTGTGATTCAATCGGTGTCCCGTTGCACAAGATATTGTCCACTCTGACTTTGTATGGGCTTGATTGATCTATCCTAAAAAGGCGCTTCACTAGAAAAATGAAATTTTATAAACACCCAAACTTTTTATTTGCAATCAATACGGGAGATCGTTTATATCAATTTGCAAATAAATGGAGAGAGAGGAACAATAATAAATTAAAGGGTAAATTACATCTACCTCCCCTGAGGTTTGGCATAATTATAAATACCCTCGTTGTTTGAGAAATTACAAATACCCCCCTAATTTTAAGGACCGTCTAACAATTACCCCAATCTATGCATTTTTTATAGTGAACTGACCAAAATACCCTTATGAATTAAAATTTATAATTTTATTTATTTTTTTAAAAAAAAATATTTTTTTATCAACTAAGGCGATATTTTTTTTATAATTTTTTAAATTTTTTCATCCATCCCATTCAATATTTTTATAAGATTTTAATTTTTTTAAAAAAAATAAAAAAATACTGTGAGGGCAAAGTTGACATTTCTATGCTCCATCCAAGGATTACATAATTTTATCAAACATTAGGGGGTATTTGTAATTTTTCAAACAACGAGGGGGTATTTGTAATTATGCCAAACCTCAGGGGAGGTAGATGTAATTTACCCTAAATTAAATGCAGCTTGTAGAAAGATCTATTGGGTAGCAAAACTGTAGAGAAAAGTGGTTGACTCTGTGTTTGTGGTGTGCACCCCAACAAACTGATGAATTGTTCTTTCTGCAACAGTAGAGGTGTAAGAGTAAGAGATGGGCATCCCCACCCCACGTGCAGAGGCCAAAAATCGAGAGCAAGAGGCCCTTTCTGCAAACTCGAATCACTTCTCTTCTATCTTTAATTACTATCCTCTCCTTTTTCCCTCAGTTGCCCACACGCACCTAACCCAACAATTACTCATTTCTTGGGAGAAATTATAATTTCGCTCCCAAAATATAAAATGATTTGCAATATCAATTTTAAATTTTTTAAAATAATTAATATTAATTCTACATTTTAAAAAAATATTGTAAAGTTAGTTCAATCGTCGCAATATTAGTCCCACAATTTAAAAAAAAACATCGCAAAATTAGTCCAATATGATAGGACTAATTTTGTAATATTTTTTCTAAAGTGTCGGACTACTATTATCTATTTTTAAAAGTATTGGACTGATATCGCAAAAGCGCAAAAAAGGGGTCAAAAAGTCCTTATATATACAATATATATTTGCAAAAAGTTGTTAAAGTTGCATGCTTCGCTAGACAGCCCCGCCATTGTACGTATTAGCCTCTCTATAACAAAATATGATTAAAACAGATAGTCGGAAATCAGGTAAAATCTTCCATCAATCAATCATTGCTGACTACATATATATGATATTGATTAGAGTGAGGGAATCGGATTCTACGATAGAGTTTTGAATTCCTATTTGTGCAGCAAGATGGTGTCCATTTCCACGAGGGAAAATGCAAGTATACCTCCCTACCTACCTACCTAGAGGTAAATTGTTTCATTTTTTAAAATATAAGGAGGTAAATTGCTATATTTTGAAAAATATAAGGGGTGAATTGCTATTTTATTTTTTATAAGGGGATTGTGCCTATTTTTCCCAACACAAGTAGGTAAATTGCAATTTACCCTATTGTAAATTAGTGAATTATATCTGTATGAAAAAAAAAAATAGCAATTGATTTTCTTGTATTTTAAAAATACAGCAATTTACACTCCTATATTTTTTAAAATGAAGGGGATAAATTACTTTACTTTAAAATATATATATATAAGGAGAGTAAATTGTTATTATTTTTTTTTATAAAGAGTAATTTACTCACTCGCAATACCATAAAGAGATAAATTACATTAAACCCCTTACCAAGAACATCTTATCAGAATTTAGGTTAAAATAAGCTAAAAGAGTGGTTGCAAATTTCAACTTTTGTTTTTAAACCTCTAAACTGAAACATTTTCAAGCCAAAAGCTGAAAGCACAACATACCAATTTGTGCAACTTCTGGCTATTATTGTAAATATTTAGAATTTTTAATTGGACAGTTCTCAAATATTTTCTTCTCTTACACATCTTGATATCCAATTTCGCCATAAATAGTTGATACAACAATGTTTCTTCAAACATTCCAAAGATTAGGGGTGTTCAACAAAACCGTCGGACCGCCCCAACCGATCGACCCAACCCAAACCGCACCGCAATTAGCGGGCTAAAGGTGGGTTGGGTTGGTCTTGGGTTAGTTAGAAAAAGACCGCATTTTTGCAATCGGGTTTGATTTTATGTTTACGTAAACCGCATAGACCGCGTTCGACCCGCGATAATGATAATAGTAGTAGTAAGTAGTATAATAATATATGAAGAAGAAGAAGATGATGATGATGATGATGATGAAGGAGAGCAATAATAATATACTAGAATTCTTCATATGTATATACAAAAGTTTTTGATTATGCATAAACTAATATTCAAGACTAATAATAATGATGATATTTTTTGTTGGTATTATATAATATATATGTATAAATATGTAAACGAGATCAATTGATTCATTAAGTTTGGTTATTGACAATCTTTCATATTGTATGCTGTAGATAAATGCAAGAACTTGAAATAGATGATATTACGATTTTGTTATAATCTCATTACCATCTTATTTTATTTCAAATAATTTTTATTTAATATGATATATTATTATGGTTAGTTTTTTATATACTTAATTCGAAATAATAATTTTTTCACAATCTTATTCATAAAAAAATTGATAATATTTTTATATTTATTTGTATTCTTTTAAAATAAACATATAATCATGTATAAGTGTTTATTTTTACACATTGTAATTGATATATTATATTTTTATAATTAGTACTGCAAAAAAATACATTTATTTTGACAAAATAATTGTAACAAAAGTATAAATTGTCACAAAATACTAATATAATTGTATAAGTGGTTTCTATACACTAAAGACCGCAAAACCGCCCCCAACCCAATTAGATCGCAAAGTGCGGTTTTTATGATCGTTGGGTTGGGCTTGGGTAGAGCTTTCTAAAAACCGCAATTATTGGGTTGGGCCAAAAAATTACCTAAATTGCCCCAACCCGCACCGCGTACACTCCTACCAAAGATAATTTTTCTCCACTTCTTTATTTCAAATGCTCTCGAATTTTATTATAACTAAACTTACAACTTTTTTGTGTGTAAAATATTCACTACAAAAATATAATTAATCGTGATTAATTGTCATAACTAATAATAAATAGTTGTAGCAAATATTCATTGATCACAACAATGTAATGATTGTTACTTGTATATTTTGCGAGGGAGGCTAAAACATTTGCTTTGACTAAATATCATGACAAATAGTTTTATCATGGATTTTAGCTGGGGTTTAATGCAATTCATCCCCCTGTGATATTGCAAATAAGCAAATTATCCCTCTATGAAAAAAAAATAGCAATTTACTCTCCTGTATTTTTTAAAAGGGTTAAATTTAATTACTACCCCTGAAATATTCACTCTACATCAATGACCCCTGAAGTATTAAAACCTTAAAAAAAAAAAAAAACCCTGACCTTTGTTTTTTTAGTTTGAAATGCCCATTTTACCCTTATAAAAATTGATTTGTGAAAAAAATAAATAGATTTTTAAAATATCAAAATCACCATTTATCTTATTTCGTAATCATAAAATACTTGGAGCTCATTTTATTTTAGCTTCACTTGCTTGTAAAATTAAATTAAAAATAAATTGTACGTGCATATATATATATAATATATATTATATATATATTATATTTATACATTTACTTAAATAAATATACAATTAATAAAATCAAAAGGGATGATGAACTAATAAAAGAATATATATATATATATATATATATATATATATATATATATAGAATTAATATATATTATAATATTTTTCATACCCTTTTAATTAGCTCATGAAAGTATTAATATTTTAAAATGTTGACCACAAATGAATAACCAAATAGTGGTTTGTGAACAAATTGTCTGTATGATGGATTTAAATTATAACACTTTATGATGATCAATTTCTTTCTAATATTCATCATTTCTTTGAAAAAGAACATCATTCATACAGTACCTTTTTCCCAACCCAAAAATTTTAAAATTTGTAAATACTAATTTTATTAAAATATTATTTAAAAAAATGGGGCCATTTAAAATATAGAAGCCATTGCCACAATCCAACCAAGATTTTGGATACTTTCTTTACATGTCCCACTTCTGTAATAATTGTGTGGTGCATGATTGCACGTGCGCCGATCCACTCAATCAATAAAGTCGCATTGACGTTTTCGTCTTCTGTTCCTCTCTGATTTTTGGGCCATGTAAGATGAGGTAGTAAAAAAAAGGAACTTTATATGTTCAAAAATTGAAAAAGAAATAAAGAAATGGAATTAGAAATTAATAATTTTTGGAAAAATAATTAATAAATGGTTCTTGGGTTTTATAATAATTTATAATTAATCTTGGGAGCATATAAAAAACTTGATGTGAGAGATAAGAAAGGAATAAATAATATAATAAAATATAGAAAGTAGGAGAAAAAGTAATGTGGGGTAGAGTAGTTATAAAAAAAAAAATAATTAAAAAAAATTATTAAAAAAGTATTGAAATTACTAATCTGACCAAATAATTTTAAAGAGAAAAAATGAAATGAAGGGTAAATTGGAGCAATCTAAAGTTGGTACGCTCAAAGGGTTCTCTTTTAAATAGAATATATTTATGGTCCCTTCAATATTATAAATTAATAATTCTAAAAATTATAATATAACTAGAAAAATATGATTATATTGCTGTTTGCTTCTGTTTAAAATTTAAATCTAGTTGTATTTCATTTTAACTTTAACCGAATGTGGCACATTTGTATCATTCAATTAGTCAAAACAATATGTATGTTTTATTCATGAAATTGTAGGTTTTTTTAATAATATCAAAATCTCTTTAACTTAAAATATTATTAATTAATTAATTAATACCTCTTTAAATTAAAAAAATACGTGATCTCAATATTAATTATAGATGTTTTACTGTCTTTCCATCCCGAGAGGAAAAAAAAAACCATATTGCGGTTTTCACCTTGAAAATAAATTTATCTTGGTAAGTTAGACGGGAAAATTGCTTTTTTGGTCACATATAATGCTTATTTTTTAATTTAGTCCTATTTGTTAGATTTTTTTATATTTAGTCCCATATATTTTTTTAAAAATTCTCAATATTAATCTCAAATTATTTTTTTATCCAATTTTTAATGGATAAGTCACTTTTATATCCAATTCACGTCACTTTTATATCCAACTCACATCACTTTTCCGCTAAAAATTAGATGAAAACATAAATTGGACTAACATTGAGAATTTTTTAAAATAAATGGGATGAAATGTGAGAAAAGTCTAACAAATTGGACTAAATGTGAGAAAAAGTTAACAAATAGAACTAAATTAAAATTTGACTTAATATGTGAGACTAAAAATGCGATTTCCCTAAGTTAGACTGAAGGCACTTTTCAAGCTAATATACTCATCGAAGGGAGGGGCAAAAGTGTAAAAAAAATATTTGCCCACCAAATTACACTACAAAAAAAGTAATATTTAACCATGGCTAATTGTCATGGTTAAAAATAAAAAAATCATAGCAAATAGTCATTGACCACGGCAATTGCTGCAGTGGTATTTGTGAGGTGGCTAATAACTTTTTCTTAAAAAAAAATGTATGTTTTTGCAACGATTTTATTTAACTGTGGTCAATAAAACTTAATTAACACAATTTTAATTTAGTCCATTACTATTATAGCCCATAATTATTTTTTTTCTAGAAGCACTTGGTCATTTAAGCTATTAAACAGCTGAAAATCTGCACAATGGCAAGAAACAAAACAAATGTGAAGTAGAAAGACCAACAACATAATTAGACAAAAAATATGGGAAAAGCTTCTTTTTCAAACTGTGGAAAATTGTTGTTGGCTCTACCGAGAAAGAATTCAATATGCAATTAATGTAACTGTGGTAATGATATGACATTGGTTATTTTTTGAAATAAAAATAAGGGTAAAAGACACTTTGCACCCCTAACTATTCTTTATGTAATAAGTATCCCCTAAATTAACTAATATAACACTTACTTTTTTTATTGGACAAAATACCTTTCATTGCTTTTTGAATATTTTTAATATTTTGCGTATTAAATCATCACCAGATTATTTTTTATCTGATGGGGAGAATTTAAATTACAAATTATATATCAAAATCGCAAATACACAACGAATAAATAATAAACAACAAAATCATATATGTTTAATTTGAAAGAAATTGACAAATATATATGCTTAACCGAAAGTTAAATATTTTCTCTATCATATTTTTGAGTTTACCATTCAGAACTACAAATTTTTGTTATGATTTTTTGAGTTTGTAAATATAATAAAATTCAAACTATTTATTCACTAATTTTCTGTACTCCATTATAATTAAAGATATTTTTTCTAATTAAGTTTTTTAATTAAACTTAAAATACAAAATTATTAGAAAAATAAATTTTTGAACTATATATATAATATAAGGGCAAGATTGTCCAAAATTTAAATTATTGGGGGTAAGTGTTACATTTGTTAGTTTAGGGGGTAAATGTTACATCAACAATAGATCAGGGAGCAAAGTGTATTTTACCCTAAAAATAATCATGAGAAAAGATTTCACATATGCTCAAATGGAAAAGTGTTTTATTAAGTATTTCAATGAATAACCTAAATTTAAAAAAAATAATTATTATTTTTAAATAAAAAAGAACTCACAAATTTTAATGAATTTCTATACATTTATTTTTAAAAAAAAAATCTAACCAGATAATTAAGAATATTTTTATAAATTTTCAAATACTTTAAAAAGTTATAAATTATTTGAATTCTTTTTAAATTAATTTAAGAAAATAAATTAAATAAATAAAGGATTCCTCAAATAAAAGGGATAATTACACACCCCTCCCCCGAGGTTTAGTGTAATTACATGTAGATTTTCTATGACATGAGAAGTTTCATCAAAACTCTGATATTTACTTTCGTCTAACAAATAAATGCTTTAATTGGTCAAAATTCACTGAATATATTAATGTCAAACAAAAATCTATACCAACCACTGATTGACTTATTACTAACTCGTTACAAATCAAATAAATCCTTTTATAACCAACTTATCCTCATACATCTTCACATGTTAAAATATGTGAGCAGATATATCTTCACCATTATAAGGGCAGTTTGTTCTAAAAAATTGTTTGACCTGCAACAAATTAGTAATCAATCAATTGAGTATAAATATAAGTTTTATTCAATTTTTTTGTTAATATTAATAAATTTAATAAATTTTAAATTACAAAAAAAATTATTTATTAAATAAAAATAAATTAAAAATACTAAATATAATTTTTTAAAATTATAAAAAATCTATATGTAATTACATAAGCCTACAAGTGTAATCAACCCTAAATAAAATGGGTAAGGAATAGTCTGTAGAGCGATACCTTCGAAACCTTGAAGAGCGCACCATTTACATTTAGATGCAGAGTCAAGATACAGTCTACAGTCTACACTGTCCACTCCTACTGATGTTACCGACCACTTTCTGTCATTAATTTAATTTATTCCTCAACTGCAAAGCTGCTATGCACACGTGCAGTGCTATTAATTTTTTTCATTTGGTTTTTCTTGACTGACCTCACATTTTTCTGAATACATTATCATAGGGATATTTATGTTTTTTTTTAAGATTTAGTGATTATACATAAATTTATTGTGATTTGAGAAATTACATTTAACATTTTTTAGGTTTCCATCTAATAAATTAATCTATTTGTTAGTCAAAATTCACTAAATTTGTTGCTATTAATAGAAAAACTAAATAAAAATTTGATATATACCATCGATTGACTTATTAATAACTTATTATAGGTCAAACAATTTTTTTTGAACTAAACTACCATTATAACAGTGAATATATACCTCCTCACTTGTATTAATGCGTAAAAACGTATAAGGATAATTTGATAATAAAAAATTTATTCGGCCTGCAATAAGTCAGTAATAAGTCAATTGGAGGTAAATATAGATTTTTCATTCAATTTGTCAATTAAGATCAGCAAATTCAGTGAATTTTGACTAATGGATGGACTAAATTGTTAGGTAGAAGCAAACCTCAGGGTGCTAGATGTAATTTCTCAAACCACATAGGATCTATAGTAATTATACCAAATCTCAGGAGAGGAGAGTGTAATTATCCTTTATTTATAAGAATTATTGCACTCTCCTTCATGAGATTTGATGTAATTACACGTAAATTTTTTATGGTTTAAAAAATTATATCTAACACTCCTTAGGTTTGATTTTATATAATAAATAAGTCTCTCTGTTAGTTAAAATTCACTGAATTTGTTGATATTAACAAAATAACTTAATGAAAATTGACTTTTACCATCAATTGACTTATTACTGACTTACAGCAGATTAATTTTTTTTCTAACTAAACTATCATTATAACGGTGAAAATATACATCCTCACATGCATTAACATGTGAAGAAGTATGAGGATAATTAGATCATAAAAGATTATTTGACTTGTAATAGATCAGTAATAAATCAATCAGGTGTAAATTTAGATATATTTTTTTTTTTTGCTAATATAGTCAAGTTCAGTGAATTTCGACTAACAAATGGACCTGTGTGTTAGATAAAAGCAAATTTTAGGCATGTTAGATGAAAATTTTCAAACTACAGAGAATTTACATATAATTACACCAAATTTTAAAAGAGGAGAGTATAATTTTCTTTTATTTAAAACTATAATCGTGTCAAACTATATTGATATTATAGAATTTTTTGGAATTCTCATTTTTCAATTTTCTATCAAAATATTGCTCAAATGTTAATATATATTAGTAATTTGTCAAGACTATTATTTAATTTTTCTAAGGGTTACATACATTTTGTCATTCAAAAGATAATCGTTTTTGTATTTTGATATATAAATTTTTTTGTGTCAACTTACAATCTCAACTTTATAAAATTTTACAATTTGTTACTCTTACAAAAACTTCGATCCACAATCATTGTGAGGGAGTGGTCAATGATTGTGCTACTACTATTTATTATTAACCATGATTATGAGTCATTGTTAATTGTTATATTTATTGTAGTGTGTCAAGATACTAATATTAAAGGAATAAATACACCATACTTTTTTTTAAATTTGGTGCAATTACATGTAAATTCATTAGTTCAGAAAATTATATTAATACCCCCTATGTTTATTTTCGTCTAACCAATAGATCCATGCGCTAGTCAAAGTTCACCGAAATTACTGATTTAGCATAAAGAAGTGAATAAAAATTCATATGTACCCCTATTAACTTAGTACTGATTTATTACAGGTCAAACAAATTATTTTATGACAAAACTATATTTATAAGGGTGAAAATATACCTCTTCGCATGCATTAATGTGTAAAAATGTATAGGTGTGGTTTGGTTAGAAAAAAGAGTTTGACTTGCAACAAGACATGAGTATTAAATCAGTTGAGGTGAATATGAATTTTCATTCAATTCTTTTTGCTAATATCAATAAATTTGATGAATTTTGACTAATTAATGAATCTATTTATTAGACGAAAACAAACGCCAATAATATTGTATATATTTTTCAAATTATATGAAATTTACGTTTAATTGCACCAAACCTTCAAGGTAGATGGTGTAGTTATTCAAATATTAAATTATCATCATTTTTAACAATTTAAACTTACCAGATATTTTCGTTTAATATGATATATACTAAAGCCCAGACAAAACAAATTATTTTGAATTCGAATCTCATTGACACATATTTATAAATAAAATAAAAGTTTCAAATGCAGAATTTGCACATAAAATATAAATATATATTATATTTCTATTTTCCCCTATCCATGTAGCTGAGAGTGAATCCAGCAGAAAGCAAACACAACTAAAAATCAAATTAATTTGTGAAAACAAAGATTTAATTTACAAAACCTTTAACACTACTTTTTTTTCTTCATTTCGGATGTTTTTTTTTTATTTTTATAAAAACAACTATTTTATTTAAATTATTTGTTTTGGATTGTGTTTGATATGTATGAAATTTTTTATTAATTTAAAAAAATATAAATAATTTTTATATTATTCCAATAAAATTACAAAAATAAGAATCGCGTGGGACTATTTTTAGTTAGTAAAAAAACAAAGGGAAAAAAGAATAAAAGAAAGAGGAGGGAAATAGTACCAAAAATACTGGTCAAAGGTGGGAAGAAGAAAACATAAGATTGGTCCAACTGACACGACCTCGTGCTGTCTCGAGGACTGTGTCTGCGTTTGCACGCATGGCATTTTTTGGCATCACATCAGCCCCGTCGAGAGGACACCACTTCCCGCTGTTTCTTAACTTTCCTTAGTAGAATTTTATATTATTTTTGCACTTTGCCTTCTCAAATTTCGGGTGAATAGCAATTTATTCTTTTATGATATTAAAAATAAATAAATTATTTTTTATAAAAAATAATAATAATTTATTATCTTGTATATTAAAAATTGAAAAAAGAAGAAGTAAATTATTATTTTATATTATTTTTGCACTTTGCCTTCTCAAATTTCGGGTGAATAGCAATTTATTCTTTTATGATATTAAAAATAAATAAATTATTTTTTATAAAAAATAATAATAATTTATCATCTTGTATATTAAAAATTGAAAAAAGAAGAAGTAAATTATTATTTTATATTATTTTTGCACTTTGCCTTCTCAAATTTCGGGTGAATAGCAATTTATTCTTTTATGATATTAAAAATAAATAAATTATTTTTTTAAAATAAATAATAATAATTTATCATCTTGTATATTAAAAATTGAAAAAAGAAGAAGTAAATTATTATTTTATATTATTTTTGCACTTTGCCTTCTCAAATTTCGGGTGAATAGCAATTTATTCTTTTATGATATTAAAAATAAATAAATTAT
This sequence comes from Sesamum angolense, assembly GCA_034509725.1. Lineage (NCBI taxonomy): Eukaryota > Viridiplantae > Streptophyta > Magnoliopsida > Lamiales > Pedaliaceae > Sesamum > Sesamum angolense. The sequence goes on from JACGWL010000015.1 coordinate 12,193,052, forward strand.
TTTTTTATAAAAAATAATAATAATTTATCATCTTGTATATTAAAAATTGAAAAAAGAAGAAGTAAATTGTTATATTTTGAAAAACATAATGAGGTGAATTGATATTTATTTTTTTATAAATGAATTATTTGCCTAATTTTCCTAACATAGATAGTTAAATTGCAATTTACCCTCAAAATTCTGTTGGAAGTTCCTCATAATACAAATAAGAGATTATACGTTTAAACATAAGGGAAAAATGCAAGTAAGCCCATGTAATACAACACCGTATTGAAAAATAAAGAAAAAAAAAAAGTTTTTTCTACTTTTTAAAATAAAGTAATTTATCATTTCAGATAGGGAGATAAATTATTTTATTTTACAAAATACAAAAGAATAAATTATTATATTTTTTCCATGGGAGATAGGTCACTTACAATGTCACATGGATAAATTGCATTAAATCATTTGTGAAAATGGCAATAATGTTGTTATGAATTCCAAACGTTAATTTATTATTCAGATCAATCAAAGGCTGCAAGTATACATGAATAAGTCATTTGGGATTAGCAGGACCAAGAATAACTAACGACAAAAATATATACTCAACAAGAATATGATTTGTCATATTGTCTATGAGGGGCAAAACCATCAGCACAAAGGCTAAGACGAACATTGCAGGGTTCTGTAGCAAAATCTGGATGTGTCTCATCGAAATATTTCCAAGCCTCTGCATCAGAGGGATAACGCATAACCCCATTCTCTGTCTTATGAGTGACATGCCAACTCATGTGTTCAGTAGTAGTATTGGAAGCATATAATCTCTGCAATCGGGGAGTTATCGACAAATATTGTAGTGTAGCATATGCAGATCTTTTACGGCGAGGTTTCTGACCCTTTACATGTTTATACCTTGCATGCCCGCAAAATTTGCAAAATTCCAAATGCTTGTCATCTTTCCAAAATAACATACAACCAACCTTACACGCATCAATTTTCTCAACAGGTAATCCCAATTCTCTTATCAACATTTTCGTACTACTAATCTTTTAGTAACGTGTGATCCCGTGGTAGCAACTCCCCTATTAGTTGTGATATTTCATCATAACAACTCTGTGGTAGGTTGTATTCAGATTTGATGTTTACTAGCCTCGCCACCACAGATAATTGAGAGTGATTCTCGCTCCTGTTGTACGATGGCTAGTCTGCAGCGTTTACAACATTAGAAAAACTTCCTCCCTGATTGTTAGAACTCATATCAGTTTCGTTCTCATTTGACTGATGACTAACATGTACTGGAGGACAAATAGGACCAACTGCATCAAACACCATTCTCTGATCCCAATTTAATTGCTCATAGTTATTCCAATGTAATGATATCTCACTTGGCAAGTTATTTTTCCGACACTGAAAGCTAGTATTCCGACTCACCATGAGATGTCCAATTGTAATAATTTTCTACGAAGCAACGTTTGGGCTGTTTTGCACTTTGCCCCCCAACCATTTTTTTTTACAAGTCATCTCCCAACCTTTTATTTTTGTAGCACTTTGCCCCCCAACCATTTCTTTTTCCCATTTCAGGCAAATCTAATTGGAATATTCCATTGTGTGAAATGCACGCACATTTGGGCGAGTTAGGACTGGGTAAAATAATAATTTCACACCTTAATTTTAAAAAAATAAAAATAAATTAAAAAATAGGGCAAAAAACTCCATTGCTGAACTCCTTTGCCGTCCAAGCCACCGCCTACCTCCGTTACCATTTCCGACCGACACCCACCTTTAACAATTACACCACCACCTTCGCAGCAGCAACTCTCTTTCGAAAATGGGTCTTCTTTATCAGAAAAAGAAAAACAAAAAAATAAATATCATCACCTTCTTCATCCACCATTGCCGACCACCTTCACCACTGCAATTTCTTCATCCGCCATTGCAACCATCCTCATTAGCTACACAACCACATTCACCCACTTTCTCCCCCAAACAAGATCCCACCTCCTTCATTCCCCCCTTAAGAAAAAAAAATTAACAATACCTCTTTGCTCCTTACATTTGCCGCCAAACCCTCTGCCCCTATACCTTATTTGACCATCTTGCTCCCTATAACTGAAAATGAATTAGTGGCAATGTATGAGGACTAAAACTGTAATTATCCCTAAAATAAAATTATTAGCCATTGAAAAAGAGGGACATCGTTGGGAAGAAGGGGGAGGAAGCTGGTCAAGGTAGGGAGAGAAGATGGTTAAATCACATAGACGGAAGCTTAACTTTTCAAAAAGTGTCTGACATTATATCATGTTATGCAGCTAGTTTGGTGGGGGAATTAAATTAAAAGCAATGCTAAAAATAGAAAAATACATATAAAAAATAAGGACTTGACCAGAAGTCAAAGTTTTATCACATTATGGTGGGCTATGAAGACTAATTAATATAACCTATAAATCTTGCTTCAAATTAAAGAACAATCACAATTTTTCGGGTCTCAAAACATAATATCGAACCGGCCCAAACGTAAGTAAAATAGAAAATAAAATAAGATTAAGTAGCATATTTTTTTGTGATCATCCAAAATAAAAGTGCCTTTAATATTTAAATTATCATGGAATGTAAATTATATATATCATTAATTATCAATAAAAGGATTAAAATAGTTCATATCAATATTCGGTTTAAGAAAAACTAATATATAGTTAATATGTACACTTTTATCATTGATAACTTCATTATCAATACGAATTCTTACAATGTATTATCCACTCCACTCAACCACATTTTTCTGTTTTTTTCCCTCCACATCATAATAAACACTAAGAAAAAAAAAAATGTTAAGAGGATGTCAATCGACTGACAAAATTCATGGTAATTACCATGACTTTAAAATCATACAGTGGAATTTTAATAATATGCTGGATGTTATTTTATTTTAATAGTAGGTAATATTTTATTTTAATAATAGTTGTTGATTAGATATAATTATCAGATATTAATAATTAATGTATGATTGTTATAATTATTAATTGTTGCTAGATGCAGATATTTGATATTGATTATTATAATCAATTTATTTAATAAATAATAGTTTATCATTTTCACTTAAAAAAAATATAATTCACTAAGAACAATTTTTATTTTATTGTAATAAAGGAAAAATAATTTTGGTCCTTTAAGTTTCCATTGATTAATTTTAATCCTCTAATTTTCATACTTATCAATTTAAAGTCATTAATTTACAAAAACGTGTAAATGTTGTCCTCCGGCGTACGAATTTGGCAAGTGCAGGGCACATGCTATTTTATTTTGAATTTTTTTTTGGTCCTTTAACTTTATCATTAATTTTCAAAATTTGTCATGTGTTCGTCGGATTTTCACTTAGGCAATTAAACTGATGATGTGGCATTTCAGTTGAGTGATTGAAAATTTTGTTGCTTATGGGGTTTTGAACCCTTGTTAAGTATACTAAAGTTTGACCTTGTCACCGCTTATAATATAACCAACTTGCGACTATACATTCAACTTTATAATATATATATATATATATATATATATATATATATATATATATATATATATATATATATATATATATGTAAAAGCATTTCAATATAGATTGTTAATAATATTACAATGCATTAAATATTTTAAATAACTAATATGCTGTATTATTTTTTTTATAAAAAAAGTTATACCTAAAAATAGTGATATTTAATTAGTATATTTCTTTATTTTTGAATAATCTAATTAATATTGATATTTATCTTAACATGAAATATTAGTAGCAAAAATATATTTATATACTTAAAAAATTATATATTACTTTTCATATGCTTATACTCATAAATTTTACATAATTATTTCTTAAAAAATTTTCTTATTTTTTAAATTTATTTTTATATATTATATATTTTGAAAGATTTATAAAAATCTTTATTAAATTAATAAATATGTTATTATTAAAAATTCTAAATAAATAATTATATATTAAATATATAATATTTTAAAAAAGTTACTATATTAAATATTAATAATAATAATCAATATATATAGTTACTATATATCTTAAAATAAAATTTTAAATATATCAATCATAACATATATATATATATATATATATATGTTTACTAATAGAGATTTATAAATATTTCACAACATACAAAATATAATAATAAATTTAAAAAATAAATAATTATTTTAAAAATATATAAATTTTAGCGTCAAAAGTAATACATTATTTTTTAAAATTCATAATAAATATTTTCTGCTAACATATTTATTAATTTACTACCAATTTATAAATATTTCAAAACATAAAATATATAATAATAAAATTATAAAATAAGAAATATGATGTAAAATAATATATAAATATTAGCATTCAAAAAATACAATGGTTTTCAGAATACATAGATATATTTTTTCTGCTAATGTTCTATTTCTTTTAGTTATAACTTTTTCTACATAAAAGATAATATAACATATTACTTTATTAAAAATATTAATATACTGTAATATTATTATAATTTATATTAAAGTATCTCTCCCTATATATACAAAAAAGTTGAGTTTATAGACATAAGTTGGTTATGGACTTATAGTATAAGTGGTGATAATATTAAATTTTAGTTTAGTTAACAAGGGTTCAAACCCTTTAAGCAATAAAAATTTTCAATCACTCAACTGATGCCACATCATCACCACATCATCAATTTTATTGTCTAAGTGAAAAGACCAAAAAAAATTTCTCCCAAAATTAAATAGCATGTGGCTGGCCTGCACATGCTATTTTCTAGCCACAATTGCAAAATTCGTATGGTAGAGGCGATATTTACACATTTATGCAAATTAAAGACTTTAAATTGATAAGTATGAAAGTTAGAGGACTAAAATTAATCAATGGCAAACTTAAAGGACCAAATTTTTTTCCCTTTAATAAATATTTCAATGGAAAACCACGTAGAAATTGTAACTATTAAAAAATAGGAGAAAATGTAATTTTGGTCCAATTTCATAGGGGTGATGGCAATTTTAGTCCAGGTCCATTTCAAAATAGCGAATCAGAAAAGTAATTTTCAGAAAATGACAATTACGAACAAAATATCCTAATTTTGTCGGAATCACGCACGTGATGCACACATGACCACGTAAATTTGGAAATTTCTCCAAAATCTGGCAGATTAGCCTACATGGAAGTATTTTTTAGCCGATGTTTACGTGACAAAGGTAACGTATTTTAAAAAACTACGTAAGCACCGGCTGAAGAAATACTTTTGGGAAAGCTAATTCGCCGAATTTTGAAGAAATTTCTGAATTTATGTGGTCACGTGCACATCATGTGCACGAATCTGGTAAAATGAGGCATTTTGTCTTTAAATTGCCATTTTTAAAAAATTATTGTCCTGATTCACTATTTTGAATTCAATTTGGACTAAAATTGCCACCGCCCCTAAAAAATTAGACCAAAATTGTATTTTTCCCAAAAAATAATAAAAATAATGGTAAGAGTCCTCATCATTGGTGTACAAAGACAATCAATTAATAACAGAAAACAGCCTTTAATGGTTCTATGCCAATATTTATGAATAAAAAAAACATATGCATATAAATGTTAAATGAGGTGTAATATTAAAAATTTATCTAATTTTTTTTATTACTGTTAGTATTTTTCATTAAAATCTAACAGAAGGGTGTCAGGTGTAAATTAGGAAGAATTTTCAGAGGAGGTGAAAGTGTAATTTTGGAATTCCTTTGAGGAAAAATATAATTTCGCATTTTTAGAGAAGGTCCAAGTGTAATTAACCCTAAGAATAATTAGCGATACATGTGTAATGAAAATAATTATTTGTGTTGTTATTATAAATGTGTCATTAATTATTTTTATTAATAATTTTAATATACAATTTTTGTCATTAATAATTATATAATAACGAGAAACATTCTACGACCAATTATAAGTGTAATTAATTCTTTGGTAGTGTAATTAATTCTGAGTCTAATTTTCATACGTGGTGTACTTTTAAGGGGGTGAAAGTGTAATTCTTCATTTTTTAGATGGAGTCTAAGTGTAATTAATTCTTATTTCTAATGAAAACTTAATACACAATAGTTTATTACTAATTCTTATCACTATTAAAATTTTAAAATTTATTGTTACGATAAAATTAAAATTCGTGCCACTTAATATATATAATCAGTGACAATATTAAAATTATCATATTTGTTTTTGCGTCACTAATTACATTTTTTGGTAGTGTCTACAAACTTTATTATGCTCTTCTTGTCTATGAATAAATTTATTAAAAGGGTGAAATCCTTTTTTGGTCCCGTTAAAAAAGATTATTTTCGTTTTTGATACTATAATTGTGGTGAGTATAGTTTTCGGTACCATAAAATACAAATATATGCCTTTTTGGTCCTAAGTTAACGGCAGAGGTTAACGGCCATTAACTCGTATTGGAAAGTCCTGTTTAATGGGAAAAAAAAAAGGTATATTTTTTGTACCGTTAAAAGGAAAAAGAAAATACTTTAACCAACCTTTGCCACAAACTATAAGAATTTTTTTTTATCGTTTACATAAATAAAATTATTTGGAAAAATTTATTTTAATATATATAATAAATAATTCTAAAATTATAATGATTTTATTTTAGATACTTTCTAGGATCCATTTCACTATTTTTGAAATTAAATTATTATTTAGTCTAAAAATATATTAATATTTGATCACAAATTATAAAAAGCAAAATTTATATTTTGAGTAAAAATATTAGATAAACTTTATTTTTATTAAACAATAACTCAATTTTTTAAATTAAAATTATTTACATTTGAGAAAATTGTAGCAACTATAAGTTTTTTTAAATCAAAATTTATTTTGTTTGAAAATATTTTAATAAACTTTGATTATAAACTTTAAGAAATAAAATTTATTTTTTAAAAACTTAAAAAATTAAAGAAATTTTATTTTAATATAAATAATAAATTTTGTAATTTATAATTATATTAATTTTAAATAAATTCTAGCATATTTTAATTATTTTTAAAATTAAATTATTATTTATTCTAAAAATATTTTAATCACCTTTGACCAAAAAAAAAAGAGAAATAAATTGTATTTTTATTTTTATAATTTGTCTCGAATGTAAATAATTATGATTTAAAAATTAATTCATTATTTAATAAAATAAAATTTATCTAATATTTTTATTCAAAAAAGAAATTTTGCTTTTCAGAATTTATGCTTAAATATTAATATATTTTTATACCAAATAATAATTTAATTTTAAAATAGTAAAATAGTTCCTAGAAATTATCTGAAAAAAATAATTATAATTTTAGAATTATTTATTATATATATTAAAATAACTTTTTCCTAAAATTTTCATTTTTGTAAAATTAAAATAAATTCTTATAATTTGTGGTAAAAGTTGGTTAAATTTTTTTTTCTTTTAATGGTAACAGGTAAACACGTTTTTTTTGCTTTTTTTTGTTTCATTAAACATGACCTTCCAATAGGAGTTAACAACCGTTAAACTTTGCCGTTAACTTGGGACAAAAAAGACGTATTTTGTATTTTATGGTACCAAAAGCGATACTCGCCACAATTGTGGTACCAAAAATAAAAATGTCGTTTTTTAATGGGACAAAAAAAGAATTTTGCCCTTTATTAAAATTATTATTATAATTAAACAATTATTGTTGAACTAAATAAAAAATGGGATAATTACACTTACACCCCTTGATCTATGACATGTTTACACAAACCACCCCTATCTTTTAGATAATTACACATACACCCACAAAAATATCATTATCACTTACACAAATCACCCCTTACTTTTCAAAAAATTACACACCCCCTAAAAATGTTGGCATCGTTACACAAACTACCCCTATTTTTTAGCTGTCAGGAATTTTCTGTAATTATACAAAAAAATAGAGATGGTTTGTGTAAATAGACCATAAATTAGGGAGTGTAAATGTAATTGTCCCTAAAAAAATATACTACTACACGGATATTGAAGGCCCCCTTTATCTAGGCGCAAATTACATTTTATCCCCTAAAAAAATTGTATTATTACAGTAAATGTCGCAAAAAGGTCTAACTATATAAAAATTAATTCTTTTATAAAACTACAAACACTTCCAATGCGGAAACGCGATGTAGTTTACCTCAAGAAATGTATTTGTGAGTTTTACTTTTGAAAGATTATCTATGTAAACTACTATTACAAAGTTAGAAGCGTATTCGTAATTTTACGAAAAATAAGGAAGGTTTGTAATTAAAGGGTTTAATGTAATTTATCCCTTTATGATATTGAAATTGAATAAATTATTCCTCTATAAAAAATACAAGGGATATAAATTGTTAATTTTTTTAATAGATAGGTAATTTGCACAATTTCTATATCACAAGAAGTAAATTATATATTTTTCTTTAATTAAACAATAATTTATTAATCAAAAAGAAAAGAAAAGTCGTCCCTCGAAGGTTGTGACTAATAATGTTGTGTGAGAAACCTAAGAAAGAAAGAATATAGTGCAAAAGTGTAGAAGTGCTTTAACTGTTTGTTGCTTCCTTTTCTTCTACCTTTACACCCAACCCAAAATCCAATTAGTTATGACGTAGACGGCGTTGTCTTTAAACAAATCAGGAAGAGTACTGCTCTGCAATCATAAATTCAGACATAAATAAATACAAGAATGGTTCTGAAAGAAAGAACAGTCCGCCCGCCAGTGTCGTTAGCAGCCAGCAGCCCTCCAACATATCCCTCAAAATCTGCTCTCCTGTAGCTGCATCATCAGCCATAAACACAAAGAGATGATGACCTAAATTTCTTGTCAATTTACATGCAGGCAGGCAGAAACCGTGTAGTTTTGTATTAATTTGGAGAATCCTCTTGAATAAGTAAAAAGGGCAATGTGATCTTGAGCTCTTAAAAGATAACGAAAACACGAGTAGTTAGCATTTTTTTTTCATTATTAGTTAATTACTACTACAAGAAAATTACCCAACAGTAACAAAAAAATATTAGCGTCGAGATAATTAGTAAATAAAAGATTCGTTGTTAATCTATATTATTTAGTAAAGAAATTTACTTGATATGAATTTAGCAAGGAAAATTAACTTGCTATGAATTTAACAACAAACTGTTTAAAAGATGTATTAAATAATGTAGATTAACTATGAAAATATAAATTACTAATTAGTTCGACGCTTATTTTAACATCAAATTTTTTTGTAGCTGTTGATCATTTTTTTGTAGTGTACGTTTAGACTTTTATTAAAAATTTGAAATTATGCTTGCACCCTTTCTGAGAATTTTTGGTTTGTAATTGTACCGTTTCATTACGATTTGAACGAATTTCAGCGAAACATGCTGACTTCGACTACAAATTTACATAGATTTTCAATGCTACCCTTCATTCAGCATTTCTTATCATTTATTGATAAAAATACTCAAATATTTTTATATACGTAAAGGGGTCAATTTAATATATATAAATCAAAAGAATATAACTGTGATAAAATATTATTTCTGAACTAGTGTAATTGAATACAAAGTAGCCATTAATGACTAAAAAATCTAGTCATATTGGTAATAATTTATAGGGTAATAAGGCGTAAAAATAAGAAGTTTATTATCCATTTATGTTGAGGTTGGTATTTCGTTCAAATCTTAACGGTAGGGTATAGTTGTAAACAAAATTTTTCCGAACGAAGAGCAAGTGTAATTTCAAAATAAATTTAGGAAAAATATATAATTTTGTAATTTTAAATGGGGTTGTAAGTGTAATCAACCCTCGTACTTTTTTTTTTTTTTTTAAATTTAAGAAGATTTTTGCATAGTAATATTTTAACGCAAATAAAATACAATTAATCCATTTGGAGATAGTTGAGTCAGAATCACTATAAACAAAATTATAATTATAATAATCTTCCTATGTTTTGGACATAATTATCCTTTTGTCAAACCTTATTAATTATATATACAAAAGAAAATATATGTACTTGGTAGCGTGAGTGTAGACAGTGCTTTTGAAAAGTTTGTCCAACACTTAGGACAGTCAAAGAAAGCTGCAGTGATCAGCCATGGCCGTCTAATTGTGCCCTCTAGAGGAAGGTAATCAATCAGTGTCTACTAATGACAATAATGGACAAAAGATATGTATTTGAATTTGTGCTTTATGTTCTATGAGAATGAGGTTTTTGGTAAATGTCAAGTCCTTTAAATAATGAAAATTGTAGATTAATTAGTTGCAATTTTGGTATGTAAATGTAGGTATTTGATATTTTGACCCTTTAAAAAGTATTGGTGACAATATATACCATTAGTTTTTTTTTTTGGGATTGAGAATACTTGTTCGAAATTTTAGAATTATATGGAAAATTACACCATTAGATAAATATAATTTTTCGCTTCGATTAATAACTATAACTAAAAAAAAAAATCATGGCAAAAATAAATCGACCGCAGATTTGCAACGGTCATTAGTCGTTGTTTCTGCAGGTGTGACCAAAATATTAGCCATGGCTAGAACCATGACAATATTTTGACTATAACTAAAAATCAGGTCGAATATTGATTCATTATCGTGGTAAAAATTTAAATTTTTTGTTTGATTTTGTTTAGCCGTGATTAATAGAATCGATTTCCTACTATTTTTATGCTGTGACCATTAATAGTGTAGTAAAAACTCATTTTTTTTTGTGGACGTATGGACTATATTTTGTGTGCTTCGATTAACTTTGAAATTTTTGGCAACAAAAATTAAAAAGAATAGTGGACTAAATTACCAATGACACTTTTCAAATGATTAAAATATCGAATGCTTAAAGTTAGAGAATTAAAATGGTAAAAAATTAAAAAAAATTGAAAGTAATTGTTGACAATTAATTTAATAAATATTGTTTACACTAGCTAATTGCTGACAATTAAATATTTACAGATTAAGTATATATGAGGTATATATTTAGGGGTTTTACTTTAATACAAAAGAATTAAAAAGTTTGAATTGAGTTGATTATTGACAACCTAGCCGAACATCAATATGCATGTGAGGAAATTAGTCAAAAAGGTTCATTCTTGATGTTATTACAAAATTACATTTGAAAAGTTTCACAATCATTTATTCTTATTATTCAAGTAATGTATGAGCATGATATGGTTTCCCCGCATAACTACAAAAAAAGAAGCATTTGGATGACAAACCCCAGGCAGGAGTTCAATTTTTCCTCATGCTTGGACAAAACACAAGCAATATACAAATAAAATTTGGTTAAATATTGAAACTACTTGAGGTTAATTAGATTTAACAAATACTTCATGTCTTTTGATTTAGGTTGGAGGACGTGGTCGCTCAGAGGGTATCGCAGATGCAGTGTGAAACATGAGAAAAGAGAATCATGATGCTTGTTGGGAGGTTTCTAGTTAAGATCTTCCGATACTTAAGTCAGCTTGACATAAATATATATATTAATTCGCACTTGAGATATTTAATGGTGTTGATTGTAATAAATGTGTCTTACCATATATGAAACATAATGAATGTATTTATAAGGCCACATGTCCTCACTTGCCTGGCCCGGTTCCCGTGGCATCATCTCCAGCTAAGTGTGGTCAGACGATCCATGGCCCCAATTGCGTGTTATTGGAATGGGTCATTGGAGCAGGTCTGATCAGCGACCTGAGCCAAAATCGATCGGCACGGATCCTGGCGTTTATGGTATTTTTCCTTAGGTAGAGGGTAAAAAATAATATATCCATATCATTACTCCTCTACTTCTTCTTACTGTAAGTTTATTGTACTAAGAGAAGTTGAAGAGTTGTGGTATATCCACCCTTAATCAGTGACAGCGTGGCCACATTGGACCAATTGCTTTTGGCACATCTTTTCATGTTTATTGCTAATAAACACCAATGTCATTTGACTTATTAAACATTCCACCCTCTCTTTTCTCTCGAGCCTATCTCTCTTGGTGCAATCTTAGCGGTCTCAACCTCGAATTCAAGGTATCGTACTCATCTCATTTCTTTAATTTTTCCTATAGCTTCGAGTTCTAGTTGGAGGTCCAAATTCAGGTTCTAGTTCCAACTCTAATTCTTCGGCATCATTTGCGACCTCTCCCCACTCTATCTCTCAAGATTTAGCTGTGGGGCCTTCTAGTGTGCCTCCGCCCTAAAAAAATACAATAGATGTAGAAAAATCTATAGAGATTATAGAACTTGGTAGTATCCCTATTGAACAGAAAATTGACATATGATGTCTAGTAGTCCTTGGGTATGAAATGTTAGCTCCCTAAATTATATGTCCATCATCTCAAGAAAAAATATATTATTCCCAATAAATTTGAGGTCCTTATTCCATCCTCCTAAAGGTATTTGTCCCCTTTTTGCTATTCATAGCCATCGCTTTTCTCTACCCTTGCTTATAGAGCTCGTTCTTCAAGGTTTAGATATTTGTACTATGCAATTATCTCCCAATTTCATTCCTCATATATTGTTGTTCATAATAATCATGCAACATCTCAACTTCGAACCCAACTTTGATAATTTTTTTTTGTTTCCTTTATTTTTTTACCTCCTCTAAAAGATCGTGCGATCAATGTTTCTTCTATCTCACTGCTCGCCCCAATTGTTAATTTTTAGATAAGTTATCCTCTAATGTTAGGCCATGGAGGGAAAAGTTTCTCTTCATTCTACCTCCCCTGCCCCAATAATGGCCCTTCCCATGTGATTGACGTTCTTAAAGCTCATACCAGAAATCTACGAGGGAGGGGGGTTAGTGATTGATCTGATCAATAGACTCATGATATTTTTGTACAAGCTTAAGAAACTCTTGAAAAAGAAGGTTTTGAAGTTGGTCATCTCACCCAGCACCTATTCGTACTAGGGGTTCCTAAGGTTATAGTTTCAATCTTTCTTCTTCTTGATGTTTTTTTATTCCTATCCTGCTTTCTCATGACTTTATATATATATATATATATATATATATAATTTTTTTTCAAATAAAATAACAATGAATGCTCGGATTGCTAACAAGATTCATGAAAAAATGCACATTTCTTCCTACAATCTGCGTCAACCCTTCTTCTTCCCAGGCTGAAACATCTATCACTCTTTCTGCAAGAAATCATTCTAAGCAACAATCGAAGCAACCAACTGGTTCACATCATCCACCAGCCTCTGCTGCCTTCGAGGTTGCTAGTGAAGACACTCACACTGCCTCCATAGTAAATGAGTATATTTCGCTAGCTCACTGAGTCACGGAAAAAAGCTCGCGATGAACACAGAGCCCCTGCCTACAGGATAGCTATAAGCCCCTTTATGTGGGGCTAGGCATTGGTGCGGCAGGCACGCGCATTAGTATGCCTAACGGTGTCGGCATGCTGCAACACTATTGTTGGTAATCAAGCAGGTAGGTAAGTCGAGGTACTGGGATGTGGCGTGCACGGGCAGACATGCAACACATGTCGTGTGGGCTATGTGCAGACGACTGCAGGCGTTGGCCGAATGGTGTATGGACGGATAAGAAGTTGTGTGCACAGGTATTACTCGTTTTATACTTTTAAGGGGTGCTGCGCGCACAAGTGGAACGGCTGTGTGGAACAGGTTGTGTGTCGCACGCTTAAGCAACACTTAGCATGCGGACGATAGTATGCTGCACGAATAGGTAGCGTGAGGCAGGTTCAGCAGACGGTTGCGGGCGTGCGTGCATAACATTCAACAGCGCGCAGCGCCCAACAAACGCACTCGTAGGATTCAACAGCTGTGTGCGGGACTCGACAGATGCGCTGGACGGGCCGATCCACCCTCGTAACACTAGGCAACTATGCGCTAGAATCAACAGTGATGTGCAAGACTGGCCAATGATGACAGTTACACTCGGGCGGTTATGGAGCGGTTCACAATGATTGTGGGAAAAATAACTTTGAGTTGTGGGAGACAGGTGGCACTATAACCGTCGCCTACTTAGCACTGAATAGATGGTTATGGTTTTTTTTATTGACCCAGCATTTAAGGGATGTTCACTGCTCGTCTATACATATTCTTTTACATCAGAGTTGCATGATATGTTGTGTGTGCAAGCCTGAGTGCTATTTTGGTATTATTACTTGGTGATTAATGCAACGCTGGGAGTATTCATGTAATTGATGTGCATTATTTTTATTTTACGCATATGTGACTTGTTGGCTTGCTAAATCTAATTCAGTACTAAACTAAACATGAGTGCGGTGAGTTGCTGGGAAAGGCTGACTGGTTTGGGCGAAACCAGGCTGCTTAGTGGGTGAAAAAAATTTGGTCTGTGAAACCCCTGTGACAGTTGGTATCAGAGCCAGGTTGCAGCTAGTTTTATGGAGTTTTTGGCTATGGTGGACCAAACTTAGTTACAAAATTGTGTTGCTGAATTAGAGTCTCAAATTCAGCGGATGTCAGAGCTACTTGGACAGCCCTTGGAGTCCACACTGGTGGCACTGATTCTGCAGATTGAAACATTGGGCCTGAAGGTTGAAAAGTTGCAGAAGTTTGTTGGTGAGATTTTGACTTTTATTGAAGGTAGGGTGAATTATGTGGCTAAGGATGTGAGCATCCTCGCCGATGTTATTGAGCTAAAGTTCGACGGCATGAAGATCGAAGTGAACATGTTGAAGTGTGAGGTGGACGTTGATGAGGACCGTGCTCCCGTGTCCAAGGTTAAGGTTTTGGATCCAAAACTCTTTGGTGGTGCTCGTAGAGCCAAAGAGCTTGAGAATTATTTTTTGGGATATGGAAACATATTTCCAGGCTTCTCGCATTCCTGATGCCAAGAAGGTTTGGATCACTAGTATGTATCTGACTGGTGATGCAAAACTTTGGTGGCGTGCTCATCTCTCTTACAACGCCAGTGCGAACCGTAACAAGATTAAGACGTGAGATGTCTTAAAGAAGGAATTGAATGATTAGTTCCTACCTTGCAACACATCTTAACTTGCAAAGGAGTCTCTTTGAAAGTTGAAATATTCGAGTACTGTGAAGGACTGTGTGAAGGACTCAGTTCACTGATGCTTGATATAGGAGATATGTCCAAGGAGGACAAGTTCAACTTCCTATCAGAGTTGATGATGATGGTGGATCCTCACGGGCCAACCCTTTGCAATTGCTTAGCAAGAAAAACCCTCGAAACAGAAAGGTTTGATATATGTTCGGGTGCAAGTTAATGAAAAAGTGGTGATGGCGATGATCGATACGGGCACCACTCACAACTTTGTTGCTAATCAGGAGATTCATAAGCTGGGATTGGCTCTCGCTCACCATTTCAGTCACATTAAAGTTGTAAATTCGGAGGCAAAGCCGATTCAGGGTGTTGCTAGCGTGGATATGAAAGTGGTCACTTGAAAAGGCAAATGCATTTTTAAGGCGGTCCACTTGGACGACTTTGATGTGATCCTTGGGATCAATATTTTCAGAACCGGACCGGGGATCAAACTGGTCAAGTTACTGGGTCACTGGTCCGACCGGTCGGATTGGATTAAAAAAATCGATAGACCCGGAATATATTATATACATGTATATATATTTGCAACATATTTATTTATTATATATCAATTTATTAAACCTTATTAATTGTTAGATGTGGCTTCGTCCCACATTAAAAAAAATAAACGAAACTTAAACATTTTAAACTATAAATATGAAAAGTTTAAGCCAAGCTTATTATCCCATATTGAAAAAGCATAAGCTAAAACTTAAACACTTTAGACTATATATATGAAAATTTAAACCAAGCTTATTATCTCATATTAGAAAAGTATAAATCAAAACTTAACACTTTAGACTATATTATAAACAAACCAATGGAGAAGAAAAATGGTCTAATGTTGGAAATGCAAGTAAAGAATGGTTTGAAGCATGGTGAGCAAACCTATCTTGCTGCCCTAATCAAAATTAAACCGCATGTGGTTCAAGAAGTACAAGACGAAGTAGCTGAGGTGTTGGAGGAGTTCAGCTATGATGTGTACTCGACTAGACTGTGGTTTGCAGTTGGAATGGTGAGCGGGCATCAAAGTAATCCTGGACAAGACCATTGGGTAACGATCAAGAGAATACTTAGATATATAAAAGAAACAAGTAGTTTAGCTTTGTGCTACCATGAGGTAAGTTTAAACCTGATTAGATATAGTGATGTTGATGGATCGGTGGACAGAGATGAACTAAAATCTACATCAGGATATACATTCTTGCTCGGAGGTGATGCTATCACTTGGTGCAAGTAAAATATGTCGCTTGTACATCAATAGTCTAAGAGGCTATTTGGTTGGGGAGATTCCTAAAAAATATGCGCATTTCGACGAATGTTGATGATACTGTTCTGATCTGTGTGTTAACACAACCAAGATAACATATGTGAAGGACTCCAAGTACCACGGGAGGAAAAAACATATAAATACCAAATATTTTATTCGAGACAGTATTGCGCTAGGCGAAGTGGTTCTCAGGTATATTCCTATTTATGTTATGATTATTGATCCTTTTACTAAACCTTTGTGTAAAGATGCATCTCAGAGGCGTGTGAGTAGTATGGGACTGCATAAGACTCAAGTGTTGAGCTTGTAAGAACATTTTTTTTCATCAATAAGGATATGTAATTCTTAATTTTGTTAGTGTACTGTGTCTATTCCAAATATATGAAATGTCACTAGACCCTGATTGGCCCCTCTCACACGGACAATCACCCTAGCGCTATAATAGTAAGCAGGATAAGACTTAAAGAACCATTCCGCATAAATGAGTCATGCAAGTGATTACCTTCACACTTGAGAAGTGGGGACCATTTATTCGCACTACATGTGTTTTAAGATGACCTATTATTTTATAGTAACTGAATAGGTCCTTGTTTCGTCACTGTGTGAGCCAATATAATTTCTTATACCCTTTGAGACTCTAGACCTTGTCATGAGGTGTAAATAAGCTTGATGATACTACTTTAGCATGTTATCCAATGGCCATGAGTGATGCGGTTTGTTGGAGCATGTCTAGGAAAGTTGTCAAGGCCAAACTTATTGATGTGAGCGGACAAGAAATGCATGTTCTCTTGTTCATAGCCTGCATGAATGAGTTAGAAAATGTCTGACTAGTCATGAATATAGAAGCATATTTGAGAGGGTCAAGCATGCTTTATTTTTTTATTGAGGGATCCAGAGATGTTTGATCAAGTGCAACCATAAGGTTTGTGGTACATAAAGAGTTTGTGAGTTGAAGAGTTATGTTAGTTTGGTGATGACTTAATATAACTATTCTCACATTTTTTTCTCATTTGGTCACATGCCTTATTCCCTATATGAAAGAGGGAATGAGATATGAGAATTTTTTGTTAGGAGAATCATGTAAAAAATGTATGAGTATGAGATATTGGATATACGTCCATATTTGATAGAGTTTTGCAGACTCTCCAAACTTCTAGTTGGGAGGACTCCTCTTAGGTGATCCTTATTTGATACAGTATTTGTAGTCTCCCAAGTTTATGTGGGATCAAGACTCCTCTACTACGCACTTATAAATAGGATGCTTTTTATAGATCCAAAATTACACATTCAATCTACGTACATTCTCCCAAATACTCTTCTATTCTCTTTTGGAGTATTATCAAAGTCTCTGAAGGTCTAAGACGTGTAAATTGGGTAGGTAGCAATCTATTTGAAGCGAGAAGAGAATGCTTGTGGAAAGACTTGGCAAATACATCATTAAGCGGGCGGGGGAGGGGCCCAGTTCGATTTTTGACTGCAGGGGGGATTTGTACCAACAAGTTTTAAACGGCGGGAATAACCATAAACCGCAAAACATCTAAACGAAATTGGCTTAGGGTAGAAGCAAGAACACCCAACACTTTCCACTCCCCGCCAAACATCCCTTGGGAAGGTAAGGCCAAACTCCTTATCCTAATTCAATAGTAACGATGTACCCAAGCAATCCACAGTCAGGTCCATCAAAACCAACTGAAGAGAAAGCACTATCGATCGAACCCTCGTTGAACTAACCCATGGATAAACTATCAGATAACCAAACACCTGCACACAAAAACCAAACACCACTACCAAAACAGGACGATAAGCACAAAGAAAAACCACAACAGCGAACAAAACACGAAGAAAAAAGACAAAAACCACGAGGGGACGAAGCAAGAAGAAACTTCGATCCATGACAAGATTGTTATAAAATGCAACAGAGCAACACACATGTTAGAATGTTGAATACTTCTTTAGACGATTAACAGAATCCTCTCATGGGACAGACACTCATTCTCGCTTTTCTCTTTTAATTGGGAAAACTCCCTCGAGATAAATTTATAATTGTTATAATTTTATATTTTACCAAATGTTTTTTGTATATCACATTAGCCATAATCAAATTATAATCATCTCATATTCAAACATATTCCATGATATTTTTCATCCTAACATATTTATACCTTACTTTGTTATAAAGATATGACATCACTATAAGAAAATTGGTCAATAACAATAGAAAAAAATTAACGTCGAGCTTAACAGGTAAAATTCTCGTTGCTAACATAAATTATTTAATTCAAAAAATTTACTTATTGATAAATTTAGCAACAAAAATTTACTTGCTATTAAATTTAGCAACTAATTATTTAAAATATATATTAAATAATATAGATCAACAACAAAAATTTTAATTGCTAATTAGTATAAAATTTTTCCATGGTTATTAATCCATTTTCATGTAGTGTATCTGAAAGATTTAGATGATAAAGAGTTACTTTCTTTTTCTTTCAACTTCAAAGCGTCTCACTTGGAAAGCTCGCTTAAATACATTTTTTATTTTGTAATTTAATATTTTTATCTTTTATTTTTTTTAGAATTGTAAAAGAATTATGTAACATTTTTATATTTCTTAATTTTGGTACTTTTAGTGCCGTATTTTGTAAAAATTATTAGAATAAATCATGTGCGCCTCACTTGATTCATTTAAATTGGGGCGTTTGTTATGAGCCGTTACTTTTGCCAACATGGACAAAAGAAATTAATAAATGACGTAGTATATGATTTATTTTGACATTTTTTTATCAAAATCCGTTACAGGAAGGATTAAAATTACGAAATGACAAAAAGTTACAGGACTCTTTTGCAACTTCTACAAAGATAGAAAATAAAAATACCAAAATTGAGAAGGACACATGCTTTATTCCTGCAACTTCTGCAAAATCCGACACCGGAAGGATCAAAATCGCAAAATGTCAAAAAATTTCAAGACTATTTTACAACTCCAAAAAAATAAAAGATAAAAATACGAAAGTATCTAAATTACAGAACCAAAAATATTTTAAAACTGTTCTAATTTTATCTTTTTTTTTCTTTTTAATAATTATTTATGGTCTTCTAAAGTTTGACCAGTTGCTACCCAATCAAGATTTCCATTGATTTCCAGTACAAATTGTTTTTTTTATAGTACCTTTTGTTGCTTCCCTCAGATTCCATTCCTTCCTTTGAACTTATCTGCTTGTCGTATGTTTTTCCCCACCACTAGGCTGCTTTGTCGTTCTCATTGATTGAGTTGTTTAGTCCTTGTAGTTTGAATAATTACATTATGTCTCTCTCACTTGAGAAAAATTAACTGTTTGTTATAATTTTAATAATTACGGATTAAAAATTGTGGTAGGTAATTTTTATTGACCACGATTAAATAAAATCGATACAAAAACATAAATTTTTTACCAAGAAAAAGTTATTTGCAATGACTAAGAACCCTGATAAAATATTTGACATGGCTTTTAGTTATGATAAATATTTTAGATACTCTCGTAGATACCATAACCAACAACCGTTGCATGGATGTGGTCAATAATTATTTGCTATGATTATTTTATTTTTAACCATGATAATTAACCATGATCAAATATTTCATTTTTTGTACTGTCAATTTTTATAATATATCAAAAGCAGATACTCTTTTCAACATTTTTCGATTTGGAAAATGCTAATCATGTAATCATAAGAATATTATGCAAATTCAATTTTATCTGGGGCAAGAAATATGTTAGAGTTTATATATTTGATACTACTATATAACCTAAGGTGTCTAAATGTAATACTTTCATAATTAAATAGAATTAAATTCATTTTAATTCCATGTGATATGAAAAAATATAAAAAAATCTCATGTTAAATTTAAATATAAAAAATTAATCTTATGCTATGAACAATGACTCGTATAGACCTCTGGTCAACCTCGGCTCAAGGGTTTTTTTTTTTTTAAAAAATTCATATCACAAGAGTGTAATTGATATTTTATTTTTTCTAAAACTTTTTTTGAACATTCCCAATATGACAGAGAACCTTAAATTTTTTTCTAATTAAATGTATTTATTGCGAAAACATTCAAATATCAATGTCGAATATTCAAGCCATCATATTTTCAATTTTGTACAATTTTAGTACATCGATGGTTGAAAATTCTCTATCAGCCCGAAATCAATCAGTGCATGCCGCTTAAATGACGAACAATTTTCGCATGTGAGGACTGATGGACTAAAATTGGCATCAGCTTTTCAAGTTATAGGATTCCAAATTGAGACTTTAGCAACCAGTAGATAAATTCAAGTTTTCTGAATTTTAAGAGGTGGTGAGAATATTAGTCCTATAAATTCGATCAATGGAAACCTCAATTCTTACCTGCAAAATACATGCTAATTTCCTATAAAAAAAAAAAAGAAGGTAAACTCCTAAGTTTTAGTCATGGGAGCCCCCACTTTATTAAGTTTTCAGGAAACTAAAATGTTTTCGACAGTCACTAACTACAATTACAGATAATTAAAAATATAAATAAAATAAATTTGCTACCTTAATATTTAGATATTCTGAAAATGCCACGTTTTAAAGTTGTTCTTAGTGCAATTTAACAGTCCTGTGATATTGTAAATAAGCAAATTACCTCATATGATAAAAAAATAGCAATTTACCTTCATATGCTTTTTAAAAGGGTTTAATGCAATTTACTCCTTGTGGTATTATAAATGAGCAAATTATTCCCTTATGAAAAAAAAAAAAAAAAACAGCAATTTACCCTTTTGTGTCTAGAGGGTAAATCGCTTCATTTTAGAAAACACAGGAGGGTAAATTTTTTTTTTATAGGGGGTAAATTGCATATTTGCAATATTACAAGGGGGTAAATTGCATTTTTCTCATTTTTAAAATGAAGCAATTTACCTCTCTGTCTTTTTAAGGAGGTAAATTGCTTCATTTTGAAAAATACAAGGGATAAATTACTACATTTAAAAAAGTATATGAAGGTAAATTGCTAAACTTTTTTTTTCATAAACGGATAATTTCTTCATTTGCAATATTATATATATATATATATATATATTTGTATTTGTAAAGTTATAGCTAGTATCAAAATTGGAATTTCCCCTAAATTGTTTCATAGCTTCTATAGAGTTGCAGCTCAACCGACCAACATCACATCTTTCAAAATTCATGCTCCACAAACTTGAGAAAGCATCTACCGAGTTTAAGAAAACATAAACAAACAAAATGACAAAGACATGCACAAAATAGTGTCGGGGGGTTACAGTGGGGAAACAAGCAATCAACAAAGTAATAATTATGCATTAATACCCGCAGTTAGGGCGCATAATGTGCTATAATTATATCCACTGATTTGATTACCCATGGAGACATTAATGATAATTAAGTGGATTCATGAATGCTACTCATTACATAGTCACTAAATCTGACCACCTAAAATGCCTGCATGTCTCCATGTGCATGCATGCTTCCCTTCTCATGCTCAAACTCAATCCCACTACCCTCCTTTCTAAGCAATATACATTTATTTTTGTGACTTTAATTATCCATATCATGATATATACGAGATGGATTAATTGTTAGACGAATGTTAAAAAATTAGAATGTATTGATGTATAGTTTTTCAAATAACGAGGAGCATTTGAAATTATGTTAAAAGTATGAGAGTTTGTTGTGATTTACCCTAATAAATTCATGAGTGATTTTTTAGAAATAAGCAAAATTCTTGGACGTGTGCGCTATATGCATCTGACCATTTTTCAGTGGAAAATTCAACTGAAAAATAGCGTGAGATTGTAACTTGGACAACTCGTGTAGTTGGTATGACAAATTAAAACGGTTTTTTTTTTTTAAATAACATTATAAAAACAATCATAATTAGGTGAGCGTGAGGTTCAAAACCTATGTTCTTATGTGCATTTACTATTTATATATATGTGTAGATAGTCATCATGTTAAGATAATTGAGAAGGTGGATGTATAAGAAGAACCTATCGAGAAATGTAGGGATTAAGCAGGAGTTTCATGATGGTGTTTATGCTTTCAAAGAATGGGCCAAGTGTCAGTGTGTATATATGGACGACAAGAAGATTAGGTGCTTGTGTTGAAAGTCCAAGAATGAAAAGTTTAAAACAAGAATAAGGTACGAATTTTGTATGAAAGTGTTTGTGACGGAATATTTATTATTGAATTTCACATGACGAGGCAAGGGTAATGGAGTACTATGAGGCAGTGACCACCCTGGTTCATGAGGAAACCTCAGCTGCACACGAGATGGATACAACTCTAGGTGATTTACCAGCAGATGAATTGGAACCAGAGGAAGATTTTTTTTGTAGCTGGGCTATAGTGTATGCTGTCAACCAGTTGTTATATAGTGGCTTTAACAAATTCTAATTGTCGCAGTTGCTAAGTTGATGAACATCAAAATCGATCACAACATGTTCGAGAAATGCCACAATCACTTATTCTAATAAGCTAGTGACCTATTATCCACCCCCTCCCACTCCTGATCAAACCCTCCCCTCTAATTACTAAAGCATGAAGAAGATTGTAAAGGAACAGGGTTTATCAGTCGAAAAGATTGATGCATTGAAAAATGGTTGTATGTTATACTGGGAGGATGACATGAGCTAGATATTGCAAGTTTTGTGGTGACCTAAGGTATAAATTGACCAGGACCCCACACCCCAGTGCAAGAAGTCCTATATGTCGTTGTTAGGTACTTGTTACTAATTCCCAATGCTTAGGGACGTGGATGCGATCATGGGCAAATAGTTCCACCACCTGCCGGTGATGCTTCCAATGCTGCGGAAACATCAATATGACCTTTCTTGTCACCTAAGCCCGCTCTAGGTGGGCTTCTAATCTTAGAGCCCATCGGTTAACCCGAGGAGATTATTCCCATTGGGCGCGACGCCCAACACATCTTAAGTTGGACCATTGTTCGCTCTATCCCTCAGCCCATCTTTGGTTGCACCACCGCTGCCAATAGTTGCGCGTGGATACATTAGCCTTTTAGACGCACTATAAGTAAATCACTTGAAACTTTTTCATTCTAGTTGTTTATTATTTTCTCGAATATTAACTCATATCGTGAATTATTTTTGCATTTCGAAATGGGACTTTCACAGTGCAATCGAGTGCATACTTCGAGGCCACTTTCCCTAATCGTGGCCCAAATACAAGCAAGTCCCACAAGATCAACAGGATTTTTGGTCCGAGCTCATAAAGATAATTTTCTATGTGATTTTTTCTTGACTAACCATTGTGGCATGTCTTTACTGTGTGTATATAATTAGTAATCTTTTATATTTTAAAATATATTATAAATATAATAAAATATATAAACCAACAAATCACGTTTAAGAAAAAAAATAGATAAAGAAACAAAAGATAACCAACTTAAGGTATTATCATGACAACAAAAGAAATATTGTTCAAATGATATAGGGTCACTTTTGTAAACAAAAAAAGTAACTTTAATTAATTTTTAGAATTATCTAATAAGGAGTATAATTGTCAAATCTAAAAATTGATGTTGCCTTGTTATTAATCGCGATTTATGAGTATTGAGGGCCTTTATATATATATATATATATATATTATATATATTAGTATAGATAAACATCATTACATGGCAAAATAGCAAAATGACTCCTGTATGTATAGGGGGTGGCAAAATTAGTCCTGCAAGTATTGGACTAACAATTTTAACAGTCTAAGTTTCAATTTAGTAGTAATTTTAGTCTTTTTAACAAAAAATTGCCAGATTTTAGCTGAACAAATTGAGGCTCAAGGTTCCGACCCCCAACTGAGCTCAAAACTGACATAAAAAAAAATTATTTAATTTGGGATGGTTCCCTGAATTTTCATCGTAGTTATCCATCGCATTTACATTATTTTTTTGTAATGTTGTATATAATATTTATATAATAGACGTGTCATGAAATTCTAAAATTTCTACAAATTATATGTTATTTTATTGGTATCGTATTGTGTCATTATCCAAACATCATATTTCATAGTTGACATTGCCTCCATAGGGCAATCGTCTTTAACAGTAAGGAATATAATTATCTCCCAAATTAAATGAGCAAAACACTCGATATGTGAGAGACGAGACGAGGAGTAATATGTAAGGAACTTTTGACTTGTCTACGTATCTTTCAGCTTTAAAGAAATTCCTCAAAAGCACTTACACTTATTCGAGCATCAGGAGTGACTTATCAGCTTCTTGATGAATTTTGTAGGGTCAGGCTTTTGAGGATTGCATTAATTAGCTGTACTTATCATAACTTAATAAGTTAATTTTCAACTTAATGATTCTGGGTTTAATTTAAAAGCTGTCAAACTGAAGTAGAGAAGATTCAGAGGTACACTTTGGATTTAGCCATGTTCATGTCTACATATAATATTTTGGGTTAATTATACTTATACTCTCTGAAAATGTAAAATTATATTTTTCTTAAAAATGTACTGAAAGTACAAAAAGTATACGTGAGAATGTTAAGTGAGAGTCAAAATAACAAATTTATAAAAAAAAAATCCGCCGACGTCCGTATTTTCCGTCCAAAACTAATGGAAGGGAGTAAGACGTAAATGAAGAATTTTTAGAAGGGGTGTAAGTGTAATTTTAAAATTTTTTTCTGGAAAGTGTAACTTCGTATTTTAGAGGGGTACAGATATAATTAACCCTAATTTTTTTTTATTGAAAAGATAATGGTTGGAACATGTTGTAATTAACCATGAACAGTCCAACCTGGCCAGTGGCAATTAAGAGAAAAATGGACTCCTAATCACCAAGATAACAAGCATTCAACATCGACAGACGCTATCAAAAAAATTAATATTTAATTATGGGTAATTATCATGATTAAATATTAATAATCATAATAAAAGGTTATTGGCCATGCTATTTACAACCAGTTATTGATCGTAGTTTTTTGCGCGAAAGGTGGGCTCAAAAAGTCCAAGTTGTAGTTATTACGCGCAGTTAATTCTTCAGTTGTAGATAACTATGTTAATCTTGTGCGTAACTTCGTTACACGCCGCTAGACTTAATTATACTCTCTTGATTAATTCATGTGTACTTTGATCACTTTTAGTAATTTTAAAACCGTAGGCATTAAATCAAATATTATAATGTGATATATTCTCTAGATAAGTACTTGAACTCCATTACAATCGTGTAATCTTAAAATTACAAATAAACGTAATTTTGGAATCATGACTAATGTTGGTACTTACATCTTACATATTATATAGCAATTAAATAAGTATTGAATTGTACGCTGTATATATCTATAAAAACTCTGTTATTTGTTGTGTTTTTGGACAGTCACTCTTTACAGCGATGACATAACAGGTCTCAGGTGTGTGCGAGTGCACACCATTTAATGCAAATGCATTATCAGACATATGGCTACTCATCCACATCGAGGCAGTTAGCGCTTTGTGATAGAGGCAAAACTTGATGGAGATCCACTTCCGGAAAATATTACTGCGTTTCATCCTATTAATACTTAACCACCTCAATTTGATTCAAGTTGAATTGAGTGTCCTCATTTAGAGTGCATCCTCTCTCTCTCAATATGTGTAGTTGGCTATGGATGTCATGAACGCATATTGTAGATATGAATAAGTTTTACGTTAGGTGCGATAAGTAATATTATAGCTATCTGTATAAGCTAACATGTGATGATTAAAACAAGTGGATCCTCATATATAATATATAAATTAGACAGTAAGTCCATTGATTCATCTCTCTTGATAAGCTAATTATTCACATACGTATTTGATAATTATGAAATGCTCTAGAGTACTTTTCTCTCACTATAGTGAATGAGTACTTCGTTCATACTCGTCTGTAAGACATATATGTTCTCTAATGGTATTTAATATGTATAAAAGCATAGCATATATACATGCTGTATTTAGATATCTCTATGTTCTTTATTCTATCTTACACTGCTAGCGATGATTTAGCATCTTCAGGACGAGTGAAAATAATACTCGCTCTCGACGGATTGATTTAATTAAATATATAAAGGTTTTATGTTCGGTGGAAAGTTTTATATTTATTTATATATAAAAATTCTGGGATATTTATAAATATATGCTTAGCAATGAAAATTTACTTGTTAACAGATTTAGCCAAGTAGAATTCATATACACTAATCAAATATATATTACAAATTAGAATGTTCGCGTGATGGATATATGGCATACTCGAAAATTTTATTTACTAATTGTTTTGATATTAATTTAATATATTTCTCTTTTGCGTGTGATTATTGCAGTCTCATTCTTCTGTGTCTCCTTTAGCTCATTATCTCACATCATATACAATATAGTTTATAATAATCATTAATAGTCTGATATATAGGCACCCGACTTCATATAGAAATAGACGCTCAGAATTAAGGTTATATCTCATGCCCTCTTCAGACAAAATCATCCCTTCTGCTCTCTTGGGGATAGTATCACAACGTGGTATGACACGCAAAAGATATTTCCGAACAAGACGTTACTCTTCTCATGCGTCTTTCCTCTCGTCCTATCTCGTTATTATATAATATAGTAATTATATAATGTATTAGTCATATTCGCTATATTTTTTATTACTGACAGGCTTTTGATGGTTATATAGGCATATATTATAATACTGAATACTCGAGTGCGAGTGGCCAAGACACGTGCACGGATATCTGCATCAACTATGTCTACGCGAATAATATTATCGCTTTTGCACATATCGACTGTACAGAACAAGTCTATACTAAATTACGCAAAAGTTATTCATCCATAAACACGAAAAATAAAAAGAGAAATAGTTCATTCATCGCAAGAGAAAGGACTATTATAGTTAATTCGCTGTATAGAATCATTAACAAAAATGTGAAACGAGAACTTTGTGTTCTCGACTCAACTAATGGTCGCCTTTTTACATCAGAGTCTCAACATCATTGCGCACGCAAGCCTCTTTAAAATAACCCGCAAATGGTTCAGTGGGTGATTAATACGTACTGCCTGTGTTGCTCCTAATCCCATTTAATTATTCACGAGTCTAACAGTAATTAATAATTCCCAATCAGAATCTTCTGATTTTATATATACGTCTTCACCCTGTGCTTGTCTATGGGTCATGTTAGTAATACTTTGGATGTATCTAAGATACTAGGTGTAATCTCATGTCTCATAGTCAGCTGATTATAATGCTAATAATACTTATAGCTATACGTCGCGGTCGTGACTAGTGTGCCGATGTCAACTAAAACACCCATACGCTGCTCTTTCTATATCTAATTGTGCAATATTGCCTCTCTCGGCCTTTGACCAGCGTGTCTAAAGTATCTCATATAGTCATTTCTCGCCAAGGCTAGCCAAGTGGTTCTTTGCACTCTCTCAGAATAAAGCTGCTCTAACTTAGCTAGTATATAGCAAGGTGCCAAATCTTTTCTCGATATTCATAAATATAGACCTCGCAGCTGGTGGCATGTGTGACTTGGCCATAGTCTGAGAAGGAGCTGTTAGGCTAGTTCTGCTCTCTTCGTCTGTGTTGTTGATGTTTTATTGGCGGGTTTCTGTGAGGTGTTACTCAATTCACATGACTCTCTCGCTGTTGCATGTAATGAGAATGGATGTAGCCTCATATCTCACAAAGGTTGACGCCTCTCAGTCGTTCACGCGCTGGACCTCTATTGTGGGTGAAAATACGCTTTCGCTTTATGGTGTGTAGGCAGCTCATGGCTTTCAATACCTAAAACATAGGGTTCTTGCACACCACATGTTGTTTTAGGTGGAGGCGATTATTATGTGTGATCGTTTAGATGTTATAAGTCCTTTTGGGGTATGGAAAGTATGCAAAGATAGTCTCTTCAATAATAAGTCGTCGCCATCTTCGTTTGAACTTATTTTGTTTGAGGGGTTCTTCGCAAAGATCCAAGCATAAGTTCTAGAATGGGTTATATCAGATTCATAGTTTCATGGCTATGAGTGGTGAAGATTGCCATACCTTGTATTAGATAACTTATTATAGTGCAGTATCATTCATTGCTCTACTCTTCTGTTTCACCACTGGACATGCATCTTACTGCAGCACACATGCATACTTGCCATGTATGTGCGTGTTGCGCCGGTGCGTGTGTGAATACTGCAATACGAGACCTTCGAGTTTTTATGTATCTAATCTCGCAGAGATCTCTAGTTATGTGTGTTGTGTGCTCGCATGTGGAAAGATGATGAAGGTGTATTCATTAAGAGTGTGTGAATCTCTGTGTTCGGTGTACTCGCTAGATAAGGTGTAATGAGTGTGAATGCACGCTCGCTAATCAAATCCCATTTGTTCTTTCGTCTCATCATCTGATTGGGCAGAGTTTCATGCGGCAAGATCTCTGAGGTACCGTACATTTACTTGATCGAACGAGGATGACTGTTCCTGTCGCCAGACTAACCGAAACCCATATCCATGGACTCTCTCTGCTCAGGAGCAAATTCTATTTCTGCGTGTGGCCTGTCTTCGGTGTAAGCGCAGCAATGAGGCTGGTTTTAGTAGAAATGCCGCCGTGCACTAACTGTGTCGCCACCATGAAGATCTCCGCAACCGACGTGTGGTTCTAACATTGAGACATCGCAGCAAACGACCCGTATCTTGATCCTGGAAGACAAACCAGGTTGTCTTCTGTGAGTGGAGCTTATAAAAGGTGAACTTGTCGCTCTGAATACTTTTTCTTGAATTCTTGGGGTTCATGAATTGCCATCTGTGTGACGCCCATATTGATAGCACTCCAAACTTCTCGTTCTGAACAAAGAAATCGCGAAATCGCGCGCTCGCCGCAAACATATCTCTTAGAAATGAAGCTTTACATTCTGGATGTCGTGTGTTGTAACTAGGGTTGCTAGTCGGAAAGTTTGTGGAAGCTTGGTGGGAGGAGTTTCTGTGTGCTGTGTGTTTTTCTTTTTTCTTCTCATATTTATTACGGTAATATTTAATGTAAGCTTGTCTGATGTTAGTAACATTAAGTTCCGAGGTGTCGCAGTTTTCTGAGACTCTTTCGCTGTACATAATTTTTTTAGACTGCTGTGTGGTGTATGCTCTTACAGTACACGTTGCATGTTCTCTCGAAATCATGTAAGAGTCATAGAGATGTCTTGTCGGTTCTTTACACACTCCTCATGAAGAGTCGCAGAGACAGAAGAAATTCTTACTAGGAGAAATTGTGCATACTTTTCTCATAGAGTGTATGGATGTGTCATACGACTCCTGCATTCTGACTTCCGGTGCAGCATCCTTCATTCGCAGAGTGTTTCTAGGTCATATCCTTCATTTTGGTCCTAAGTTTCGTGTTTTTCAGATAAAGATAAGAGATGCAATTATATCTTTCTTCATGAGACTGAGGAATTGGTCTTCTCTGTCTCAATTTTTATAATTAAGATCGCGATAAACTCTACTACTCGTGGAAATCTTTCTGTCCTTCTATCGATTCAGTTATAAACATAATTCTCTGTGAGGGTAAATGGTGGTTAGAGAAAATAGTCCATTGTCTTTAATGGCGACCAATGCCTAACATAAACTATAGGACACCAGAAAACACTTGAATATTTTAATGGCAATTTATTACTTGGCCTTCTGATTTGGATTACAAGGTGTAGGTTCACTCTATTATGTGTCAGTGAAAAGATAGAGTTTAATGTTCTATCTTTTCCCATATATATTTTCAGGGTGTGTACCTCTTAGTGAAGACGTAATATATACGAAATATTAAATCTTAAATTTGGGTATTTTAAGTTTTGAATATTTTCTATAGAGCTCAGGATCGTTTAATATATCGCTGGCTTCTCGATTTTTTTATTTTGATTTTTCTCTGGCTCTTATTTAGATAGCAAATCTTGGTGTCAAAAGATGGTAGCAAAACCATCTCTAAATGGTAAACACTATCATCGTGCCTAAATATGTGTCAAATGTTCTTGTGACGCCCATATGTGACGTGAACGAAAATACGCTCAAATATAGTAATCATCTTTGTATACATCTTAAATCTGTATTAATGTGCTTTTATCATATGTGATAATGAAGTTATGATTTTTCGTGACATTATTACTAATTCCGGATTTCTTTCAGCTCCCTGGATTGGAATATTATTTCTTCTAGAAGCTTTTTTGCCTGATTAGACAGCACACAAAGATCGGCTAGTTGGGACTTGTGTTCATATGCGTACGTCTTTGTCGTCCCATTGGATTTGCTGTCTAGCAGTTTTGCTGAGGTAAGAGTTCTTCGGGATCAATCTCTGTCCAGCTGTTTCAAAACATCAACTCCTCAAATAAGCGCGAAGACAAGAGAGGTGGATATTCAGTTAACCAAGAAAAGATAGTTTAGACTTTCATCTGATCTTATACTGCTGTGTGTGTGATTACCTTTATCTCGTATAGTGCACAAAAGTTAGCTTTCGCTTTGGGTCTTCTTACTTGATCGCTCGGCTCTAGATCCACTTCCCTCTCTGTCCTGTGCCTTGTTGGTATTTTTGCTTTCTAGATCAAGTACAGTCCAGTGCTGCCTGTGTCTCCAACAAGATAACTAGACATATAGTTACTCACACACTCTTTGATCATCTATGTCATGTGTGCATATCGCTTCATTTAATTATCCCATATTCAGCAGGCTAGTACTCCTCTTTAAGTTGATTATTGAGAACACGTGGATTTCGCGACCGCGAAACGATTCTTGTGATGAAGTAAGAAGTGTGATTAAAATGTAACCCTCGATTCTTACCCCCGCCAAGGCCAAAGGTGATATTCACTCATAAGCATAGTGTATTTTCCTATATGAATTCATTGTAGCTATTTGATCATATTGAGAGATCGAATTCAATATAGTGGTGCTCGATCAAATATTTCTCCTGCACCCTCCAGTGTGCATTATTCTACAACTCATTACAGTTATCAATCTCTAATATATATTAATTGCTCAGCAGGATGAAAATCTTGTACCTCGTAGAGCGAGAGCGATGTATAAGTCACGAGTAAATTATCACGACATAGGCAGTTATGGTGTCTAGACGTTATAGCTAATCAGATGCCTAGAGCGAAATTTGGGCACACGCGGAGGTAAACACCCTATTTTGTTTTATCTATGCTCAATTGTATTTGGTTCGACATCTGCGCTAAGTGACTGGATAGTAGCACTATTACTGTTTAGATAATAAGAGGAAAAGTTTGTTTGATTCTAATTACTACTTCGTTTTAAGTAAATCGAGCGTTGTGATTACAGTTGTATTGCTTTTGAAGCGATCTTAATTGAGATCAAAGTTAGTGTGGTGTTCCAGTGACTCAACCCACAGGAACTAGTTTATTATTTTCTTTGTTTACTTTTTCTTTATTCTGATGTGTTAACTTTCGACATCAAGAGATTATTAACATTATATTGATGTTCTTCTACCCTAGATAGATCTGGAATACGCTCACCTTTGGCCTTATCTTGTGTGCTTCTCTTTGTGGAAGGCAGGTATTCAGAATCTCGCTCGGAAGATTTAGTTCTGCTCGTTGTGATAATAGCACTCCGCTCTCCTTTTCGCCTGAGAAGGTCATGCGTGAGTCAATTTGGTCTATCGCGCTCGCTGACAATTATTCGGTCGCTCTTAGATTTTCTTCGCCTACAATTACAAACATATCGAGCATTTGATGGTGCATATCCTTAGGGAGCCGCCATCTCGCGTGTCGAAGTTTGCCAGTTTACGCAGTAATGTCTAGGTCCGATTGGCTCGTGGCATGAGGGTGGACACTCATAATTGGGGAGCATTTTGACTAAGTGTACGATTGTTTCTCGACTTTCCTAAGATCGTGATCTAACATTGGCAATCAGTCTTCTCATAAGATCACGATAAAAACGAGTCGTCCGACTTCGAGATTTCTGATATTAGACCAATTTGTTTTAGAATTGGCAGCGATCTAGTATCAGTGTATTCTCCGCTCTTAAATTGCCAACATGTCCGTGATAAGAACAGGTGCTATAACTATGAAACCACTTAGTTCGCTTACCAGGAACGAATGTGAATGTATTTATTAATCATTACATGATTGGCAGCTTTTAGTATCGAGGAGAATACGAGAATGTCCAGTGGAATGAGAATATGTGAGTGAGATTTATCATCGTAACTGTGCGATGTTTAACAAACTTATGGAATTTAACACACAGCGTAAGATGTGATGTAATTATTTTTAATTCTATTCTCTATCTATTTTCCATTATTACAAAGATTAGAAATAACAGAAGCCGGCTCAACTACTAATTTCTTTATAGCTGCATGCTTTATAGTTTAATGATGGACGTATAAGGCGTCAATCTTATTTTTTCATACATAGACCGTTCTCCCTTCTTAGAACATTGTTGGTATTAGATTAGCGCTGTGGCGAAATTAATTGATGGTCTATGGTCAGTCACTCTAAGGCCTTGTTGTACTCTTGTCTCTAACAGTCAGGTCATCAGAAATGGAAGCTTACTGAGACTCATTGTGCATATGTTGTTATTTATTCTATTGGTCTCACTGAAAGTCAATCTCTCACAAAGATGCTCATAATTTAAGAGGCTGTAGGTATACTATATAATATAAATGTAATGGACCCTATAACCTGGCCATGGGGATAAAATCATTCGTAATGGGATAATACTTTTGATATAAGTATGTTGGACAACAGGAAATAGGTCTTTTGATTCTATGTGTCGGAATTAACACTGCATGCACACTTCTCGCTGCATGTAGTAGACACACTTTCTCTTTATCTGGATTGCTGAGGTACAGCTTGGTAGTGTATATAATTACGTGTGGTAGAGGCCTGATGAGGAGTTTTATTAATCATTTCCATTCACGCGCTTGGACACCTGGTCACTACCTTGTGTGTTACTCCGTCGCGTTGGTCATCTGTGAGCGCACTTTATCATGGCGGACTCTCAGGAATGCCTCCGCTCAGTTTAATTCCTTTGGAGATGGCAGGTGAACTACTTGCTGTCACTCTCATTTGTCGAGTAGTGCAATGACCATAGTAATTATGTCTCTCTCTCTCTCGCTTAGATAAGCCTCGGCGCTGGGTCTTATATGTCTTATTATGATTATATACCCTAAGAATTGAGAGCCTCTGTGCGGTGCCAGATCGTGCACTTATTACTATAATGGGTCTGTGCTTATCATTATAGTGAATGATGGTTCTTGGGTGACCTTTATTTGAGCTCACCTAATATATTGAGATATCTATATAGTATTTTATTTTATAAATACCCAAATTCGTATTAGGGTCCCGAAATGTATGGTGATTTATAATTAAAAGGCGTCTGTTTAGTGTCAGTCGTCTTGCATAACTAAGGTTTTGTAGGCTCTTTTGCTTCATGTGAGCTTGATTTGTTCTTATTAATTTCCGCACAGCATTTATTTTTTTTGTTGTTCTTTTATCAACAATGTATGAATTTAAATTACTTATATAACTTCTATTACTTATTTTATTTAGTCAGTTTATCTCATATAATATACACAAATGTTTAATCAATTTAACAATATTTACATAATGAATAAATTGTTTATTACTTTTATTTGGAATCAATAATTATATTAAGATTAAACTATATAGAAAATACATATGGCAAATGTGCCACAATTTAATATAAGATATTGGATTTTTTCAAGCAATTGATTTAAAGGAGATCATAAAAACATAGAAAGTGAAGTAGATCTCATAAAGTGAACTATTTGAATTTACCAAATTGACGTATTACCTCATCGCCAAACAAGTTCATAATACAATAGAAAAATAAAAATGGCTTCTAAAATAACCTATTGTAATACCTTTTAAAGTCTTCCCATTATAAATAGTCGATTAGAATAAACAGTGCTGCGTTAGGAAATAACCATCTATATAGCATATATAAATATATTAAATCGTTAATCTAGAGTAGTGAATCATATTGACATATATTGATCTCAGCAGTAATTTAACTTAAAACATTGACACCGTAGCATGTAATGAGCTATAGAATTTAGATATAGAGAAATGTCATGCAATGCCGCGACGCTCTAAATAATTATGCTCGATGACAACGTTATCTTACATATATTTATGCATTAGTGCTCCTGTACGAGATTTACGAGCTCAGATTTACTTATAAAAACAATAGGGTATCAACCGTTTGAGAGAGATAAATAAAACAGAGCAGAAGCTATCTATTAGTATCCTTCTGCGTCGAGAATAAGAGGGAATGGGATCACGAGTTATGAACTGACCAGGGTGTGTTTTTCAGATACTTTAGTTCGCGGCAAAGGTGGAGGTTGCTTTTTTTTCTTCACCACCATTGTACAAAAAGAACTTATTAGGTTATTAACATTTGTATTACCGTGCGCAAGGTTAGACAACAGCTCTAAAAAATATATATAGGTTATATGCAATGTGGGGTCGAACATATGATGAGCCTCATTAATATTATGAGCGCTATTAACGATGTATAGATAGTAGGAATTTCTTTTTATTCGCGATCCAGGTTCGAACGCTTGAATCAAGAACCAGTCGTGGAGTTATAGGCGATTACATCTTGTTTTGTCGAATGGTCACTTTCTATAGAACTCGCTACTTAATCGAGACTGTGACGAACGACTCATAGTGTATCGCACTTGTCATACATAATATGCTGATTTATTCAATAGAAATGCCCTATCTGGGCGTATTTAGATCATTTTCTCATATAGGCACTTGAATGTTGGAAGTTAATAGCTAAGCCATAAAATGGGCATGACCATATATTTTTATGTCTCAATTGTAGCAAGGAGCATCTATGGTGAACATACATTTCAATGTCTTACTAATAACCTCAAACAACTCCTGTGTTCTCAAAAATAACAAATTGTTATAGGAAATTCTAACTCCGGCCAAGTTTAGTCAAATTTGAATCAATTAAATGACAAATACAATACATTTGTATTTAGTAATTGATGTACCAGTTAAAAGTAATCAATCTCAGAAGTGGACACCTTGGCGCTGATTCGACACTTTCGCTCTCTGATGAATATATAGTCTCTCTCGCCTCTTAGCAGAGTATCTTGTATTTCGTGTTGTATAATTTTTCTACTCAATTAGTGATGCGAACATGCGCGTGCTGGTGCATTCATACAACGCGTATGTGCCCCAACATGACAGTGCATACTCTGCCGACTTCATACTCGCTCTCTTGACAATGAATTATAAATTATTATATCCCAGGCAAGTCATTCTACGTAAAATAAAACATATGTGTCATATTCCTTTTTTATTGACATACATCATATCTGTATTCTCATTTGTGCAAAATCATAATCTTCGTCTATATAACTCATTAATGTCTTGTTAGCACACTACATTTCGACCTTATATTGCCGTAAGTGATCTTATGAATATACGTATGATTCTTTTAACTTTTAGAGATAAAAAACATTGTACTTTTCTAAGAGTTTAACTTACCACCTTCCTAAGGATATTTGATGACCAGGAAAATATCTATGGTCTTAATATTCATGTTGACCTTATCTTCTTTCTCGCGCCATTCTGAAAAAATATCGACTCTCAATGACCGCACTTAGGTCTCATAATTGTTTATTCTCCATGTGATAATGTTATGTATGAAAAATTAGAAAAATAAGAACATATTTTGCAAAGATAAATGAAACTAACATGGGTATATTGAAAATTTACTCGTAAGTGCAGAAATGGAATTTTTTTGAAGCCATGTCGAATATAATAGCCATTCTCCTCCTATCATCTTACGTATCGACTTATAGCGCGCAGTGCCAATTCTAGGCGTAGTATCTCTCGTTGCTATTTGGTGGCAATTTCTCATATCCGTATGCTATAACGATTAGGTATTTCTTCTTACACGTGGAAAGGTGCGGAATTGATATGCGAACGAGATACCCGATTCGCCTTAGTCCATATGTAGAGTTCAAAAAGGGATTGACAGTTAACGTGGTGCTAATGTGTAAGCAGCTGAAGAATCAAAGCTTATGGTGTGATGTTCACCGACGTCTTCGGTGACGATGCCCATAATTATTTATATATAGTGGAGTGAGGATATGTGTCTAACCGCAATGATGATAAGTGTTTTAAAGAAATACAGATTTTTCTCCAACTATAAGTACAATTGACAAGTTTAGATAAACGAAGCAACAGGAGGGATTGTATCTGAGGAGAATATGCCGATATAATCACAATTGTAATCCTCATAATACAGCTATGGCATTATTCGTAGTAAATCATTTTCAACGAAATTAGTATACGTTAACCATGACGGATCTACTCTACCGGTTTTTTTTTTTGGGGCTTTGATATCTCTTAGAGCTACAGCGGAGCGCTCCTTGCATGATTAATTGTATGTTGCTTGAGAGACAAAGATGTGTGGAATTATATAAAAATACTCTACCTTGATAGACTTTCAGGATATGATAGAGACATTAGACTTTATTATTTATGGAAATAGGCATACATTAATTAGCGTTAATAGTGTTTTTAATAATATAACAATAATTTAGTCTCTCTTTAATATACTTAGGAGGTTTTATTAAAGTGAGATAGTAAAATGTTTTTTTCTTCTCTATAAAGGCGTCATTGTCTTATTGCTTGATCACGAGTGAAAGTAATTTTATACTATATTCATTCCCAATGTGTGTAACATATGGTTTTCCTAGTGGAGAATATATTGAGATTTCTTAAAATTAGGATAAATTATATTGGCAACTCTCGAGATTATATTAAAATTTACAAATTCTGTTTATTTTTTGAAAATTTATAGTTACACTTCATGAGGTTATAATTGTAATTGTAATTATATCTCTTATTTAAATGAATAGTTTATGTAAATACTTTTTGAAAAATATTACACTAACGCCTCTCAGGGAATGTGATGATAATTTTGTAAAATGTAAAAGGGTGTTTGTATAATTTTATCTAATTTCAAATGGTGTGAATATATTTTATCGTCAAAATTAAGCTAGATTGATATGATAAAGAGATCAAAAGAGTGATGTGGAAATGATGATGGTTGTACTATTTGGATGTCTCTACATTATTATTGACTAGCAATATTTTGGTTAAACAAAAATATCTATGTAAAATTAAGTTTAATTAATAATTATTATGATCTTTGTTATTACTAAAGTATTTGTGAAAATTGCAACTGTGATCCTGAAATTTGTGCAATTTAAATATTGACATGTTAAAAACAAAATTCATCGAAAATTACAAGTTTAATTAAAATTTGGCAAGTACCCCTCACATGAGCCCCAAATTTTTGCCAGCTTGCAATTTTCAGCTGATTTTTTGTTCTTAATGTGTTTATTTTTTATTTTTTTTTTAAAATGCAAGGTTTAATTGACAAATTAAATTTAAAAAAGAACTAAATTGTCCTTCCATATAATTACAGGATAAAAAAAAAATATTTTTAGCTAAGTATTTTTATGGTTGTTAGCCATAGCTAGGGTATGTTTTATGATTTTTACCTATACTGAATGCTTTGATCTTATTAGCATAAACAACCATAAAAAAAAGGCATAGGTATATATATACAAATTTAAGGATAAATTATAACAAACTTCTATGGGGTTTGTAATAATTACAAATACCTTCTCGTTATTTAAAAAATTATAAACACTCATTTGAAATTAAAATATCATAACAAATACCCCTTATAACAACTTATAAAAGTAAAAATACAATAAATTAGAACACAACATTATAACGTACGATGTCTGTTGGAGAGACAGATGGATCAAATTGGGTTATGAACTCAAGATTGGGCCTATACAACTACAGTAGAGTACAATTGCAAGAAGTAGATGGGCCTCCATTTTTAAAATGAAAAGGACTAGATAGCAATTATACCTAATTTATTGGGTCAGTTTGGTAATTTAAAAAACATGAGGAACGTTAATATTTTTGTTAGGAATCAGGACCAACAACATTGGCCCAACACAAATACTTAGGAATATCATAGTTCCACAGATCATAGAAAAGATTTTTGGGCTATATTGACAAAAGTAGGGTTTTTTTTTACGGGTAAATTGTAATTTATCTATTTGTGTTAGAAAAAATAAGCAAACAATTCTCTTATAAAAAATAAAAGGGTTAAATGCAAATTACCCCCCTGTGTTATATGAAATGAGCAAATTACCTCCCTGTGAAAAAAATTTAAGTAAATTACCCCCCTGTGAAAAAAAAAATAGAGCAATTCCATCTCTCACGCGAATTCGTGTATTGCACGCGCTTTTTGTTTTATTTTTTTATTTTTTAATTATAAAATTATTTATAACCTTATTTAATAACCATTAGATGTTATTTGAATTTAAGGTCCAAATTGAACTAGTAAATCTACGGCTCAAATTTTGAATTATTTTAATCTACGATTAATATTTAAACAAATATATATAAATGAATATATATAAAATATATATTATGTATATAATTAATAGTTTTATATATATATATATATTAATTATATACATAATATATATTTTATATATATTCATTTATATATATTTGTTTAAATTTATATATATATATATATATAGAGAGAGAGAGAGAGAGAGAGAGAGAGAGAGAGAGACAGGGGGGACGGGGGAGGCGCGGCGGCGAGGGGCGGCGGGGAGAGGGGAAGGAGATGACGCGGAGAGGGGGATGCGGACGACGAGGAAGGGGAGGAAGCGGAGGGAGAAGTTGAGGGGGAGGCGACGACGGGGAGGGGAGAGGGAGGCGACGACGAGGGGGAGGGGAAGCGACGGCGAGGGGGAGGGGAGGTGACGGAGACGAAGAGGGGGAAGGGGAAGAGGAAGGCGGCGGCGCTGGCGAGGAAGGGGATGGGCGGTGGCGTGGAGCGGCGAGGGGGGGGGATGTG
This sequence comes from Sesamum angolense, assembly GCA_034509725.1. Classification (NCBI taxonomy): domain Eukaryota; kingdom Viridiplantae; phylum Streptophyta; class Magnoliopsida; order Lamiales; family Pedaliaceae; genus Sesamum; species Sesamum angolense. The sequence continues at coordinate 12,232,231 of JACGWL010000015.1, forward strand.
GTGGCTGGTGGTTTGTCGATGGGGGTGGCTGGTGGCTGGTTTGGGGGTGGGGGTGGCGCAGGTGGGTTTGCCGGTGGGGTGGCTGGTTTGGGGTTGGGTGGGGTGGCGCAGGTGGTGGGTGTGGGCGGGGTGGGGGGTGTGGTGTGGTGGTGGCGCGGGTGGGGGTGGGTGCTAGCTGGTTTGGGGTGGGTGGGTACGGTTGGTTTTTTATTTTTTATTTAACAAAAAGGTATTAAAAATATTAATATGTTATATAAAATAGTAATATTTATTCTTTAATATATATTTATATATTATAAATTAAATATATAATATATTGTATAAAAATAATTTTTTTGGAGAAAAATTCACTCACACTCTCAAGAGAGGAGAGTGCATTACAAACATACCTTTAAGGGGTAAATTGCTCTAGTCTTAAAAACACAGGGAGGTAATTTGATATTTTTTTTTCATAGGGGGGTATTTTGCACATAACCCATATCACAGGAGGGTAGCATATATTTTTTTCAAAAATAAAATAGCAATTCATCCCTTTATATTTTTTAAAATGTAGGAATTGGCCTCCCTATGTTTTTTTAGATAACAATTTACCTCCCTAGGGGGTAAACTTTTATTTATTTTTAGCGTAAATTACAATGACCTTTCCTGAGATTTGACATAATTACGAATACCTCCTCGTTGTTTGAAAAATTATCAATACCCTCCTGATTTTAACGGCCATCTAACAATTAGCCCAACCTGTTAGGTTTTCATTCATTTTTTATGATGAACCGACCAAAATACTCTTGTGGATTAAAATTTATAACTTTATTTATTTTTTTAAAAAGATTATTTTTTTATGGACTAAGTGAATAATTTCTTTTATAATTTTTAAAATTTTTCCATCCATCCAATTTGATTTTTTATAAGATTTTTAATTTTTAAGAAACAAAATACAGTAAGGGCAAAGTTGACAATTCCATACCTCCTTCCAAGGATTATATCATTTCATCAAATATTAGGAGGTTTTTTTTATAATTTTTCAAACAATCAGGGAGTATTCGTAATTATACCAAATCTCAGAGGAGGTTGTTATAATTTATCCTAATTTTAATAGAAGCATAAATTGCTAATCCCCCCCCCCCCCCCCCCCCTCCTTTTTTTTACCAATGATGTGTTAACCTAATAGCTTTTTTACCAATGACTCTACAGAAATAAAGTGCAATTCACCTTCTTGTGATTTTAAAAATGTTACCTCTTCCGTAAACTTTTTCATTAACATGAGAGAGTAAATTGCATAGCAATATGACAAAAATAAATAAACTATAATAACCCACATAAAAATATACAAATATCCAAATGTCAAATAAAACTCGAATTTATAACATCAAACTAAGCTAATTACACGTAGTCCCCTTGTAATTTGACAAATTATATTTAGTATTCTTGAAATTTACTTCCGTCTAACAAATAGGTTCATTTGTCAGATGAAATCAAACCTTAGGAATGCTAAATGTAATTTTTCAAACCATAAAGATTTATATATAATTACACTAAACCTTAGGGGATGAAATTATAATTATTCTTTGTTTAAAAAAAGATATTATTTTTATTGTCCAATTATATTATTTTAACTGCATCGATATTTAGACTAAGGTTGACCTAAACAAAATATTAAAATTCTCTGCCGAAATAAAAAACTAAAAATAATATATCCTATGATATATTATATATATATATATTATATAATATATATATTAATCTTTTACTATTTTAGCATCATGAACTTCACTTATTTACATCCGAGTATTTTACAATCAATTTAACAAAATTGAAGACATAGAATAAAATATAGTGCAAGAGTATGAATCTCAATGCAAATATAAATATATATTGGTAAAATTATACTTTTAGTCCTGTAACGTTAGGTCATTAATATTTCTGATCATGTAATTTTTTATTTACACAATTAATCTTATTTTTTTACGAATTTAGTTCTGAACATCTCATATTTGCTCATTTTTTGACAAATTTAGTTATATATTTACAATTTTCTGTTCTAACGACCCATAGTTAAAGAGAATAAAAAAAGAGATCTATCACAATATAAAGAGGATCAAAATTGTCAACATATGAGTAAATTTATCAAAAAAGAATCAAATGTAAGATGTTCAGGTTTAAATTCGTCAAAAGATGGACTAAATGTGTAAATAAAGTAAGTTATAGGATAAAAAATTCTAACAACTTAAAGTTACATGACAAAAAATATAATTTTGCCATATATAATATAAATTTGGGTGTGTGGGTGGGTGGGTGTGGTGTATCTGTATCACAATATGGTGCAAACGGAGCCGTACATCGGTTCCACCACTTCACAACATTGGTAATTCTGGGGAAATCCATAACAAGGTGGCGGCAAGAAACACATCACCGGCGGCGCATCATCCTTCTTCTCGGCGGGCTTGGCCTCAGCCACGCTCACCAGATCTGCATGCGCCACCTTCTTCCTCAGCCGCCGGGTTAGATTCACGGAGTCTATTCCATCTCCCACCACCTCCACCTGATCCTTCCCTTCTCCGGTTAATGCCGCCGACTCAACCCCTTCAACCCCCAAAAACCCATTAAGAAAATTAAAAAGAAATTAACAGCCTAATTACGTATTATTATATGTTAATTACCTGTTGTGCCAACAACGATTTTCAGGGCCTTGGAGCGACATTTATCATGGTACATTGCCACCTTAATTACTATTTTTTGCTGCAAATTAATATTTAATAACAATAATTAGCATACAAATTCCGTAATTTTTATCAAATACAGAAATTTGAAATTTTAATACCTTCATTTTGTTGGTTTGATGGATGAATAATATTTCCTGGAGAGAGAAAGAAGGAGAAGAGAAAGAGTTGGGAGGAGAGAATTTTGGAAGGTTTGGAGTATGATAAGTGGGAATTAGGTAGTGCTAGAATGGCTAGCTATTTATAAGAAAAATAGATTATACGTATTTTTTGTACGGTAACTTATATCGGGGAAAATTTTTGTTGGGACTCAGTTCGGTAGAATTTGAATAAATTAAATGACAAGTGTAAACACACTTACCATATAATTGAGGTATGGTTCAGGGAAAGTGACCAATCACATAACAAGTGTATCACAAGAATTTGGTTTGATTCGACTAAATTTGGCTTGACCAAGAATTTTTTCTTATATCAGTTAATATTTTTGCTTTTTTAACTTTCTTTGATAGTATTTTGACTTTATATATATATATATTATATATTTTTTTTTTTGTGATTTCAGTCTTTTTGTTTCTCAATTCATCTTTAGTAGCAAGAAGGGTGAACTTCGGCCGAAAAAAGACTAAAATCACAAAAATTAAAAAGATGTAGAATCAAAATATTACCCTAAAAGTTTAAAGGACAAAAATCTTGGCAGAAATGGGCCAATAGGAACGAAAGCCCCGATTTTAAAATATCACGTAGAAGCACATGTATTTTTCCAGCAAAACAGGGTGAACTTCGACGGGAAAAAAACTAAAATTATGAAAATTAAAAGGATGAAGGACAAAAATACTACTTAAAAATTAAAAGAAAAAAAAAAGGTCAAATGACCCCAGTTACGCGACCAAAAATACTTTTACGTTTAGGAAAAATCATCATCATCATCACCACATCGGGAAATCCTAGTCCACTGGTTTGGTCAATTGGACTTAATATTGGATAATGTTAAGAAGTTATCAACTTATTGATCCTAATGTAGTCTCATTTAGCATCGTGTAATAGAAAAGATTGACTTTCGTGGCGAAAAGTACAGTATTGTTTAGTTTAGAATATTAACATAAGGTCAATGAGATTGGAGAAGTTGAGGCTCAAATACTTTACAGGTCATGGGTTTGAATCCCACCTTATACGTAGAATGTTGTTTCCATGAAATAACAAATTTTGATTAAATTTAATTTATTTGATATTATTAATAAAAATATAATTATTTTAATAATATTTGTTAAATATTAATATCCGTCAACCGCTGTTACTTCAAAAAAGAACATTGGCATCAGAGTTGGATGACTAAGGATATCCTTGCAAAACATATGCAAACCTAATGGATAAAACGTCACACAAAGCATGGGTTGAATAGGTACATAATAACATTTACTAACTTGAAAACTCTTTATTAGGATGTGGTTGAGGAGAAAGTGTAAGTAGTGGTGGAGCGGACCTAGTCACAATATTTATATCTTTTAAATAATTATTTAACATAATATATATAAATTTGAAAAAAGAAAATTTAGTCCATTAATTTGGTTCTCGTTTAATTTTGATCCACTAACTATAATAATTATTATATTTGTACATTAACTTTGAAAAAGCTTCAATTAGATACTCCGATGGCTGACCTGTTCAATTTTGGACGGAAATTAATGATGTAGCAGGTAATTGCTTATTTGTCTGGTAAAAATTAGCCACGTCATTATGTACACTAGACATCCTATGTGGCATAATTATATTTAACATATACACATAATTATAAATTAAAAAATTATTTATAAAATTAAAAAAATATTTAATTATTATAATTATTTAAAAAATATTTTAATTAACTAAAATATATTTAATTAATATAATTAAATTAATCTTAACTGTGACATCTTAAATTTATAAAAAAAATTAAAGGTTTAGATTTTTATTAATTTAAATATATATTTATAAAAATTAAAAAAAAAAAAAAAACAAAAAAGAAAAAGAAAATCCTACTTTGACCCCTCCCTCTTTAGATAGACTAGAATCAAAGAGCAATAAAAGAATACTGGGAGTATGAAGTAGGAATTGACTCTCCTACGGCTAAGCCAACCTGTACTGTACATCCCTATCATCCCCTGCCAATAGGCATTTTTTCCTTCCAGGAGTAAAGTCGAAACCTACTGCTCAACCGCCCCGTTTGGAGAATGACCACCCCCCCCCCCCCCCAACCCCCCAAAAGATGGGGGTGACCACGTCGCCCCAAATTTGGGCGACAGCAACGCCATCCATATAAAGAAAGAGGGTGACGGCTCCTGTTAGAGTAAAGACGTCATCGCCCTCTTGTGCGGGGCGGTGACCATCGTCGTCGCCCCCAGTTTTTTTAATTAATTTAATTATATTAATTAAATATATTTTAGTTAATTAAGAATAAATTTTTAGATAATTATAATACTTAATATTTTAGTTAATTAAAATAATTTTAGATAATTATAGTAATAAAATATATATTTTAATTAATTAAAAATAATATTAAATGATTATTATATTTAAATTAAAATTATATTAATTATATAAATAATTTTATTTTATAATTATGTATATATTTTGAATATAATTATGCCATATAAGATATTCAGTGTACATATTAGCCATACCATGGATAAATAAGCAATTATCTGCCACATCAATAATTTTCAGTCAAAATCGGACAATCAGTTACTGGAGTACCTAATTGAAGCATTTTTCAAACTTAATGTACAAAATGTGATAAATATCATAATTAATGGACCAAAATTGAACGAGAACCAAGTTAATGAACTAAAAAAAAAAATTCTATAAATTTTAGTGTTATATTTCATACTCAATCAATTAATTTATAATCTTTTTGTTTATTTGTGAATACCTATTTATAGTAAGATACATAATATGCCATACTTTTAATTTACTACTTATAAACTTAAATTGAAGATTAATCATGCTCATGGATTAATCTAAAAATAATAATAACAATGATATTCAAACAATTTTTCTTATTTTCATTATATATATCTAAAATAATTATAAGATTAATTACTGGTTTAATTTTTTTTTTTTAATTTAAAGATATGCAAATTTAAATTGCCATCATTGTATTTTAAAAACGTATTTTCATGTTCATTCTCATTTTACTTTTAGAAAATAGCTTATGTTTATCTATTTATTAAAATTAATAGATTATATAATTCAATTTAGAATAAACTTTTATTTGGACAAATATATTTTTCAAATGACGTACTATAACTATTAATGTATTTTTTTTCATAATTTACTTAATATTTTTATCTAGTAAATATATAACTATACAAAATTATTTCAAAGTATTTTAAATACTTTGATGTGTATTTTTCAATTGCTCATAGTTATTTCAATGTGTCGCCGTTTGGTCTGACAAGTTATTTTTTTATATTGAATGCTTATATTCTAGTTTATCATGAGATGTCGAATTATAGTAATTTTCTACAAAAGCCTATTTAAGGAGGTCGTATGTCACCTCTCTGTAGTTTTGTATTTATAATTTTCACATTTATTATATAGACAACGAATTTCTCTTTATCCATAAAAATATGTATTTTTGCTCAAGATTATGGTAATTTTTTCTCATACGTCCACTTTTTCAACTCTTTCAATATTTTTATTCTAAAACCAACACACACACACACACACACACACACACATATATATATATATATACACACACATTCAATAATGACATGGATAATAGCTAGCTAAACCTGCAGACGTGTGACTTGATGCACCAACTTGATCATAATTAATAGTTAAATCTCACATAGAAGATCAAACTTCCAGTACAATAAAAGAATGAGAAGTAAGAATAGGTAAAGCAATGGATAACAAAACAAGAATGAAGAAAGGTGTAAGATTCTTTTATCGTCTATTTGCAGCGAATTTTGCTACGACCCTCACATCCGCTGCAAAATTCGAGGCAAAAAGTGAAATTTTGCGACGGATCAAACATCCGTTGCAAAATTTATTACACATTTATCATCAAATGCAATTCAATGGGAAAAATTATTGCAGCACTCAACTCTATAATTTGCAAAGGAAAAAACACCAAGAAATTCCTAACAAAAATAATTGCTATTTTTTCTTGAAAATTATGTAATTTGAAGACCATTGCAAAAGCCTTCGCAAAAAAATTTAATTAAATTGTAAGGGCTTCTTTTCGATGCAAGATTTTTTGCAAATTATTAGCAACAGATATACTTTGAAATCCGTTGCAAATTAGCAACGAATATATTCCGTGACAATATTTCCGCGACTTTACCACTGAATTTGCCACGAAAATCTTTATTTTTTTGGAATTCCATTGAACTGATCATTTTACCCTACTTTTTGTTTTTTTAATTAAATTATTGATATATTCAAATTATAAAGCATAATATTCACAAAAATAAATAGTTTAAATACAAAAAAATTAGCTTAACTTTTTAACATAGTTTTGTATATTTAATTTTTTTTCCCAATACCTAAAATACGCACTACATAAGTTCTAGTACGTGTGAATAGTCGTAAAGATATCCCAACGCTTATCTCAAAGGTACTTCTATTTTCCATCCAAAAAATATTGAAAATGACTGAAAAATTGACTTATATTGATAACTAATCTAGGACATACCTGCGCCAGTTTGGCCTTAATTTGATGACTTTTTTTAAGTCAATGTCAACATGTCCAAGTCTTTTCGTATGTATATATATATATATATATATATATATATATATATTAATTAAAGCGAGCTCTCCTAAATTTTTTATAATTGTAAATATTTCTTCATTGTTCAAAAATTATAAATACCTCCCTAAAATTAATTGTCGTATAACATATACTCCCACGTGACAGCTCATTATAGAGTAATTTATTATACGATCATTAATTCAACGGAGGTATTTGTAATTTTTAAATAATGAGAAAATATCTATAATTTTGATAAATAGGAGGGAGCCCTTTCTAATTTACTCTCAGCCAATTTCTTATTTTCATTTTTTCATATTATGATCCATAAAGTTTATATTTTATTTAATTCTTCTATTATTTTTTCTGATGAAAAGTTACCAAAATTTCAATCTTTTTAGGGTAAAACGATCAGTTTAATTAGAGTACAAGAGTCAAACTCAAATTGAAAATTTTACCCTGAAAAAATTATTGTTTAAGTATTTTTTTATTTGAAAAATTGACCGAGGGATTAAATAATACAAAATATAGAGTTTAAGAAAGATGAGGTCAAGTAATGATGAGAACGAAGGATTAAAGTGATTTTGAACACAAATTTAAGAAAATATTTTAGCATTTTAAATCCAATATTACTATTGAAAATAGATATTAAAGGGGTGAATAGCAATTTACCTGTCTGTGATTTTGCAAATGAGTAAATTATCCCCTATAAAATAAAATAGCAATTTATTTTTTGTATTTTTTAAAATGAAGTAATTTACCTATTCAATTACCTTCTTATCTAATGAGGTAAATTGTTTCATTTTAAAAAATATAGGAAGTGAAATTATTGTATTATAGAAAATACAAAATATTAAATTGCTATTTTTTTCACATAATAATAATTTACTCATTTACAATATCATAAGAGGATTATTTGCATTTTTCCAGGTATTAAAGTGCAAGGAAATGATCCACAGAACACACGAAGTTATCTCCATAAATGATATTTTTTGGGAACAAAAGAGATAAAATAAGGGTAACTCTAAGAATAAATTCTACTTATTCCAATATAAAAAAGAAAATATTTTATTGCTTACAAACGACGGATAGTAGGTTGCCTCACAAATTTTTAGATATAACAGTTATACCCTTAATTAGATAATTTATATTAATATAAAAAAGAAAGACACTCTTCACTCACAAATAATGGTTAGTGACACTGCTACGTCAATTTTTAAATATAAAAATTATATCCATAATTAGATAATCTATACTCGTATGAAAAACAAAGGCCCTACATTCACAAACCACTGTTAGTGACACTACGACTCTAATTTTTAAATACTAGCTGCCATGCCACGCCGTCCCTGCGTGCATATAATATATTAGCCGTTGTGACATGCCGTCCCTGTGTGCATATAATAAATAATTTTTCATACTTTAAAATATATTTATATAAGAGTAAAATATATAAACCAATATATTAAATTTAAAAAAGAACGAAAGAAAATAAAAGAAATTAATTTACCAGTTAAAATAAAATTTAATAACTTGAAAAAGTTAATTATAATATTAGGTCAATGGCATTTTTTTTATATAGTTTAGATATAGATATAGAAGATATAGATACAGATAGATAAGTAGATAATAAAAAAACTAATTTTGGCATTTCAAAAAAATAATGCGGCTGTGTCAGGTAACTTCCATTTGTGAGTGTATAAGGGTTTTTTTTTTTAGTATAGATGATAGATTATACCCCTAATTAAATAATAAAAAAAATCCAAGGACCCCCCTGTAATTTCAGAAATATTCAAAAAATCCCTTGTAAAAATTAAATTATCAACTACTCCCTCTGTGATATAAAACAAAGTTCAAAAAACCCCTTGAGGCCAAGGTTGGCATTACACGTGCGTTGACTGCAAAAATTTGTCTGAAAATTGCCTTTTTTTTTTTTTGTTGATATTTTTGCCCTTCTCTCACATCTAATATATATAATATTATATATATAATTTAATAAATTTTAAAATAACATATAAATATTTATTAATAATAAAATATTATTTTATATGTAAATATATAATCATATTAATTTTTTAATATAATATTTTTTAATTAAATTAATTAAAAAGTAATTTTAAAAAAATAAAGTAGTAAGCCGCCGCCACCGCTGCTGCAGAGAAGGGCGCGGGCGACGGCCGCTAGCATGGGCGACGATGGGGTGAGGGGAGGGGGGGGGGAGGGGAGGGGGCGGGCGCATGGGTAAGGGGAAGGCAGTCGGGGCGTGGGGGTTTTGATTATTATTTTTTAAATAATAATTTTATTTTTATAAATTATAACAATTTTAGTTTTTATAAATGATAATAATTCATATAATATAATTTTATCCAACATGTGATCCAACTCATTTTTCAAAGCCACGTAGAACTAAAAATCCCCAAAAAATATTCACTTGGCATGCCATGTTATTTTTTGGTCAGAAATTAAAATTTCGATTACTGAAAGACTAAATTTCATCAATTTTAAAATTTAATAAATTTATAAAAAATGGGATAATTACCAGACTAAAATTAATATTGAGCACCTTTAACAAGCTAAGAAAAATAATTTTTTCTATATAAAATTTAATATAAATAATTTTATAGGTATCTATTAACAGATGTTTTTTTTCAATATAAATTTTTTTTCTATAGATAATTTTTCTATATAAAACTTTTTTTAAATAATTTTTATATATTAGAGGTATATTTTAATAGGTCTAGGTTGACCAAGTTGATTAGGAGGGGCATTTTAGTCATTGTCCCTGTAAAATTAGGCTCTCTCTGACCGGGGGCAGTGTGATGTATTGTTTGTAATACATGGGGTGAAACTGATATTTGATTTTTTACAAGGGGGTTTTTGATCTTTTTGCGTAACACAGGGGGCAAAATGAATTTAACTCTTAAATAGTCTATACTAAAAGAGTATTTACGAGAGCTTTAAAAAATCGATTTTCAACTTCTGACTTCACACAAACACTTTGGAGCACTACAAAAAAGTTCCTCAATAGCAATGATATTATTAATACAATATATATTGTGTATGAATCAATTATATTAGTTAGTAGGAGCAATATGAGATTAAACATTCAAATTTCTATGAATATTTTTAAGAATTTATTATTTTTTGTAGAAAAATAACAAGTGCTAATATATAAGCAAAATAATATATTTTAAGACAAAGGGACAAACTGATATTTAATCAATTAAATTTATTTTAGAAGTGATTTTTTTTAAACACTATCGAATTTAACTTTTATCTACATTTCACTTTTTAACAAATACTACCTACTTTCGATTCTACTACAACTTACAGCTCTTTCTACAACAATCACTTCTCTAAAAGTAGAATTTTTCGCAAACATTCTCTGAGGCGTAAAAAAGACCCTCGACACTCTCAAATAGCGTTTCGTGATTCCATTGCACCAATTTTTAAATACGATAATTGTATTCCTAATTAGAAAATTTTAAAAGCTAATTGTAATTATTTTTTTTTTCAACAAAGTTATTTCTCATCATTCACCATTAAATCAGTTTTTTGTTGTGTCAATAATACTTTAAATTGGGGATTTTTTTGCTTTTTTGACCTGTGATTTGTTAGATTATATATTTTGTTCTTAGTTATAATATATGTCTGAAAAGTTATTTATTATATTCATACAGAAACAACGTACCCAATGGCTAGTATATATATAAATATAAAAGTTAACAAATAAATTTAATGTGCCCCGACGCTTGTTTCAAACCCTTTCGCTGCACGCTTTGTGCTATTGTCATTGTTTCACCAATTTTTGCAGGCACATATATATAAATAGGTTTACCAATGTGAAGTACTCCTCATGATCTTTCCCAAAACCAATTATTTCATTTATAAATGGTAATTACAATTAGTTTTCTTGATGTTTGACATAATTACAAATACTCTTTCATTGTTTGAAAAATTACAAATACCCTTGATGTTTCATAAAATTATGTAATCCTTGGATGAAGGTACACAATCGTCAAATTTGCCTTTAATGTATTTTTTTATTAAAAACATATTAAAAACTCGTAAAAAAATCAAACGGGGTGAATGAAAAAAATTTACAAAATAAAAAAAATTATCCACTTAGTCCATAAAAAATAAAAAAATAAAAAACTAAAAAATTATAGTTTTTAATTTACAAGGGCATTTTGGTCAGTTCACAACAAAAAATGAATAGAAACCTAACGAATTGGGCTAATTGTTAGACGACTATTAAAATTAGAAGGTGTTAGTAATTTTTTAAACAACAAGAGGTATTTGTTATTATTCCAAACTTTAAAAAAAGTCGTCGTAATTTACCCTTTTACAAATGATATTTTTCCGACTTCTTTCCAAAATATAAATTGCAATATTAGGTTATTAGTCTATCATCACAAGTAATTCCATGTGCAGTTTAATATGTAAATATCCCAAAAATAAGTACCTTCTTTGTTTACCATTCTCGGATTGCTTTGTTGGTTACACTTCCTAAATTTTTGGATTCGAAAGGTAAAATTATATTTTCGTCCTGTATTTTATAGCCAGTATATTTTTCATTTAATTAATTGTGAGATTCTCATTAATGCTTTCACAAATTATAAAATTTTTCATTTTTAGTCATTTCGTCAGTTTCTATTGATAATCACGTGCCATTTCATTAAAATAGTAATAGAATTTAATAAAAAGGACTGAAAGATAGAATTTTGTAATTTATGAGACCCTTAATAAAAATTCTACAACTAATAGAACGAAAATTGTATTGATTTTAAAATATGAGATTAAAAATATTATTTTCTTCAACTCAAATTTGAATTGTTTACTTGAAGTGACTTCGAAAGAGATGGTAATGATATAGTAATTCAGAAAGTATATTTAGGTAGGAAAAGTTGTGTTCCAAGAATAAATATTCAACCTAATAATTCCTATAAATTAGCTCATAACTACCCCACAATCTGAATATTCAACTTAACAAATCTTTTGACAATTGGGTTCCATTTTTTACTCCAAAAAGTAAAGATTAATTAGTTCAATAGAAAGTACATTAGACTTCAATCCTAGTTGAGTATTTCTACTACAGTATGATATACATTTCAAGATATAGGAAAAAGTACGACTTTTATCATGGTTAATTGTCTTGATAAAAAATAAAAATCATAAAAAAATTAATTAATCTTGGCTCCGCAACGACTATTAGCCGTAGTTTTTGCACCTGAGACCAAAGCATTAATTATAGCTAAAAATCACATTTTGGCCACACCTAAAACCATTACAAATATTAAGTAATCATGCTCAGAACTTAAGTTTTTGCATTAGTTTTGTTTGACTGTAGTAAAAAGTATTCATTTAACATGATTTTAAGTTGTATAGTTTATAAAACTAAATTATATTTTTGGTCCAACAAATTAGCAGGGGGCGGCATTTTAGGACACATAATTTTGGGGGTTGAGGGGTGTTCAACAAAATAGTCGGGTTGCTTCCGCTCTAATCCAAATCGCACTGTAATTAGCTAGTAGCCTAATGATGGGTTGTGTAGATCCGCTCTAACCCAAATCACACTGTAATTACCTAGGCTAATGATGGGTTGTGTAAATCTTGGGCTAATAGAAAAAAGAAAAAAATGCAATTCAACAATTGAGTTTGATTTTATAATTACGTGGACCATATAGACCACACTCGACTGCAATAACAACGAAAATATACTAGAATTCTTTATAAACGAATACAGAATTAATTTTGATAATACATAAATTAATTTTCAAGACAATAATAACTATTATGATACATTTTGTTGGTATTATATAATATATATATATATATATATATATATATATATACACACACAAATATAAATAAAATCACTTGGTCAACTAATTCCTAATTATTCTTAATTTTCTATATATTTTATTCAATTAACAAATGCAAGAACTTGAAATAGATGATTTCATCGTATTGTTATAATATGGTTTCATAATCTTCTTTTATATCCTTTTTTTTTTTTTTTTTTGAAAATAACATCATTTTGATATTTGTATATTAGTATGATTGATTTCTTGTATATATAATTTCATTAATTCAAAATAAGGACTTTTTCACCATCTTATTCAAAAGAAATATTGGTAAGTTTATTTTAATATTTATTTGTACTCTTTAATAAATTAATATATAATCATGTATAGTGTTTATTTTTGAAATAATGCAATTGATATTTCATATGTTTGCTAATTATCACTAAAAGAAATACATTAATTATGACAAAACAATTATAATACACGCATAAGTTGTGGCAAAAGTTGATTCTCAAGAAGTGTAGTAATTGTTACAATAAAATTGATTTTTTTAATGAGTGTATTAACTCGTATCAAGAAACTAAATTTAAATACAAAAAATTCCTTCGTAAGGAAAGAAAACAAAAGTTGTGTGCGAACTAAAATATATCATGAATAAAGTTAAGGATAAATTGCATAAAACCCCCTATATTTCAAAATTTAGCTAAAAACTCCTTATGTTAAAAAAATAGGTAAAAATTCCTCTGTGTTTAAAAAATATTGCATACTCTCCCTTCGGTTAGGTTAGCCCTAACGGCATTAATTTTTGTTGAATTGATCGTTATACCCTTGTTATAACAACCGTTGATATTTGAATATAAAAAATGAACGATCCAGATCTAATATAATTTAAATATATATATATATTTTATATATTTTTTTTATATATACAATAATTAATTTTAATAAATTATAAAATATAGGTTATTATTTATAAAAATAAAAAATAAAAACAACAAAATTAACCCACCACCCCCTTCCCACCCCCGCCACCAAGTCCCCCCCACCCGTCGCCCACCCCAACCTGCTCACGCCGCCCAAGGCAGAGGGGGCAACGTCGCCGCCCAATGTCGAGAAAGCGACGGCGACGGCGCAAGGCAGAGGTGGGCGACGGCGACCGTGACACAGCGATCGCCCAGGGAAGATTGGGCAACCGCGATGGCTAATCTGGGTGATCGCTGCGGCGACTGTTGTTCGTGGCAGTCACCCAGGGAGCTTTGGGGGATGGCGACGCAACCGTCGCCCAACTTTTTTTTTTAATAAATAAATTAAAAATAGTTTTAAGAAAACAACAAAATTTTAAAAATGATAAAAAAAATTATTTAAAATTTTAAAATTTAAAAATAGAAAAAAAAATATTAAAAGTTTTATTTTAAATTTAAATTATTTATAGTACAAAATTTATGAACAAATTTAAAATTAATTTAAATTAGTTAAAAAAATATTGTTGTTTTTGTTCATTAACATTTACATTGATAAATTTTTAAATTTTTAAAAATGAACTTAGGGTATTATATTTTGTATTGTGATATTAATTTAATTTTCTTAATTTAAATTATAAATTTATAAAAATAAATTTCCTTTTGTGTTTTGATATTTAAATATATATTTAAGAATAAAATTATTTATTATTTAAGAGGATGAAAAATATAAAAAAAATCATTGAAAACAAGATTAAAACAAGTATATTTCATCATAGTAATTCTAAAAACTGTATAGGGGTATTTTTATCATTTGGCAAAAAAAAAGTCAAAAATTGCTAAAAAATCATGCCCGCTTTCACTACCACGAGTGCATCTCACTTTCCAATAGAAGCTAACAAAAGGAGTGTTTTTTGCTGGATTTTAGAAATTACAGGGAGTTTTTTACTTATTTTAAAAACACAAAATAGTTTGTAGCTAATTTTTTTTAAAAAAAATAGGGGTAATATGCAATTTAGCCTTAAAGTTAATTGTAATAAAAAACTATCTTTTTCGTAACAATATTTTGAATTGTTACGAAAGATAAATTGTTAAGAAAAACGACAGTCACAGTAAATCTAGAATGATTAGTTATTTTAACTAAATTAGTTAGTAATATAATTCAATTTTTTTTCATATAGTGATACTTTTATTATTATAATATTAAACTTTAATTATTTATAAATTAAAAATTTTTATATTTTAATATTTCAATCAGGAAAAATTATTTGTTTAGTCCGATAAATATGCCCAATATTTATTTTAGTCCGATAATTATGTCCATATTTTGTTAAGTCCAATGACTTGAAAAATTGATTAGAAAAGATCCTCCGAGTGGATGATTTTTTCTTTTGATGCCAGAAATATTACATGGCAGCCCAGCTATACATATGTTGGCCATATTTTAAATTACACTATAATTAATAAAATTAAAATTATTATTTTTAAAAAAGACCCGGCACCCCAAATCCACCCCCCTCCCCTTGTGTCAAGGGCCGCCCGCACTCTCGGCACCCTTGACGCACATTCGGCCACACAACTGCTCAACTCGGCCGACCAACAATCTTCACCGACAGATGCTGGACTTCCGCAGTCTTAGAGTTTTAGGCGTTGGTGTTTTGTCTTGTACATATTGTAAGGATGTAATTACTTTATTTACTCATGGGGGCCGTTATGCCTCCTGAGGTGCGTTGTACAGCCTTTTCAATGTCTATTGCTGTTATTAGGAAAAATCTTTTTAAGCCTATTTTAGGGGGGAATGAGTTCTCGAAGCTTGGTGTAGTCTACGTGCTAGTGTCCCCCTCAAGGTGATCCCTTTGCGCTAGCATCATTTGTACAATGTATATGCATTCAGCGAATCAATGAAATCCACATTTCGAATCTTTGTGCAATTTACTGCTTTCCTACTACACCTTGCTTAAATTTGTTGTTGTTGTTGCATACTGTGTTACTATTCCTGTCAGCGCGCTGTTCTTTGTCGGCGGGTATTCGGTGGTTGTATTGCTGTCGAGCGGAAGTAGTCGTTCACTACGGACTGCTAGCCACATGGTGCCCCTTCCTCCGTATTGCGGAAAGCGCCTCGTGAGAAGTGGTATCAGAGCCTCAGTGCCATCATGGGGCTAAGGCGGGTTGTTGTAACCCAAGCAAATTCTGCTGCGAGAATGCCGGGCCAAGATGCTGAGAGCCCGAGGCATTCGGCGTCGCCTAGCGAGTGAGCTGCAAACCCGGAGGACGAGAACTCCCGGTTGACTGAATTGGTGATGAACTTGGAGGAGAAGGGCTCTTCCCTAGAAACTGAGATCACGGTGCTGAATTCCGAGCTAGATGAATGTTGGCAGGTGGTCCAAGAGATGGCCAGTGCCTTTGGAGGTGTTGGCATTGCTGATATGAGACGTGAAATGGAGTAGATGTCAATTCAGATAGGTCTGCTCCAACGTCCGGTGAGCAACGTCCCTGTTGTTGCTCATGATGCTGGTGCTAGGCTTCGGATTCCTGAACCGAAGGCCTATGGTGGTGCTCGTGATGCGAAGGAGGTCGAGACTTTCCTTTTCGACATGGAGCAGTATTTCTTTGCTGCTAACGTTGAGAACGGGGCGAGGAAAGTGTCGACTACGACAATGTATCTGACGGGTGATGCCAAATTGTGGTGGCGCACCAAATATGCTGAAATCCAGGCCAACCTGGTGCGACTGGATACTTGGGCCCTTCTTCGGGAGACGATTCGAGAGCAGTTCTTCCTGGAGAACGTCGAGTATAATGTTAGGCGGGCATTGCTAAAGCTGGAGCATACAGGTTCCGTGCGAGATTATGGGAAAGCCTTTTCGGCGCTGTGCTGGATATCCGAGACATATCGGAGAAGGATAAGCTCTTCACTTTTATGGAGGGCCTAAAACCATGGGGCGACTTGAGCTGCAGCGCCAACGGGTGATTGATTTGGGGTCGGCCATGGCAACAGCCGAACGCTTGACATATTTCAACCCGGAGAACCGGAGGGATAGGCAGACGACGCCTAGCCCTACGCAGAATAAGCCGGGCGGGGCGAGATCGTTCAGGAGTAACTCCAACAGAGGTGGGGGAGATCGCAAACCCCACGCTCAGAGTAGTTCGCAGGGCAGTTTCAGCAGAAACAAGCCCCAGGAGAACAATCAGGGTACGCGCTGAAGAGCAGTGGATATTTCCTATGCGTCGGCCCGCATAGATATTGGGACTGCCCGAAGAAACAATTGATGATGTGCTAGCGACCTTTACGGACAAGGCGTCGCCTGCAAAGCCTGTGGAGCCACGACCAACTGCAAGTGGTGAGAATGATTAGGAGGAGGATGAGGACAACCTGGGTGTCATCTCTCAATGGTGCAACACGTTGTCCCATCAGGTGGCGGCAAAGAAGACGGTGCCACCTGGGGCGGGAAAGACTTTCCCGGCTCTAATTGGGAGCCACACTGAGGAAGAAGCACAGCCTCAAAATCCTAGGAAGAAAGGGTTGATGTTTGTCGACGTGAAGATTCATGGCAAGCCCATTCGTGCCATGATTGATACTGGAGCTACTCACAATTACCTTGCGAGCGCCGAAGTAGAGAGACTTGGACTCGTACTGGAGAAGGGAGTTGGGCAAGTGAAGGCGATTAACTCGGCCGCACAACCTTTTGTTGGTGTGGCCAAGTCTGTGCTGATTAAGGTGGGTCCTTTCGAGGGCAAGACCAACCTTTTTGTCGTGGTGATGGACGACTTCAAG
The DNA here is from genome assembly GCA_034509725.1 of Sesamum angolense. Lineage (NCBI taxonomy): Eukaryota > Viridiplantae > Streptophyta > Magnoliopsida > Lamiales > Pedaliaceae > Sesamum > Sesamum angolense. Next base: position 12,250,218 of record JACGWL010000015.1, read on the forward strand.
CTCATCCTCGGGCTTGAATTTTTGCGAGACACACGTACCGCAGTTTTGCCGTATTTTGATTCACTGATGATGCTGGGGGCAAACCTTGTATCATCCCCGCACTGGCCGGGCAGACTGGAGAGAAAAATCTATGGCCATGCAGTTTGAGAAGGGGCGCAAGCGGAACGAACCATCCTATTTGTGCACTCTTCATTTTGAAGAAATCAAACAGGCGTCGGGGCCCATCCCTGGCATAAAAAAGAAGTTGCTGAAGGAGTTCGAGGATGTGATGCTAGACGAGCTGCCTCGGAAGCTACCATCGAAGAGGGCAGTGGATCATGAAATCGAGTTGGTGCTTAGCACAAACCCTCCCGCCAGGGCACCTTATAGAATATCACAACTTGAGCTTGTGGAGATTAGGAAACAATTGAAGGACATGTTGGGACATGTTGGAGAGTAGCATAATAAAACCCGCTAAGTCGCCGTATGGGGCGCCGGTGCTGTTCCAAAAGAAGGCCGACATCTCCTTATGTATGTGCTGCGACTATCGGAAGCTGAATAAAATCACTGTGAAGAATAAGTATCCCATACCACTGGTGGCGGACTGCTTCGACCATCTAAGCCGGGCGAAATATTTCACGAAGATAGACTTGAGGTCGGGCTACTGGCAGGTCCGAATCAAGGAGGGCGATGAGGCGAAGACGACAGTGATCACGAGGTATGGAGCTTTCGAATTTCTTGTCATGCCCTTCGGCCTGACGAATGCACCTGCAACCTTCAGTACTATGATGAACCAGGTACTCCACGGGTTTCTTGACGAATTTGTAGTGGTGTACCTGGATGATATTGTTGTCTATGGCGGAACCTTGGCCGAGCATGTGGAGCATTTGCGGCAGGTTCTAACGAGACTCCGTGAGCACGAGTTATATGCAAAGGTGTCGAGATGCTCGTTTGCTCAGGAGACTATCAGTTTCTTGGGGGCACATTGTGGAGAGACGACGTATTCGGATGGACTCCAAAAAAGTTCAGGCTATCGAGGAGTGGCGGCCACCTAGCGATGTTCATGACTTGTGCTCATTTCTCGGGTTAGCGAATTACTATAGACGTTTTGTGAAGGGCTACTCCAAGATATCACGGCCTATGACGGACTTATTGAAGAAGACGAAGACTTGGAATTGGACGCCCCAATGTCAAGTAGCCTTCAACAACTTGAAGAGAGCGATGGAGACAGATCCTGTGTTGGCCTTACCAGATATGTCAAAACCATTCACGGTGGAGATCGACGCTTCAGACTTCGCATTAGGAGGGGTCCTAATGCTAGACAACCACCCAGTTGCCTTTGAGAGCAGGAAGCTTAAAGACATCGAGCGGCGCTATTCAGTCCACGAGAAGGAGTTGCTGGCCGTAGTTTATTGCCTTAGACTAAGGTGGCATTATTTGTTGTGCTCTCCCTTCATGGTCAAGACGGATAACACTGCAGTGAGTCATTTCATGACTCAACCGAAGTTGACCAGTAGGCAGGCATGCTGGCAGGAATTGCTGTCGGAGTTTCATTTGTGTTGGAGTACCGAACCGGCTCCAGCAATCATGTGGCAGACGCCCTGAGCCACAGGGCAGATTTGGCGACTTTGGGGTCGGTAACAGCGCTCTCCTCTAGCGCAGTTGCCACCCCCGTAAGGGATCGGGCGCGCGAGTTATTACCGAAAGATCTAGCAGCACAAGGCCAGGTCCACCTCGTCGAGCAGGGCAAAGCTCGGCAGTTTTGGCTCGAAGATGGACTACTGATGACCAAAGGAAACCGTTTGTATGTGCCAAAAGGCGGGGACCTGAGGAAATCACTCATTTCGGAATGCCACGACACTCTTTGGGCGGGACAGCCGGGAGAAGAGCGCACCTATGCGTTGGTGCAGAGGGCCTACTATTGGCCACAGATGCGGGACGATGTAGAGACATATGTCCGCACCTGCTTGATTTGTCAGCAGGATAAGACAGACCATCAGAAGAAAGCTGGTTCGCTACAACCATTGCCCATCCCAAAGAGACCCTGGGTGAGTGTCTCCATGGACTACATTTCTGGATTGCCTAAGGTGGGAGACTTAGGTTCCATCATTGTCGTGGTAGACCGTTTATCAAAATATGCCACTTTTATCGCAGCCCCAAAACATGTTATGGCGGAAGGGATGACTCATCTCTTCTTCAAGCATGTTGTCAAATATTGGGGTCTGCCGAAAGACATCGTTAGTGATCGGGATTCTTGTTTCACTGGCATTTTCTGGATCGAGCTAGTCGAACTCCTCGGATCAAAACTTTCCATGAGCCCGAGCTATCACCCACAATCTGACGGCCAGACTGAACGCTTCAATGTTGGAAGAATACCTTCGACACTTTGTGCGCGGTACTCAGAAGGATAGGGTGAAAATCTTCGATGTCGCTCAGCTATGTTTCAATGCCCAAAAGAGCTCTTCCACCAACAAGAGCGCTTTTGAAATTGTCACTGGGCAACAACCGCTCCTCCCTCACACTCTCGACTCCCCACAAGGTGTGAGATCCCCTCTCGCTCGAAGTTTCTCCCAAGAATGAAAGCAGAACATTGACATCGCCAGAAGTTGCCTGGAGAAAGCTCAAAAGCGGATGAAGAAGTATGCAGATAACAATCGCCGCTTTATCGAGTTCAATGCGGGAGACCTTGTGATGGTGAAGGTCCCGAACCCGAGATTATCGAAGTCACCAAGGGGGAGAGATCCTCGATTGATGCAGAAGTATATTGACCCTTTACCTATCATAAAGCGTATTGGAACGGTAGCATACAAAATTGAGTTGCCTTCCTGGTGGAAAATTCACAGCGTCTTCCATGAGAGCTAGCTAAAGAAATATTCAGTAGACAAGGAGGACGACGCCCGCAATCAGCTCAGCCGCCCACAACTTGAATTGACGAAGACGAAGGAGAAGGTGGCTGAAGCAATTCTGAATCACCGAGTTACGAGCACGGCAAAGCGCAATCATAATGAGTACTTGGTGAAATAGAAGGGATGCAACAACGAGGAGAACACTTGGGAGCGGGTGACGAACGTCAAGGCCTTTCTACCGCTTGTTGAAGCTTACCATGCTTCTCATGCGCCGAGGACGTCGCCATCTCAGGTGGGGGAGAATGTCAAGAGCCGCCCGCACTCTCGGCACCCTTGTCACACATTCGGCCACGCAACCGCTCAACTCGGCCGACCAACAACCTTCGCCGACAGACGCTGGACTTCCGCAGTCTTAGAGTTTCAAGCTTTAGTCTTTCGTATTGTACATATTGTAAGGATGTAATTACTTTATTTACTCATGGGGGCCGTTATGCCTCCTGAGGTGCGTTGTACAGCCTTTTCAATGTCTACTACTATCATTAGGAAAAATCTTTTTAAGTTATATATAGGGGGATGAGTTCTTGAAGCTTGGTGTAGTCTACGTTCTAGTGTACCCCTCAAGGCGATCCCCTTGCACTAACATCATTTGTACAATGTATATGCATTCAGCTAATAAATGAAATCCACATTTCGAATCCTTTGCGCAATTTACTGCTTTCCTACTACACCTTGCTTAAATCTGTTGCTGCTGTTGCATACTGTGTTGCTATTCCTGTCGGCACGCTAGTGTCGGCGGGTATTCGGTTGTTGAGCTGCTGTTAGGCGGAAGTAGTCATTTACTGCGGACTGCTAGCCACACGGTGCCCCTTCCTCCGCATTGCGGAAAGTGCCTTGTGAGACCTTGTAACCTCTTCATAAAACAACACACCACTGCCCCCCACTCTTCGTGGCCTATTTTGTTCCTCACTCCGCTTCCCCTGTCGTTCCCTATCCTCCTCCCTACTGGCGACCCCATACAAAAGGGGGCAACAATAGACTAAAAAATGGTATGGGCGACTGGCGTAGCCTAGAAGTGCTATGGTAGGCGACGACGTTGCCAAATCAGTGAGGAGGGAGCGGCTCTGCGCTGCGCTACCCCCCTCAATGGTTTTTTTTTTTAATTTATAAAAAAATATTTTAATATTATCACAATACAAAATATATTTTTATTAAAATATGTACAAATAATTATTCAGATTAATTAATGTAATATTTTTTTTTAATTATAATATAGTTTTTAATTGAAATTATAAAATTTAATGATTTTATATGTTTTTAAATTTTTGATATTTAAATAATGTCTAGTCAACATGAATTGCCACATATCATTACACGTGATTGTACAAATGTACAAATTGCCGGATATTCAAGCAATTACCTGCCACGTAGGCATTTTTCGGTTAATTTTTAAAATTTTGTCAGAAAAATCTATAACCCTTATTCGAACTAAATTAATATCGAGTTTACTTAACGAACTAAAAAAAATATTTTTCTCTTTGAATTATTATGATGTTTCATTGATTTTTAGAAAAAGTTAATCTTACATGCTGATTAGATATGACACGTTAACTAGTTATTAAATAGAAAAAAATTAAATAAATATAAAAGTTACTTACCATTATAGTAGAATTTAGGAAAAGAGTACTCTTTCTTGGTCGAAGAAGAAAACCAAATATCAAGACCCTAACCCCTAAATTTTTAATAGTTGGTACTTATAGTATATATTATAGAATACTTCTTGAAATTTAAGAAATTGATAGTATAAATGTTATTAATTTATTTGATGTTTATATTTTTATTTATGACTTTAAAATATATTTTTCAGACTGCAACTTTTATATATTTAGAACAGTTGAACTTGAAAAATTATTTAATTGTATACGTTGGTTGTGTATTGAAAACCATAAAACCGCCCTAATCCAATTAGCTGCAAAGTGCGGTTTTGATGACTGGGTTTGAACTGAACTTTTTAAAAATCGCAAATATTGAATTGGGTCGAAAAATTATGTCAATTGGCCCAACATGTACTGCATACAATAAATGATTATAAGATACTCGATTGAGAATTGCGATTGAGATGGAATCGAGTTGCTCGAGTCTTAAGCCTGATGGATTTCCACCAATCGATTGGGAGGAGCACCTCCCTTAGCTATTCTAAGATTGCTTATCACTAGTCCCCTCTATAGGTAGTGATTTTGATTTCAAAGGGGGCTCCTGACCGAGCCAGCTAGAAGATGCCTTGTCTGTGTCTCCTAGGCTATCCTCATACTCAACACAAGGGCCTTAATATTAAACCTTGTTATTTGAAGCTTTGAAGTTGAATATCATAACAAATATATAGTATCTCCTTCGAGGAAGTGATTACTCTCCGGCCGCACTATCACGGATGATAACTCAACATGAGTAACCACCTGAAGGGGGGAGTTGGTTGTCATTCCTGAGATAAAATAATCCAAAGCTTGCGCCTTATAGCCGTCTGAGGTAAATAAGAAATGTCATATTCACTTAATTCAACGCTCCATTTGATCAACCTTGTGAAAGTGTTGGGTTTCCTAGGAATTTGCTTGGGTGGATGATTGGTCCTCACCTCCAAGGTTAGAAAAGGAAGTATGGCTAGAGTTTTTCTGTTGTGACGACCAAGACAAACGTCAGTTTCTCAATAGCAGTATACCGCCCTTTGGCTCCATAAAGAACATTACTGATGTAATATATGGGAATTTTCATCGTTCCCCCTCCAAAAAGATAACAGAACTTACTGCCTGGGGGTGGTAGATGTACAAATAAAAAGTATCTTCTAGGATGGATTGACTAGCAGGCGGAGCCACACTAGGTATTTCTTTAATTCTTCGAATGAATTTTGGCAATTGGGCCCCCCCTTAAAATTCTTAGCCTTATGCAATACCTTGAAGAAAGATGAACTTCAGTCGGTTGATTTAGAGATAAAACGACTGAGGGTCGCTATTCTCTCTGTGAGGCATTGTACCTCATAAACATTAGCGTGGGGCTTTCGAGTCCAAGATTACCTTAATTTCGAGGGAGTTTGCCTCGGTACCCTTTTCTTTCACCATCAATCATAGAAATCGTCCGCTCTTTACTCCAAAAGCGCACTTGACAGGGTTAAACTTCAATTTACATAAGGGTTGGTGTCTAGGTGTTTGCCCTATCATCTTTTATTCTGGCTTCACAAGAATATTGTTAGACAACCACCAAAATCTATTTCCTTCAAGGGTTGCTCTCAGATCTTTAGGCCAAGGGTTTATGCCCGCTTGGGCCATGTGTACCTTCTAGGCCCCTATCGGGTTGTCTGTGAGTTGGGCACTCTTTTTGGGCAACATGTATTTTTATGCTCACTCTCCAAAAAATTACTGATATCAACAAAAACTTGAATGAAAATTTATTTTTATCCCTGATTGACTTACTGGATTATTATAGGTCAAAACAAATCTGTTATAACTAAACTACCCTTATACATATTCATCTTTAAAGAGTTTTTTGGTTCGAGAAGATCGTTTTGACTTGTAATAAATCAGTAATAAGGTAAATATGGATTTTCATTCATTTTTTTTTGTTGGTATCAATAAATTCCGTGAACTTAAAAAACGGATGGATCTATTTATTGGACGAAAATAAATATAAAAAAACACTAAATATAATTTCTTAAAACGTAAAAATTTACATGTAATTATATCAAATTTTATGAAAGTCCGATAAAATTATCTTACGAATATTATCAAAAGATGTGGGGACATATGGAGCTAGCGACGTAGTAAGTAATATCGTTCTAGTAGGACCAAACTTTATTTTTTTCAAAGAGAAGAAAACAAAAGAGATTAATTTCGTTTTGTCCTAAAAAATGCGACAAAGACTTTTGAAAATTATGTGATGGTAACATGTTATATGATGAACTAAGAAACATAATATGATAATTGATATATTTGGTCGGCATATTTACCCAATGAATTATACTTACTATATTATTGGTGTACAAATAGAAAAACATAACCAATTATATAAGTAAGTGTACTGACCTCGACCAGTTCACAGAAATCTTAATTATACTTACTATGTTGTTGCGCACAATTTAAGAAAAGTAACAAATGACAGAAGTAGTTATAATTTGTTTGTCATGTAATTATTTCAACTCGACCAACTCCCTCAGATCAAATTTACTCAAACTTGAATTATACTTATACTTATTAATTACACAATTTTAAAGAAATAACTAATTACATATCTAGTATATTTATACTTATCATATAATTGATTCGATCTATTGTCTCAGCTCAAATCTCCGGCCCGAGTTGGGTTCAAGTTGTTAACTGTTTGGTGCCGTAGTTTATGGGTCATTCGATTTTGACATACATGGGGAATGCAAGTTCGAATACACAGAATAAGAGGTTAATATGTACAACCTTTTCAACATCAAAGAAATAAGTGAGACGATCATGGATGCGACAAACGCCAAAGAGTATTCAGTAGAGGGCTGCTATGAGTACAAACTACAATTCGAAATAGTTTTGATTGAATTAATTAAGAATATAATTATTAATTTTATTATGTATGATTTTAAAGTTTTTATCACAGGACATTCATTTTTTGTGATAACGATAAATCAAATAAATTTCATATGCGCGAGTTTAAACATAGTCAAACTTTTAATGAAACTTATATATTTTTAAGTAATAATTACTTGAAATTATCATTTAATAAAAATAATGATGCTAATAGTATTGTAAAATGCTATGATTATTTGTAGGATGATAATAAATTATTAAAGGTAGAGGGGTGTTTGCATTTAGTTTAAACTTGGAGGGTGGTTTATATTTAATTATCAAATTAATTGTTAATAGTCAATTAAAGGGTATAATTAAATTTTTATATTGACAGTAGCAACTTCCTTTAATATCATAAAACGGTAGAGTCTGTTTGTTAGATTATAGTAAATGATAGGAATTCTAAATGTAATTTCTTAAACATTTGAGGATTTAGGTGTAAATACATGAAACCTCAAGAAATGATTTTATCTCATTTAAATGAGATAAAATAATTTTATTAGAAAGATAAAGAAAATTATCATGTGCAAACGTATGCGGCCGTAGAGTAGCAAATTGTTTTTTATATATTGGTACCAAATGACAGTTTTCTAAATTGATGGAACCCAAATTTTATTTTATTTCTGATTTTGCATTTTACATGGAAACTCAAAGTACCACAGTGTTGAACAACATTTAGAGAATCATATTTTCATCATTCAATATTTAATGGACATGGATATGATCCCTCAAAAAACACATTCAATATCTATAGTTATACATGTAGGAAAAAATGCAATCAAACTGATGGGGAGAAATAAAATCCCTTATAAAAGAAAGATCTCTTCAAGAAAGAAAGAAAAACATCGCCATAAAAAGAAAGTTCGAGGTCAAACATTTCGAATTATTGTAAGACATCAAATGGCGAAAAAGCCTTTAGCAAACCATTTTTAGCCGTAAAGAGGTATGTAAAGGACAAAAGAGTATTTTACTTCCATCTACCCTAAATAGCGTAAATTACAGCTAGTATAAATACCCCCTCATTTGATAGAGGAAAGGAATTTTTTTATTGGATTTTTGTAAGCTCCCTAGTGTAAGCGTGTTGAATTACATCCCTCTAATAAAAATCTAGTTGACATCGCTTTTTAGCGACATTACAAACCCTTATAAATGAGCAAAATTATCATAAAAATAAAATAATAATTTATCTTCATGTTTTTAAAAATACAGCAATTTACGTCCTGTATTTTTCAAGATAAAGCAATTTACCTCCATAAATAGATAAATTGCTTCATATTGAAAAATATGGAAAAGTAAATTGCTATTATATTTGTACAGTGAAATAATTTTATTTCACTTATATATCACATAAAGATAAACTTACATTAAATCCGTAGTGTATGCATATTTAGAAGGTCTTTTACTCGTTAAAATGTGTGTAATAATACAATTTGGGAGATGATAGTCATAATCTCATTCGCCCCATCTATTGTTCTCGGATCTCAGTCATTCTCTATCTCACTTTGATTGGTGAATATTTGACTATTTCACTGTGATTCTATATATTTGCTAGCATACTAATGCATGTTTGTACATTATATTATTGAAAGAGAGAGATCTAATTATAAGTTTTTTTTTTTTTTCAGAGAGAGATATCCAATTATTAGTTCTATAAGTCCGAGACCAATAGTTGAACAGGAAGCCCAAAAGGGTTTGAAGAAGCCATAATAAAGACCCCCTTCAGATCGAACTTATAGAGCGGGCACTCTACTACTATCCGTCTATGAGCAGAGAGATTACACACAAGATTAATAGCTGGCTTAAAGGTATCACGAACTGTGTGTAATATGACTGAATTGCTCTACTTGCTTAGCTGAAAATAAGGTATTCTATTTTACATCATGAATTGAAGAGTACTTACGAGTGTTTAATTTTTTTGATCTGTTCAATTTTTTTTTATTTTTAAATTATTTGCAGTTTTTTTTTTTCTTTCTCAACTTCTCCAACCCTCTCTCTCTTCCTCCTATATTTATCAATAACTTCCACTACTTTTATTATTTTTTCACTATTTTCTAATAACTTTTCACAATTTTTATTATTTTATTATTTTATTAACTTATATTATATATTTTTTTTTTTTAAAAACAACAGTTATTAAATTTTAAATTAATTACACACACATCGAGTGTGTACAAATTACTAGTCTACAATAAAAAATGTGAAATGGAAGGTGCACCCGTGCAAATCACCACCCTTCGTAGGTACCCTTCCTCCTCTATTCTATCAAGTAATGAGCTAAAGGCCTTAAGAATGGACAACAAAGGTGATAGTGAGTCCCCTAATAGAAGGCCTCGTGAGGAATGAGAGAGCACTAAGAAAGAATATTTAATAGATGGGATATATAGCATGATAGCTCAATACATGCTCAAAAAAGTTTCATTTGACATCATCACAAGCCTGCTAATGTCAAGTTTTAGTGACATGTGGGCCGTTTTTCCCCAATTCTTATTCTATGAAATGGTTCAGTTAATAGGCAACCAAAATATTGTCCATGATAAGCCGTCTATGGATGAATGCTAGGTGAGATGATTGAATAAAAACAAGGTTTAAGTTTGTTTGCAATGGTTTTAAGAAGCAATTTTATGGAGCATGTTGCATAGGCTAATAGGCCGGTATTCTAATCAAGTTTTAGCTTCCTAACTTTGGGATAAGTACTATATGAGTATCATGTATAAAGTTTATTGGCTTCACTAGTCTATTCAGTAAGGAAAGCTCACAAACACACATGAATTTAACTATATCCCATTTTAACTAAAGCGTTGAAAAAATAAGGGTGGCATACCATCCAGCCCCAGGGCCTCCGAAGGCCATTTGAAACAAGCTTTCCATCACTTCCTCCTTGGTGACCATCGACCAAGCTCCTGTACCACCGCCTAATCAATCCTGTAGTGAGATGTTTCGTGCCTCTGTCAATCTTAATACCGGAAGGTTGAGTATCGGATTCAAAAACCTTGGGACTGCGCTCATCAGACTTTGTGAGTGAGCATCTAGGTCATTGATTCAATTTCCCCCTCATCCTTGAATTAAATTATAGCATCGTTTCATCTCTTTATATCTTCTTGCATGAAAGAGAACTAAGTGTTTCTTGTTGCGTTTCCTTCAACTAGTGTGAATTTTACTCGATTGTTGGCCAGTAGGTTTTCTTCCCTTTAGAGAATGGCCCTCCAACCTATCTTGGAGTTGGGCTTCTAACTGTTGTGATTGACCTGAGATCATCCCACTCTACTAAACAACTTAAATATCTACCTCTAACCTCCAAATCCATCCATATCTCTGGAGGCTGAGCTAACATTGGTATAAAAATGAAGTGAGCATGTTCATGTAGGACTTGGATTAAACTGCTCAAACCGCCAACTCTAGGCGCTAGATACTTGTGGCAACCCGATCCATCCCTCTTTTACCACTTTATCTAAATCGTTATTAAATCTAATAGGCTTGGAATCTCCAAGGTGGGGCTCAGTTCACTCTTTTCAACCAGAGGGTCATCATGGAATATAGGAGCGAGACATGATCAAAATATGCGCAAACTCTAAATGGCTGATTGTTGTCTCTAAGGGGCTGGTGACCAAAGGGATGTTCCCACATGCTCCGGTCTAGGCATACCTGAAATGTGTCCCTAGACTGCTTGATTGTTACACCATGTTAATGTAGCTTCCACAAACTTGAATTTATGGAGCCCAACCATTTGATGTGCAAACTGCAAAATGATTAATTTGTCACTATGGCAGCAATTCTTGCTTCGCTTCCTCATACTGCAAGATTAAGAGTGAATGTCCCTAGCACACAAATCAATAGTCGACAAGTCTGATGAGGAAGCAACAAAAGGAAGTGAACACAAGTGTACAAGCTCGTTGCCCAACCTCTAGAGTTCGACATAAATAGTGTGAAGTGCCAATTATCCCTCATGTGAGCTTGACACATGTCCACGCGCCATCGCATCCTTGCACGCTATGTTCTAAGTCTAGCATGAGCACATGCCCAACCCAGCAATGTGACCGATAGGGGATGCTCAATGGTTGACGACCATTGCACGCCCTTTTTTTTGGAGTAAATTTCTTAAATAAAAAACTGAACTGAAACATGCAATAAAACCTAATATTCAACATCCTAAGCATATCCAAATTAAAGCATAATTAACCTACACTGTTTTACGGATATTATGCCAAAATAGAATAAAAAATGTGCTTCAACTTACAAGAATTAAAGCATATACCCATTAACATATAAGTATCACGAGCCATATGTGCGGAATAGAACTTCGATACCACTTAATAAATCAAATGAGCATCAGTGTGCCAATATAAAGAAGAGACTAAGTAGAGTCGATTGATGAAAATGTAAAACCATAGTTTTTATCGGATCAAGGGGTGTACCCTTGATTGATTCTGTCAGGCAATTTGGTACATATGTATTGACTAAATAATGTAATATATGTGGCCATAACCATGCATAAAGAAAACAAAAATCATAACTTGATTTTTCACGTTTGTCATTTTCTCTATACAACTTCACTGTGTTGTTCCTTCCTACGTCGAGATCAAGTGTAGATATCCTCTAGTTCGTCCACAAGAACACCGAAAATGGAGTTCTCGTAAAGAAGTGCTGGACTCTATCAGATCTTAGTTAATGAGACAAATTTAATCACACTATTAATTAGTGTATTGAATCAACTAGTATTCTTCCTTCAAACTAGGTTGAAGAAGATCAAAGAGGGAGAGAGAAGGGTGGTACACGTGAGGATATAAGAAGGGAGAGAGGAGAGCGTTTTCTACCAGTAGAAGCCCCACTCGTCTGCTTCTCCTATTCCGGAGGAGGTTCCAATTTCCGTCACCCTAAATCTAGTTGCCATCTTCATTAGAAGTGGCAGTTGGGCTTCTCCCTAGGATCATGCTACTCGCTCCGTGTTTAAAATAACCCCAAGAACGTTCGGTAACTTTCAGAAGTAATATAATAATTTTAAAACCAAAATACAAAAGTTTAAGTTTAGTTCAAATAAATTAAAATATTTTCTGTCAGCCCATCAATTTATTTAATCCAATAAAAAAACAGGTCTAACTTAATCAATTAAATACATCAATTAAATAGTGGAATTAAGCATACTTGAATCAATCTAATTAATTTAACTCAAGAAAGTCCAGAAATAATTAATCCAAATTAATTTATTTTCAAGTTTTTCATTATATTGATTTAATTAAATGATCAAATCATTTATCCCTCTCTCTCTCTCTCTCTCCTCCTCCCTCCCTCCCTCCAGGAATCAATACCATTAAATTAGTTTATCTCTTATGGAAATAATTCTCAATCAATTCCCCAATTTTTGGATGCGTTTGTGGTGACTTTTTAGATTCAATGATGCTCTCTTCCGATCAAAGTCTAGGAAATGAAATTTTAAATCGACTCTCGATAATTATGTATCCGCTCTTGACTGTATTTCTCATTAATCACCATGGAAAATTATTTTTCTATTTATCAACAATTGGTCATAGACTTCTACAAATTAACTTAGTCCAGAGGACGTAGGAGATTGTCATCATCTCATGATGAACGATGAATTTCTTTTTGGAATGCACAAACCTCTATGTATGTTCTGATTGCACTGGTGCGTGCTCTTTTGGCAACCCTGTAATACAAAAGTTACATCAACAAGGATCAAGATTCAATCACATACTCAAGGCTACTGTGGCTCATCAAGTTAGATTATAATTTCCGTACTATTGTAGTTAAAGAGTTCTAGCCATACCGATCATGCCACACGGGCTTCTATATAACAATTCCCGTGAGTCAATTCAATTAATTTGACAATTCACTTGCAAGCACCCACTAAATTGCATAGACGTCACACATCAATTGTCGATGAAATACGACACTCATAACATGAATGAATCACTTAGTGCAACTCTATATAGAACTCCTCAATTCCCATTCTTGAGAGTTATTAACTTAGAATGTTTCAAACCAACCCGCGGAAGTTGGTTTTATAGTCTTCGTGAAATGCGTGATCTAACTTCATTAATTTAACTGGCCTGTAGGTTTTCACTACAAGAAAGTAGCTCAATAACTACCAAAAAAATTTGATACTAAAATTAGTGTCGAGCTAATTACGCTAATTAGCAAGTTAAATTTTCATTGCTAATCTACACTATTTAATATATATTGTAGACAATTCATTGCTAATTTTATTAGCAAGTAAATTTTTGTTGCTAAGCATTAGCAAGTAAATTATTATATCAAAATAATGTGAATTAGTGACAAGAATTATACTTGTTAATTACCTCGACACTAACTTTTTTCATTGCTATCAAGCTATTTTTTTGTAGTGTTTATTCTTAAAATGCAATAAAAAAATATATTATAACACGACAAGTATGACCAAAGGATAAACTATATTCATTATATTTAACATTACATCAAATATGATCATTAACAGTTGATTACAAAACAACCAATTAATTCACTTTTTTATCAACTACACTAATCTATATAGGAGGGGATTTACAATGAGTTCTTTGAACAACGAATATTGGCTTGTTCACAATTAAATTTCTATTTTACAGTTATTTCCGTATGATTGGGGTAAATTACCCGATTGATTAGAATTACAAACTCATACATATGGTTAAGGGATATATACTAAAATACAATAAGTGTTGAGGGAAAACCTAAAACTAAAAGTCGATTCTTAGTCATTGATCTTAAAAAATTATTCTTTATATCCATTTGGGAATTTATTTCCAACTTATTTTATCATTCTTTATATGATGACTATTGACTGATAGAGAAATATCATATTTAAATCACTTCAAACTCTTATGATCTAAGTTTTTGTACAATATTCATTGGCTATTAAATGCAACACGAACCACAAAACAGAAAGGTTAAGAGTTGGGCATCCAGTAGTATCAATCTTATGGTTTCTCATATTATCTATGGAGCAACACAATCAGAGTAGAAGATTTTGTGATAATGGAATTCGATAATTAACTCTTGAGAAATGATTAGCTCAAAACTTGAATTAATGTGAAGAAATCTAATGACATATTTGAAGGCCACCAAATGAAATGAATAAATAGAAGACTTGATAAAGATGAAATAAAAGACCTCATATAAAATAAAAAATTAAAAGGTTGTATATGATGGATATTGATGAAGATGAGGTTGAGGATTATTTGCAGCAGTCCAATTCAAAACCAGAGCAGAGTTCAAGAAAAAGGTGAATATTTAATAATCTCTATTCTTGTAATTGTAGTCGTGTTTCTCTTGTAACACTTTTATTAATTGTAGAACACTTCTTTCCTTGGCTTAGTTGGTTGCTTAGTTGTCAGGTTTTTAGTGTGGTTAGATGTAGCAGTTATCCTTCTTTCTCGTATAAATAGAAGAACACCTCTTTGTATCAATTGATTTTGAGTAAATACAGATTTTAGAAATTCTCCCATGGATTTTTTGGTGTTCTTCCAAGTTAATCTACAAATTTCACATAGTATCAGAGTCTTTTCTTGAAGGTCTCTGCATACTAGCCTGCATATTGATTCGATATTCAGATTTTGATTGACATATGGAGACTACAAACAGAACTACAACAACTATTACTAGAAACACCTCCACAGGTTCTTAGGTGCAGACAGAGACTCAAGTTTTGCAACTTCATGGCACGGATCATCTAGGAATGGTTCTAGTGAGTGCACCATTAACTAGTAAAAACTACCTCAAGTGGAGTCATGCAATCAAACGTGCATTTCGTGCAAAGATGAAGTTAGGTATCATAGATGGAACCTTGGTGAAACCAGATGTGAACGATGCTTTGTTTAAAAAAATGGATTAGAGTTGACAGCATGATAACAACTTGGATCCTAAATTTGATTTCAAAGGACATTGTGGAAAATTTTGTGTACACTATGCCCTCAAGGACTTTGTGGCTTGATTTAAATGAATGATATGACACTTGTAATGGACCTTTGCTCTACCAACTTCAGTGAGAGATCACGATGCTGTCACAGGGAAATATATCTGTAGTAAACAACTACGTAAAGCTTTGAAAATTGTGGGATGAGTTGGAAGTTTTAATGCCTACACCACAATGTACTTGCAATGGATGTACATGTGGTGTGTCAAAGAAGGTAGCAGATTTGGCTTTGTTTACACAACTAATGCGGTTCTTGATGGGGCTTGGAAACATTTTTTATCATGTATGTAACTAGTTGCTTGTGATGGATCCAATTCCATCAATAAATAGAGCTTATTCCATAGTTCAAAGTGTAGAAAAACAGAGGCAAGTGCACATGGAGATGACTGATTTTGGGGAAAACATAGCAATGCAAGTACGAGCTAGAGTTAGAAAGGAAGTTGGATTTCGCAATAATCAGTACAAAAGGAATATCATTCATAAGAGACAACAATATTGTACACATTGTGAAAGATCAGGCCATACCAAAGACACCTGCTTCAAAATTCATGATAGGCCAAACTGTTATAAGGATTTGGTTGAGCAAAAACGTAGAGACTCTAGAATTCAAGGCATAAACTTTACAGCATTTGCAGAAGATAAGAAAGGGCAACCACCAGTACAAAGTGACAATAAAGAAATGTTACTGCAGGAGTTGGTTTTATTGATGAGAAACACAGTACCAATGCAAGTTGAACCTCAGCAATAAGTAAACTTTGCACAATTAGATGACTTCACAGGTATGGATTGTGCAGCGAGTAAGATTAGCAACAATATTTTACGTTGTTGGATTATTGATACCGGTGCAACAAATCATGTGCTTTGATACTTATCTCCTTGACAACACGTTTCTTCTTTCTAATCCCACTTCCATACACTTACCAAACGACAGTGTTCAACCTGTCACTCACACAGGCACTGCACACCTCCATGACAAATTCTTTCTCACAAAAATGTTTTTCGTTCTTAGCTTCAAATATAATTTGTTATCTATTCCCAAACTCTACAAAGGTAGGTATATTGATGTTATATTTCACTCATTGCTTGTTTCAAGACCGAGGGAGTAATTCCATAGTTGCAGTAGGATAGTTACGTGGAAAATTATATGTTCTGGATAGCTCTTCTTTTCATCTAGACACCATTCAACATTTTACCTCGCATTCAAGCACTCATCTTGCAACTCAGTCTTCTTGTAACACTCTTGACATAGAAGGCTTGGACACATTTTTACGTCAGTCTGGAAACATGTTTTTGTTGTTCCTTATTCAATTTTCATTTTTGTATCTACTGGTGATTGTACTATCTACCCGTTGGCTAAGAAGCATAGGCTGTCTTTTCCCAATAGTGAAATAAAAACAAAAAACCTTTTGCATTGCTTCATATGGATTTATGGGGACCCTATCAATTGCCATATTTAACTGGCTGTAATTATTTTCTAAGCATTGTTGATGATTATAGCTTGGGCACTTGGACCTTGCTTAAACACAAATCCCAGGTTCCACATACTCGTAAATTTATCAAGTTAATTCGAACCCAATTTCAAGCTACTATCAAAGTCATTCGAACTAATGACGATACATCAAACATTTGTTCCTACACTCCACAACAAACAGTGTGTAGAACGCAACATAAACAATTCTTGGAAATGACTAGAGCTCTGTTATTTCAGTCAAGCCTTCAAAGAAATTTTGGGGCGAATCTGTCCTCATAGCGACGTTTCACATAAACAGATTACCTACTTCACTCTTTGATTGGAAATCAACATTTGAAATTCTGTACCAAAAATCTCCTATATATTCTCATTTGAAAG
Organism: Sesamum angolense; assembly: GCA_034509725.1. Taxonomy (NCBI): domain Eukaryota; kingdom Viridiplantae; phylum Streptophyta; class Magnoliopsida; order Lamiales; family Pedaliaceae; genus Sesamum; species Sesamum angolense. The sequence continues at coordinate 12,267,423 of JACGWL010000015.1, forward strand.
TCTTTGAAATGCCTTTGTTTGGCATCAATTGTAACACCTCACAAACAAAAAGTTGATCTCGTGCTTACAAATGTGTGTTTCTCGGTTATATTCAGTTAAAGAAGGCATACAAAGTTTATAATCTTGACAGTAACACACTATTTGATTCCAAAGATGTTGTCTTTCAAGAGCATGTTTTCCTTTTAAGTCTACTCCTTGTGTAAGAAAATGAGTCAGCACATTTCCAATTCGAATCTCCTGTCTTAGGAATGGTCTCGCGAAGCCGATAACCGTTCAGCTAAGATACAAGATGACTAGTGAATAAAGACAGAATTCCTTCAGTAGGGGAGGATCCGGGCAAAGTCCATCCTTTTTCGAAAAAAGTTACACAGCACAGATAATATCAGACTCAGAGAGATGAAGAAGACCAAACAATGACTTTCCTTCTATCCCATTACCAGTACCAGATGTTGACCTTCCTACTGAGTCTATTCTTCCTACTCCCCCCTTTCCTCACATATCTCCTTCCACTCCAGATACCTCTACTTCTTATATCTCCATCTCTTTTTGTGTCTCCTGCTCCTCGTAGGTCTTAGAACTACATCTAAACCAGTTTGGTTAAGTGACTATGTTTTCTTGCACTAACACTTCTATAACTTGTATCCTGACATTTATAGCCCAGCACATATGTCATTTGTTGCTCAGAAATCTTCAGTGTAGGAGTCTAAACATATTTGCAGGTTAGCTTAGACCCACACTAGATTAAAACCATAGATCAAGAACTACATGCCCTTGAAAAAACTGGACTTAGGAGCTTACTTCTCTTCCTCCTCACAAAAGAACAATTAGATCCAAGTGAGTGTCTAAGTTTTGAAGTTTAATCCAGATGGGAGCATTGAATGGTACAAAGTGAGTTGGAGCAAGGGCTACAACCAAATTGAAGGTGTGAACTTCTTTGATAGGTTCTCCCATGGCAAAATCTATTACAGTACGTGTTTCTTGCCATTACTGCTTCTAAGTTTTGGCCCCTATTTTAGGTAGACATAAATAATGCTTTCATACATGAACATCTTAATGAGGAGATTACATAGACCCTCTTGAAGGATATGTTAAGGCAAAGCCAGGCCAAGTGTGAAAATTACGTCGCTCTTTTTATGGTCTTAAACAAGTTTCACGTCAATGGAATTTGGAGTTAACTTCTAAACTCATTGAATTTGATTTTTTAGTCTCCCCATGAAAATTGTTTCTTAATTTCTGGTGATAATTTGTCCTTTAGTGTATGTTGACGACATTTTTCCACATGTGCTTTAGTGTGATCTGACAGCGGTCAAAAGTATTGGGATCGCATTTTTTCACCATCAAGGACTTGGGTCCTACTAATATTCTTAGGCCTGAAACTCACACAGTCCACTCATGGTCTTCATGTAACTCAGCGCAAGTTTTAGTAGGATATTTTTATAGATGCCTCTATGACAGACGCCAAACTAGTTTCCCCCTTTCCCTCTATGGACTATAAAAGCTCACACTTATTCTCTTCTTCCTTCACCAATAGAATTTATTTTTTTCATCTTTATTCCTCGCAGCAAATTTGCAAGATCAAGCAATCCTCTGTCCCGATATGCCTAATCATAATGAGCACCACTTAATCAGTACGACGCGAATGACCTGAATGGATATTCCTTAACGTCGGAACCAAGACACAAATACAGACCCGTGGGAACATGTTAAAAAGATTCACCATCCATTTCCAAAACCCTAAAATTACAGAATTTCGTTAGCGCGATTCAATAGATTATGCCGAGTAGTAGACCGGTTCCGACTAGACTCCTTTTTAAATTTAAAAACTTCTACATAGTGCTCTTTTTCCTATTCCCTTCTAATTTGTACGCACTGTTAAACCCAAATCAATCATTTATTAATGTTCTTTTGTTATTTTCGTGAACTCTTCGCGTACACATTCTCGAAAAAGTACCCAATTTAAAACCAAATTTATCTGTTCTTCCGGTAATATTAGTGGATGTACCCCATACAATGTAGCGAACAACTCTTATTTGTTCATAGCTCCTCATACTCAACTATCTCATGCCTTAGATAACTATAGCCCAGTTATTAGTATTTACTCAGCAATAGTGGGATCTCTGCCTCCACGTTCGGCGCCTACCCATGATGAACTAAAAATTTATTGTGCCCTCAAAATTGAGATATAATAAGACTGGTTTTCTTTTTCCTTTAATTGGTTTTTTCAATTGAACTACATTTAAGTTTTTCGAAATGGTTATTATGCGTGTGGAGACAACTAATCTACCTGATATAATCTCATCTCTGAAACATTTGCTTTCAGAATACCAGACAATGCCTAACCTCGCACGATCTCATTTATCATAATACCTGTGAGCTAATGAAAACTTACTTGTTTAGTAACAATTTCAAAATCTGCTCTATACTCGCGGGATGACACAGAAAATTCGAGTCTCCTTCTTTCTTGGATTTCCTCTTGGATTCAATCCAACTGCAGCATTGTCATTCTATATCAATTTATCTTACCCTGTCACGTTTATAGTGTCTTTTCTCATTTATCGAAACACATTAGCATCTCGAACGACTTCTGAATCCTTATCGAGTAGGGCAATTGGTACTGCTTCTTTTGATCACAGCAACATACGTTCCACCGAATCATGGCACTTATCCGATACTAGCTTCCTCATCTAGATTCGAACAATCAATTCTCGGCCCGTCCTTTTCCCCGCTAATTTAATGGTCTTAGTGAATTCATTACCAATTTTTTAGGTCTATTCTTCCCAATGCCAAAGATTGAAGAAAATAAAAGAACTAATTATTTTGTGTGTCCAAAAAAGAAACCATCGTTCTTGTTTCAGTTATCCCATATATCTCATTTCTGTCGTTACTATCTCTTTTTTATCCCTTATTCCCATTAATAAACTTAATTGATTTTGTTATAGCGAGTTAGATGCTCTATTAAATAGCCTTCTACCTATAATTTTTCGGTTCTCCACCCAAATTTCATAATCTTATCACGCACCCAGCTTTCAACACAAGTCCAGTTCACTCACCCATACTCTTCACGGATCCCTTTTCCCTAAACCCATTATCAATGATTACGACTCTATAACTGTAACTGGTTTGTCTAGGAATTACGTACCACATAATATTATCCCCACTGTGCGCATTGCATTTAGGTACAGTTCCGCTCCGTTCGAACCTTGCCTACCGAATTGTCCAAGATGTGATCACGACGCAGTTTTCATACTTGCCTGAAGAGCCATATTTACCGAAACAAATATGGCATTTACCCCATAATATTCCCTTCATCTATCCTCTAGTTTTGTTTACGAAATCTAGTTCTTTTTTGTAGTTAAGTTCATGGTTGTTCGGAATTCCATCTCTATACAGAAACTGGATCGTGAATTTTCTTCTCATCCAGCTCTCACGAATAAAAAGATTTCATAAATTGATATCTTTGAATAATTTGAATTAAATTTAGAAATTTAAAAAAATTGAATAAATAATAGTTTTTCTTTATCCCTAATCGTTCTATAGTACAATGTCTTTATTTTGTTTTGTTCCCTTCTTATACCAAGTTATCCATTTTCCAAAAAAAAAAAAGAACAGTTTTCGGCCCGGGCGAATATTACCTGCAATTCTCTATTTCATCGTAGCACTTGTCGTATTCTCGAATAGATGAACTATTTCTGATTCATTTCGCCATCCCGACTCAATCGCTGAGATCAGTAAGATCACTTTGTCAATAAAACTTTCTGCAACATGTCCTTCCATCGTTCCCACCTTCGTACTTAGTGTATACCGTCATGAATTCTTAATTAACCCGAGCTCATAATTCCCAATTATTCTTGAACATACACTATATTATCCGTGTTTACTTGCTCGATTGCACTCTTATTTTTTCATTTCTCACTGACACACAAAAGTTTCCACTATTTTTATTCTATTCATTTGAATAATCTACGAATTAGGTATACTGATGCTTCTCCTATACCCTATCCTTATTGATATCGTAAGAGCAATGAACTATAGACCTTAACATAACTTGAATTCGTTTAATTCCATTACGATATTCTTTTCTCCTTTCTCATCCCTTCCATTCTCCAACTCTTCTTCTTATTATTTCTTATTATACACTATGATGAACGTTTTACTTCAATTAATCTAACGCCTAAATCTCACATCAGTGTGTACAACACAAAATATATTGCAACACTTCCTGATTTATCATATCTGACTGTTCTTTAGATCCATAATAACGAATTTGATGATGTATGTTTTCATTATGGCGTCTTTTTTAATCCCTAACCCCTAAAGAAAACCATCCAGAGTCACGAACCTAGTAAGTCTACTAAGCATAGTATATCATAGATGAACCTCATCAACATCGTACCAATTAATTCTTTCATTTCCAACCCCTTTGTTTAGTCCAAGCATTTAAAGGCATTTTTTCGATTGTGTAGTAAATAACCAAATGCAGACTTCTGACACGCCTTTTTTAGCTTCATCAAGATGCAGTTATAAAGGGATAGACAATTTAAGAGTGTTTTGTTATTTCCTGTTCTTCCTGTCTATAAAATCCAAATTTTATGTCGCGTAATCATCCGCACTAGATAGTCTCCGAATGAAATAATTAAAAGCACTAATTAGCAGTCTATTTATTTATCTCAAATGGTTATCGGTAGGAACCCTCCCACTTCTCATAATCCTATTCACAACTATTAATAGCACTAACTTAGTTCTCTCAAGCTAACAGATCTAACTATCAATTTCATTCTTGTAACTTGATAATTTTCGCCGTCTGTGTTTTCATCCTTGCTATGATCATTAATATTTCAAATAAGTCATGTTTATTGCTTTCGAAGCAATGAAAAACTACTATTCTTTTATCTGTTCCGTTCCTATTGGAATTCCTGCTTAGTTAAGAATAATTCGGATTTCCCCCCCTTGAAGAGGTTTTCTATATTCTTGTGGTATAACAATGTTAAGCTTTCCCGATCAAAGCATTTATTCCTTCTTCCTTCATAATGAAATTATTATTTTGTAAATATTCATATCAGTACCTTCCTTCGACATTATCAATCGCCTTCTACACTTTAGTAAAAATTAACACTTAGTGAGCTCACATCCCTAACACATATTGCAACCTCGGATCAATATCTCTTGCCATATTTTGTCTCTGAAACTCTCTCATATACAGCAGTGAGTCACTATCCACTCAGCAAACAAGCATAGCCATCCGAGGATAATTACTCCATATTTCTTTACATAGGCTGAATAGTAAACATATATTTATTATGTAGTAAAATCCTACTCCAATATTCTTCTGATCTCTTTCTTGTACCTCAGAATAAATTATCACGTATATTTCCGATACCTACCATATTATGTCATTTCAGACTTATAGGGAGTTAATATATTAACCACCAAGATCGTGTAAAACCAAAGTTAGACTTGAATTTCATTGTTGTAATAAATGCAACAGCATAATTACCCTTCATACTATTCATTTATCTATTCTAATGATAAATTTTCATGTAACCATAGTTTTTTTCCATCCAAGTTTTTTATTCACCACCTGCAAGAATTATCTCTCATATTCAATCCTTTAAAAACAGTTCTTTCAATACAATAGTTATTGACATGGTATTCTCTAATTACTTGCATACCAACTTCCCACAATTAAGATGATTAAATCTCTTACTAACTTTTAGTTCATGGCGTCTTACACTCTAGTATACCCTCACCCTTTAATAATTTACCTAACATTGCTGTGAAAAAAAACAAAATTCATACGTGGCAATAATCTCATACCAAGGTTCTGTATGACTGAAGACAATTAATGTGAACTATGACAAATTAGCTTCCAGCATATACTGTAAGAAAATTTAAAAAATGGCGGAACGTCAAACCAGCCACAATGACTTGGAATTCTCAATTTGAACAAGAATCTTGCAAATATCATACTTGATATACAATGCTATATATAATCTACGGGCATATTGAGAATAAATAATTAATTCAATCTTAGTATCATAAGTGTTTCTTCATGGGAATTCTCGGGCCGGAATTGAATCAATACTCTTCTTGCGTTCTCGGGGAAGAGATAGACATTGACTCTGAAGCCTATAAGCCGCTCTACTTCCCTTTTTTCCTAGCCCACCTTATGATGACAAAAACTCATTTCCTGCCATAACCCAAATGAATTCATCAGTACTATCTATACCCTATTACTGATCTTATTTTTATGAGATATATACATTTCCACGTCTGAAATTAAGATATTCTACAAAGTACTCGCCCTATCTCCAAAGTTGTTGATAGTACAGACTCAATTGAAATGTCCTCCCGGAAAATTAAAAAGTAAGTACTACTACAAATTAGTCCAAACATCATATAACATCGACTAACTCTTCCTACCATCCTCTCGTCTATCACTAAAAAATAAGGTCTATTATATGCCTCCCCTTTTTTAACCATTCCATTTATATTTGATAATCAATCTCATCCCACATTCCTTTGGATATAATGGTAGAATGCCACCCTGCCAAATAAAAATCTAGTGAGTCAAGTTAAGCTTTCTTTTAATGGAAAATTATAATTATGTCTATTAGATATACTTATACTATTTTTTTATTTTATATATATATATATTTTTTTGTGAATTTACTATCTCAAATTTACAAAATTTACACTTTGCAATGTATGTATCTTTTCTGGTTTATTTTTTTGTCGAACAACATTATATACAGTGCATATGTGATATTTAAAGACAAGGGCTGATATTTTTTACATGTGCACTGCATGCGATATTTTCTCGACAAAAAAAATTTGATAAAAACAGTCATATATAAAAAAAAAAAGTGTAAATTTCCAAAGTTGAGAGGGTTGATTATGAAAAAAAAAAAGTTTTAATATTATCCTTCAAATATGTCTTGTTTTATTAATTAATACCCTATGCTTAGTGAAAAAGTTGTTACCTGCAATCAAGATAGACCCATTTGATGACGTACCATAATAATGTGATAATGAAATGTTTGACTTATTTAGAATTGGAACGTATAAGAAATAAGTGAATGTTTACTTGTTTAATGTAATTGTACACACTACAAATAAGTTGCGGATCAACACATGTTGACTCAGTTGGTAGGAATAGGTCATTTCAGTTAATAATTGCTGTTTAAATTCTCTGACTTATTTAGTATCGGAACGTATAAGCTTACTTTATAAATAAGTGAATGCTTACTTGTTCAATGTAATTACATACTGCCGATGAGTTATAGAGACCCATGTCCACTCAGTTGGTAGGAACGAACTGCTTTCAGCCAGGTGATTATGATTCAATTTGCTCTGTCAGTATGAGAACTGCATTAATAATTTTCTAAAAGTATAATTTCACCTCTTGAAATTGTAGTTGTGATTACAAATACACCTCTTAAGTGGCAAAAGTTTATACGTACATACACCCCGCTAAGGTATAGTACACTAATATCCCTAAGGAAGTGAACCTATAATTTTAGGGTAAATTATAGCGGGTTTTCTTATATTTGCCATAATTACAAATTTCTTCTCATTATTCAAAAATTTACAAATACTTTCCTGAAATTACAAATATCTTAACAAATACTCCCTTGTGAGAGCTCACTTATTAGGGGATTTGTTTATTCAGAAGGAAATAATTGTAATTTTTTTTAAATAACGAGAAAGTATTTGCAATTAAAACAAATATAAGAAAAACCCTATTATAATTCGCCCAAAATTTTATAAAAGATTGGAGTATTTGTGTATTTGCATCTAATTTGCCCAAAATTCAAAGAAGAATGACACTAGAATTCCATGTCTAGTTATTTTTATTTATTTATTTTTTTTGCTTTTTTTTTTTTTTTTTCCATAGAAAAGTCTTAGATGCACGTAGACATCCATTCTTGGTCAGGATACAGACAATGCCAATCGAGTTTGATGTGAAACCCAAATTATTTTTAGCTTTCTGTTAATTTCCTAATTGACTTGATATTTAATGCGGGTCAATGGAAACTACACTTTAAGCAACTACCTCAAAAATCAAGTTTTTTTTTTTTTTTTTTTTCAGTGACTAACTGTTAAATCAATTGTAAAAAAATGAATTATTTCTTATATTATAAACAAATACGGCTAAAAAGTCATAGCAAACTAATATTATCTACCGTTGATATAAATTTATGTAAAAATTTAAATTTTAGTGGTAAGTATTTGTCACGATTCTTAACTATTACCAAAGTCTCGTAATTCTTACGACTGATGTTTTACTTCGTTTGTTGAAATAATGGTCAATCACTGTCGTGCAACTACAATTAAATACTATTTAAAATGATTTATTTTTCAATTTTAACCAAAATAATTAATTATAATATAAAATCATACTGTTATATACTTCAAAACTTTTATATGTTTACAATTCAATCAATACACTCAATTAAATACTGCATATTTTTTCCGATTCCATGAAAAATCCGTCGCTAAATTTTTTTCGTTCCTAAGTTCATTTCTTTTCGCCATCAAGGACTTGGGTCCTACTAAGTATTTCTTAGGCCTGGAACTCACACAGTCCACTCATGGTCTTCATGTAACTCAGCGCAAGTATTTGTAGGATATTTTTATAGATGCCTCTATGACAGACGCCAAACTAGTTTCCACTCCCTTTCCTCTTGGACTTAAGCTCACACTTGATGGTGGTTCTCTTCTTCCTTCACCAAATAGATATCGCAGATTGGTGAGTAGGTCACTCTACCTCAGTTTTACTCGCCCCGATATCTCATTTCCTATCCAACAATTAAGTCAGTTTCTCCAATCATCTAGAACTACCCATTGGGATGCTGCTCTCCACGTTCTGCGCGGTTTCAGTTCCTTGGGTTTGCTCTTTTCTTCACGAAGCTCACCACAGTTATCTGTATTTCTAACGTTGCGTGGGCTTCTTGTCTTGACTCCAGACGCTCCGTCACAGGCTTTTGCATTTTTGTTGGATCCTCTCTTATTTCTTGGAAGACTAAGAAACAGGCTACGGTTTCACGATCCTCTACAGAAGCAAAATATCATAGTATGGCCTCCACAGTCAGTGAGTTGCTATGGTTCTCTTACCTGCTTCGTGATTTCCAGCATCCTGTTCAACAGCCTATACCTTTCTAATGTGATAACAAAGTTGTCTTGCACATCACTGCCAATCCTATATTTCATGAGCGCACCAAGCATCTAGACATCGATTATCACTTGGTGCTCGATCAGTTCAAGGCTTGCTTCATTTCTCCTACTCACATCAGTGGACCAAATCAACCTGCCGATCTGTTTACTAAAGTTGTGCCCTTCCATCCTTCACACGTTTGTTGTCCAAGCTAGGCTTGGGTTTCCAAGCGCCATCTTAAGGGGGGAGGGGTGTTGCTGATGAAGATGAGGTTGAGGATTATTTGCAGCGGTCCAATTCAAATGTATAGCAGAGTTCAAGAAGAAGCTAGATATTTAATAGTCTTTATTCTTGTAATTGTGGTCGTGTTTCTCTTGTAACACTTTTTTATTAGTTGCAGAACACTTTCTTCCTTGGCTTAGTTGGTAGGTTGTTAGTGTGGTTACACGTAGCAGTTATCCTTCTTCCTTGTATAAATAGAAGAACACCTCTCTATATCAATTGATTTTGAGTAAATACAGTTATCCTTCTTCCTTGTATCCTTCTCCTGCAAATGTGCTACTCATATACACCAATCAGAAGAAAGCATGAGCCATCCATACTCTATACATAGGCTAATAAGAAACTAAAATGAAGGCACCAATTCTCTCTCTGTGTATTACATTAGTACCTCATATTTCATTCATCAATATAATAAGATACCACTATCATTCGTTAGACTTCTTCTAGTGTAATAAAAATAGGATTCCTTATTCTTATTTTATTGGGAATTTTCATGTTTACCCACTCCAGAAATTAACAGTGGTTTGGCAACCGAACTAATAAGTAACTGCTATAATTTTTAGTTCATGCTTCTTCTCATGGATCCCTGAAACGGGAAAAAAAAGACAAAATTCAACATAGTAGTTAGAACCAGTTCTTGATAGAAATTAATGAAAAACATTAGCTGGACATTTTGGGTGAACGTCAAACCAGCCACAATGACTTGGAATCTCAAGTGTGAACAAGGGAGATCTTGCAAATCAGTACTTTATATATATAAGCCAACATTAGAGTTAAATAATTAATTCATGTGGGCTGGACTAGTGAGGGTCGTCCCAGTAAAAACCATTCAATGCAAACCATGTCGGACCATCACTATAGTTGGATAGGTACAGATCCAATGAAAGTAATACTTTTACAAGTCCATCACAATAGTTGGATAGGTACAGATCCAATGAAAGTAATATTTTTACAAGTCCATAAAATTGACAAGTCACTAGACTTGGCATTTGTTTCCTATTGGTTGCAAATGAAAATCTTGAGTGATGTATAGTTTTAAGGCTTTTCTTTTAATGGAAAATTATATTTGTTATTAGAATTATACTGTTTTTATATTTTATATATATATATATATTTTTTTTTGCTTTTTTTTTTTTTTTTTTTTTCCATAATAAAGTCTTAGATGCACGTAGACATCCATTCTTGGTCAGGATACAGACAATGCCAATCGAGTTTGATGTGAAACCCAAATTATTTTTAGGTTTCTGTTAATTTCCTAATTGACTTGATATTTAATGCGGGTCAATGGAAACTACACTTTAAGCAACTACCTCAAAATCAAGTTTTTTTTTTTTTTTTTTCAGTGACTAACTGTTAAATCTATTGTAAAAAAATGAATTATTTCTTATATTATAAACAAATACGGCTAAAAAGTCATAGCAAACTAATATTATCTTGATATAAATTTATGTAAAAATTTAAATTTTAGTGGTAAGTATTTGTCACGATTCTTAACTATTACCAAAGTCTCGTAATTCTTACGACTGATGTTTTACTTCGTTTGTTGAAATAATGGTCAATCACTGTCGTGCAACTACAATTAAATACTATTTAAAATGATTTATTTTTCAATTTTAACCAAAATAATTAATTATAATATAAAATCATACTGTTATATACTTCAAAACTTTTATATGTTTACAATTCAATCAATACACTCAATTAAATACTGCATATTTTTTCCGATTCCATGAAAAATCCGTCGCTAAATTTTTTTGGTTCCTAAGTTCATTTCTTTTCGCCATCCGGCCCGAGACTTAAAAGCTCAGCAAAGCCCACAGTCTGCCTAATCAATCTGGTGAGGTTAACGGCGTCCACGCCTTCTCCGGTGACCACCAGCTGATTCTTCTCCTCCCCCGTTAACGCCACCGATGCCACCCCTACAGGCAATCGTAACCCTATTCCGTCACTTTTTCAATTATGCAACCAATGAATTTATTATGAAAAATATTGCATAATCGTTCACTTTTTGTTCACTCATATCGATTCATATATTTTTTCTAGTGATTCATTTCTGACAATATATGCTTCATCAAATTTACGAGAGGTGAAAGCAGAAAAAAGTCGCAAAAATATTTAGTAAATATATATGTATTCACTAGAAAAAATTTATTTTTGGATATAATATTAATAGTTATGACTAAAAATTATAATAAATAAAAACTATTAACCACGATTAAATAAAATTGATGCAAATAAACTAGCTTTTTCATCATGAAAAAATCATTTGCCACGGCCAGAGCCATGGTAAAAGTAAAACTATAGTAAATATTTTAGCTACCCTCGTAAAAACCACAGTTAACAACCATTGCTTAATCGTGATCAATAACTATTTGCTACAAGCTATTTATTATTAATTATGATAATTAACCATAATTAAATATTATGTTTCGTGCAGTTGATTTTCGTTAATTACCTGGGGAAGTAACTGCAATCTTCATGGCCTTTGTAGTTATCTTGGCAGTAGATATACTGCTTTTCTTCCATATTATGTCGTAAGGCAACATCAGCTTCAGCAGATGAATCACAATCTTCATTGCCTTGGCCGGCCGAAATCTCTGCCCATCCGTCGACACCTTTATCACAATCTTTTGCTACATGTAAGAAAAATAAGTGGAAAGAAAAGGATTACTAATTAATAAGCAAAATGTTTATCTATCAAATTTAAAAATTAAAATTATACACACTCAGTGAATCGGGTATAGTTAAATAATAGATTTCAATCATCAAGAATCAAAATACGTCGATTATCAATATCAAATATATATGTGATGTAGGCAGAGCGTTCTACATTGGTTGCAGACGAGAAGTTTGAATGGCTTATAAGCCCTAATACCTCATCTCCCTAGTGATACGTCTTTCCAAGATAAAATCGTGAGGCTCATACGAAGCTAGAGCGGACAATAAATACCTTGCGCAACGGAGTGCCAATTGAGTCGCAGGTCGCATCAATATGTATAACTAACCAATGATTTTTTGATTATGGGACTTCAATTTCGTCAAAAAAAAAAAAAAAAGCATTTATACATAAATAAAACTATATATATGTATATTTAATGGGGAAGTTTACCTTCATCTTTTGCCCCTTTTGGAGAGTAAGTGAAGTCCGTTGGTACAAATTCTGAAACGAAGAGTCAAATTTATAGTGGAAGATGGATTACGTCTTGTTTGGTTGGCTGGAATTATAGAATGGATGAGGGCCTTGCATGACAGTTGACGAGGATAGGACAATTTTTTTTGTTATTTTTTTGTCTTGTTTTTCTTCATTATTAACAAAAGATTAATTATTATTGTTTATGGACTCGTAGAATTTTTCACTTTTTGGTAGGTAAGAAATGGATTCATTAGTTTAGGAGTTTTAAATGTTGTGAAATATTCGATTTGTATCACAATTGTTATTTAATATATGAATTTTGTTTCCTAATTAAATAATCATCGTATTTTCTTGTTAGCTATTCCAATACTCGTTATATAAAAAATAAATCACTTGTATGTCCAAATTTAGAAAGTGTTCAGGAGTCAAATTTCGGAACAATTTCAAAATTGTTTAGGTACGCATCGGGATCCAGTAGCATGCGTTGTAAGGAAATAAAGTGTGAGAACAATACTGCATTCGATGCTTAAATTGTTAAAATCGTAAATAAGGAGTTATAAGGTTGTAAGAATAGTTAGAGTAGCAAAAATCATTATACTTAACACAAGAATTTAAGGTTGTAAGAATATGCGTGAACTATTTACAAAGATGATCGTATAGTCAAGAGAGTTAATACATACCAAGATTGAACTCCCGACTCAGCGTGAATATTATGCCATTTTTTATATCATTAAAAAATTACGATTGTTTATGTACAATGTCAAGGTATGATTATATGACCTCATATGAAATTAATTATAATATTATAATTCTCATCTAATTTAGAGAAAAATATTTTCTGTTTAATATATTACATCTATTCTAATTATATATATATATATATATATAAACACATTATATAGTAATTTTTATATACAAAATGAACTATTATCGTTCTGATCCAAAGGAATATTAAAAGTTATCGACTATTTGTATTTCTATTTTTGTCCTTATTGTAATAGAAAAGGTAAGATAAGATCGTAACAATGTCAAGCAATTACAATTAAATTATTTTAAAAACTGAACAGTATATAGTAAATGAATTCCACCTGATTTGAAGGATGCAACTTGAGTTCAAAATCCCAAATCAATTGTGTTTGCTTGTGAGATATGTCTCATATTGCTACATCAATTAATTAGCTAGTAGCCAGTAGTCAATGAGGTCTAATTTAATTGACGAAATTGAGACCTCATGATTTTAAAAAGGTCATGGGTTCAAATATCGTCAGGTGAGTGGGATGTTGTCTACTATATAGTATGAATTGATCTACTGTATAATAAGGGTTGCTATCTACTGTAATAGTAGGTGTTATTAAGTAGGATATGATTATTGTAATAGTTTTTGTTAGATATTTATGTTGATGGGAATGATTGTACTTGTAATCGATTTATTTCAATTAATAATATCACTGCTCTTACTCTCAAAAAAAAAAAAAAAAAAACAGATAGTATTTGGTTGTAGGAATAGTTTTCTGTCCAAAAAAAATCTCAAACATATTTTACGTACTATTCTCAAGAAAAATATATCAAATTGGGTATAATTATTACATTTTGTTTTTTACCTAATACATTCTTGTATTGATCGCTTCTATATTTATACTAATACATATATATATATAAAGAAAAAGCTATTTTTCACTTGAAATTGACAATTTGTAACACTGTAATATCAAATTTTGAAATACCAATCATGCCATTAAATAATTTTTTCAATATCATGAATTATATTTATTTTATGTGGTCCTCATTTTTTAAAATACTATCATGTTTATTCTTTATTTTTACAAATACTATAACTTGGTCCGTTTTTAATTATATATATTATTTTTTATTTAAATTTGTATTATATCTATTAAATTATATGCATATAAATATTAAATATGTTGTGGGTAGTATTAAATAGAGAAAATTCAAACAAATTTCGACAACATCAAAGAATAAAGAGAAAGACCTAATAAATGTGCCCACAAATGGCGTTCACGTACTTTTCTTCCTTCATCGAGTTTTCAAGGAAACTCGGTTTCCACGCGTGTCCATTTTTTGTTTGTATTATGTGAGTTGTTAGATTTGAGCATCCATGTAAGACCAAATCAAGTCGTTAGTAGTCAAGGCGCCAAAAGTTTTTCTTTGCAAGAAAAGAATGAAAGCCACGGAAAAATTGTTTTTTTTTTTTTTTTAAGGATAATTACACTCCCCTCTCTTTAAATTTAGTGTAATTATACGTAGAAATCCTGTGATTTGAAATTACATTTAGCACCCCTAAAGTTTATTTTCATTTAACAAATGAGTCCCTACGTTAGTCAAAATTCAATAAATTTGCTGATATTAACAGAAAATATGAATGAAAATTGATATATACCCTTGATTGACTTATTACTGACTTATTGCATGTCAAATATTTTTTTCGGACTAAACCGCCCTTATAACGATGAAGATATACCTCATCATATGCATTAATACGTGAAGGCATATAAGGATAATTTGATCATAAAAAGATTTATTTGACCTCCAATAAGTCAGTAATAAGCCAATTGGTTGTACACATAGATTTTTTTTAAATTTTTTGTTAATATCAGCAAATTCGATAAATTTTGATTAAAGAAGGGACTGATTTGTTAGACAGAAGCAAACCTCAGGAGTGTTATATGTAATTTTACAAACCACAGAGAATTTACGTGTAATTATACCAAATATTAGGGAAGAGAAGTGTAATTATCCCTCATATATATATATATATATATATATATATATATATATATATATATATATATCCCACAGGATAGGAAATTTTCAAAATAGTTTCACGCTTTTAGAAAATTATGTTTCAACTAATGAATTCTTAAAAGAGTTCAAAAGTTTATCCCGAAACTACACTTTTGTTAACTTTTAAGAACTTTTGGTTAAATTATTGTTAACCGATTGGTTATTGCACTTTTGGTCTCATATAATAAAAGTTGTTCTAATATGTAGTCCGAAAGTTACGGACTCAATATATTTAGTCTGAAATTTAACAATTTATGTATTTTTCTCTTCCAAACATTCCTTCAAAAATAATAAAAGATGCATGTGCATGTTCAAAACAGGAAAAATTATGATTTTGGTCCCTAAACTTAACCATATATTCAATTTTGGTCCCCAAACTATTAGGCTTGACAATAGTAGCCCTCAATTTAAATTTTTTTTAACAACTTGTGCTTCATGCTCTCATTCTTTCCAAATCCAATTCTTTTTTAAAATAATCTTAGCTCGATTTTCACTTGATTTTCTCAAATACACTGATAATTTTATGTTATATACTCACTAAACTAAATCAATTTCATCATTTTTTTTCAAAATACATTTGAAATTTTTGAATTTTTAGGTCCGAATCTCCAAAGTATAGAACCCTCAAACCCTAATCATGATTTGAGCAAGCATGAATTTTTCTACTTGGATTACAAGGAGTCCATGATGTTAAAATTGAAGCTTAAATCCACAATTGTAGAAGAACGAAGACTAGGCTTAGGAGAATTTTTTTTTCCCCAATTATCTCTAAAGTAACCATCAAGCTTAAACAAAAATGGTGAAAATTGATATTTTTAACCAATTTTATAAAGCATCCAAGCCCAAGGTGGGAAAAAGGAAGTTTTTTTTTCCCCTCCAATGCTGCCTCCATTTATTCTAACGCAAAATCTAACGGTAGGGACTGAAATTGTAAAAAAAAAATGTCAAATTGAGGACTAATATTGTCAAGCTCAAAAGTTTGAGGACCAAAACTGAATAAGTGGTTAAGTACCGAAATCATAATTCTCCTGAAAAATTGCATGTTTTATCATTGCAACGTTTCAAACTTTAAATCCAGTTTGCATCTTTAACAATCCAGGTTGTTCACACAGACGCTTCAAGTCCATGGTACAAAATACAGGATCAACTGAGATTTTATATGTCGAGATGCCATTCAATTACACTGGAATCTAGTACAAGCCTGTCTTTTTTTCCTTCCATTCCTTATCTACTAGTAGAGCTTATATAATGATTGGCCATTCAAGATGAGCTTTGATAGTATTGCGTTGTCTCATTGAATCTGGACACCTTTATAAGCTTTGCTCATTGAAGTTATTCTGCTAGTAGCGTTGCATTATCTCCTTGAACTTGCACATTATGCTAGGTTTCATGCATTATCCCCTTGAATTTGAATTTATTTCTAGGCTAAGTATATCAGAGACAATCATGCTACTTACCATATCATAGTCAATCACTTACTAATGAAAAAGACCATTTAATATCAATTATATAATTTACCATTTTCGAGAATGTTAACCGTTCATTTTCTAGGTAATTGATTTTTCTCTCCATCAGCAGCCCCCTAATTCCTTAATATCCCTAGGATATTTGGGAATTAAATCGGATCAGAAGCTCTTTCACAAATCTGTCCTGCTTTAAGGTGCTGATGGTAAAATCTCGAAGTTAGGTATAAAAATAATGGTTAGCCCGATTGTTATAGTTAGATCCATTATAGAACAATATTTAATACAAAAAAACATTGTTTTCTTTCTAAAGCCACTTTCTTAATTCAATTTTAGCTAGAGCACAATTGCAAGGCTTTCCTTCACCTGCTGAGGACAAGAAATTTTATACAGATTTATAAGAATGTTTCTAGAAATTTTATTGCTTCTTTAGTGTTAACCTTATTTTAAGTTTGAACTTTAATATTAATAGAAGCGCACCAGCAACACTTTGTCAAACTATTTGATATTTTATTAAACTAATCAATAAAAACTCGTTTGAATTCTATTTGTTAAACTTAACAAATCATAATTGAAGATTGAATTATTATAATAAATACTCCTCATTTCTCATTGAGAAGAGGGAGGGGAAAAAAAAAAGAAAAAGAGACTTGTAATATATTCTAATGTAATTGTGCTAAATTGCACCCCGACTAATAAAAGTTTTGTCAATCTCATACTTGTACCATCACTAACACCAATAAAGTTTAACTCAATTAGCAAAGTTGAGGTCTCATAACTATAAGGTCATGTGTTCGAATCTCCCAAAGTGTAGGACGTTATTCTACTTTAATAGTAGATGCCGTTTTACATTAACAGTAGTTGTTGATTATATATAATTATATGATATTGATAACTAATATATGATTGTTTTAGTTGTAATAGTCTTTAGACAAATATTTAATCTTAAGGATTATAATCGATTTACTTAACAATTCATCGATTTCACTTAAAAAAAAACATAGGATTTACTTTAGATGTAATTTTGCTCCATTGTTTGTTGGCAAAATTAAGATTAAGGTAGGTAGTGTGTCGTTAAACAGAACTAGATTCCTACGAGAAGTTTGTAGAAAGTCAAATTGGGCTGACTTCAAATTAAATTTTCAATCACAGACGTTCAGACATATCATCTCATAATCAGGATAATCAATTGGGCTGGATTGTCCAATCCCATTTCGAGAGCTAGATGACTAATCCGTTGTTTTTTATATTTTGTAGGTGCAATTCACCATTATCCAACCCAATAATTAAGGCCCGTTTAGTTTGTGTGACTAGATATAATAAAATTATTTATCATGTATAATTACACGTTTGATTGATATTATTAGAGCGTTGTATTAATATTGGGTCCGATCTTATTTATAAGGATCTATGGAATAATGGATCTCATCTCTTAAGTGGGATACACAATCCCACCAATTATTATAAACTTGTAAAAAAATAGGGATAATTATATCTATACCCCTCATCTATTGCCATTTTACACAAACCACTTCTGCGTTTTAGAAATTACAGAAACCACTCCTGAGAACCTTTAATACCCCAAAATGTCCCTGTTGACTTGGTCAAATTTTAATTTAATTTTTCAATAGCAGAAATGCCATCAGGGATGCTTTGTAATTAGCAAAAGATAGAGGAGTGTCAAAGTAATATTTATAGGGATGAATAATATGACCACACATATTTTTTATTGTTATTATTTATACTAGCTTTTAATTTAAATTAAAATTATTTTATTAACTTTTCTATTTAATCTATATATAAATTTACACCTCTTAATAATTTAAATATTATATTATTTAACTAATATATTAATAAAAATTAGTTACTAGGTTATAAATTTAAATTAAAAATTTATAACACTTGTATAAATTATTTTAAATTCTTAATTTTATTTTTTTTAATTTTAAGAACTTAACATAATTTATACAAGTATGATAATTTTTTAATTTGAATTTATAAGTTCGTAACTAATTTTTATTAATATATTAACTAAATAACTTAATATTTCATTATTAAGAGGAGTAAATTTATATATAGATTCAATAAAAATAATAAAATAATTTAAATTAAAATTAAAATTAGTATAAATTATAATAAAAAAATATATGGGGTCATATTACTCATTCTCATAAATATTACTTTGACACCCCTCTTCCTTTTGGTAACTATAAAACACCCCTGAGGTCATTGTCATTGAAAAATTAAAGTTTGACCAAGTCAACAGGGGCATTTTGAGATTTTAAAGGCTGTCAGGGTAATTTCTTAATTTTTAAGAGCAAGGGTGATTTGTGTAAAATGACAATATGTGAGAAGGTGTAAATATAATTATCCTTAAAAATATCTTTTCTTTTGCCCTTCCATTCTCCCTCCCCCCCCCCCCCTCCCTCCCCTTTTCTTTTGTTCATCTATTTCTTCTCCCCACAAATAATAACTAGATGACTAGTTTGAAACAACCCTCATGGAAAATTTACCTTTGAATTTATTAAATTTACAAATAGTACTTTTAAAAAGAAGAATTGGAGGAAAAATAGAAATTGTACTATGATGTTTATAAAAATAAGCTAGCCCAAAGAGGCCCAAGCGATCCAAAAAAGAAGAAAGAAACGAGAGGCTAGTAACATCGTAAGAGGCCTAAGATGACCTGGTAGGCAACCTTGGCGGGTGCCCCCTAGAAAAAAGGTACAGGGCATCCCCCTACTCGGGCTATGATCAAAGCCCAATAAAATATTCGGCCCAAAAGGTCCACACACGTGGCAGCCGAATCTCCTACGTGGCATCTCGTCAATCCATGTATTAGCAGGCACCTTGGACCACATCAGCCCTAAGAGGACTCCCCCTGGCGGATAGGACTCCTTGCAACCCTAAACTCTTGGAGCAGAATGACTCATTGTTGACTGGGGAGTCCCCACTGATGAAGACCCCCCCCAAACTCGGAGATAAGATTCAACAACACAACTAATCGAAGATAAAGGCAAATCAAGCTTTATCCTAACAACCTTTATCCATTCTCCACAAAAATAGAGGAAACGTGTAGACTCCTAGGAGGACTCCCCCTTGAAAGATGGTCCCCCTCATGCTAGAGGACCTCCAATGAACTATTACTACCTCTTTCCAAAGCACAACTTTAGCGGCCCCATCATCATTGTTACTTAATTCTAATGTTCCTACATATTCAATTTTTAATGTGCAGGACATCCCCCTGAAAAAGCAGGAGGGTATCCTCCTCAGAAAAATTCACAGGACATCCCCCTAGAAGAGCAAGAGGGCGTTCTCCTCAGAAATAAATCCTGCCCCCAGGCAGGCATCCTCCTCCCAGGGGGCGTCCCCCTCAGAGAATAAGGTTTGCATCATCTTAGAAAATAAGCCCTGCCCCTAGGCAGGCATCCCCCACAACGAATAAATGTTCACATACAAGCTTCTTTCAGGAAGTATCTTTAATATTTTAGCTTAATAATTTTGGTGGTTTATTTATCACCTTTGATGTATTAACATGTGTCTTCATGTAATAATTTCACAAACGAAACATCCTTCTTAAACTTTTCATAAAAGCCATGTCTTCCACACAGGCACAGAAACCCTCCTTCATGGAGGTACCCACCTCCTTCGGGTAGGTAGTAGGTCCTTCTTTAGGGGACTTATAAGTTCTGTCCCGTGTAGGCATCTAAGTCCTCCTCTGTGGAGGCATCTAATCCTTACTTCTGGCGGACACCTTATTCTTCGTCCAACGAGGTCCCTAAGTCCTGTTCCAAGGAGATACCTCTCAAATAATCCATCCTCCGAGGAGGCATAATAATTTGCTCCATGTAGTTCCTATTCGTAATATATGTCTTTATTATTTATTTAACATTCTCTTGCATAAAAAATAAAGCCCTACACCAGAGTAGGCACAAAGACACTTGTTAATCCTCTTCCATGGAGGCACCTTCATAAAAAGTCATATTCTGTACAAGTACAAAATAAGTATTGTTTTTCTATGCATGTTTATGCTACTAACCATGTTTGCAGAAATTCGAAAATGTTCCTTCTTCAGACCTCAGATCTAAAGATATCTACCTAAGAGGCCCAAGAGAACTTGGTAAGCAGCCTTGGCGGGTGCCCCCTAGAAAAAAGGCACAGGACATTCCCTACTCGGACCATGATCAAAGCCCAATAAAATATTCGGTCCAAAAGACCCACACTCGTGGCACCCTACTCTCCTACGTGACATCTCATCAACCCATGTGTCAGCAACCACCTTGGACCACATCAGCCCTAGGAGATAAGTTTCAACAACACAACTAACTAAAAATAAAGGCAAATCAGTCCTTATTCTAACAACCTTTATCCATTCTCCACGAAATAGAGGAAACATGCAGACTCCAGCTGGAAGGGGGCATCCCCCTCCCCTATAAATACAAATCCACTCCTCCATTCAGGGAAGGAGGAGATCCTGGACACATTCTTGACACTTCACTCTCTAGACGTCTTCCTCACGTCTCTCATACATTTGTTACTCTCTAAACACTCTCTAAGCACTCTACAAGCACATTATCAAGTGTTCTTACACTCTTTACGCACATTATTCACCATTATCTCGATTCTCAATCGCATTTATTTACTCTTTAGCTTTATTCAAGTTCAATTTCAATACTAACTCGCGCTTTGGAGTGCTAACCCCTTTTTTGCAGGTCCCCCCTTTAAGATTTGCATTCGTATCGGCCCAAGCATCGACCCATAGTCCATATCCATTGGACCCGTGCATTTTTTGAACGCATCATACTTACTTATTTTTATCTTAATCGAATACTTTTTTTTATCAAAAATTTTTGTCGAGCTTTTTATTTCAAACAAGATAAATTTGTATTCACAACCTCATAATTTGAAACTAAAAAAATTCAACTTTCCCATAAAATTACAATCTCATTAATAATTAATTATACATATTCATCTTAATGGAATTTTTTATAGGTGTAAAAGAAATCGTTTTTGTCTTTCTGAGTAGTTTGGTGGGTCTCTTGTGATGATAGTTTGTAAGGTTAAATTATCAAATCATGGTTAATAAGTTATAGCAAATCTGCAACAGCTGTTCCACTAGCCCTATTAGAATGTATCAACGTAACAGAACATAAAAAATCGATCAGAGGCGTCGAAATTAAAATGCACATACTAGAAACTACAGCGGGTTGAGAATTTTGATGTGCATATTATTCATCACGTACATAGAATTTGTACCACAAACGAAGTCAAAATAACCTGAAAAATCCGTCTGAGAATACTCTCAGAACCTTCTCGCCATGAGGCATCGCTCTCTTTACACTGTTAGTTTTATCTCAATTCATCACATTCTCTTGAATCGTTCCGTTATCCCACTCTATTCATTCACCCCCTCTTAACTGATTAATACCCTCACTATTCTTTTTTTATTATTATTGTACTACTCCATCTCTATTTAATCACACATTACCAATATATCAGACACGTCAAAAGTGAATTGAAAGAACGAGACGTCCTGAGGTGCACCCATAGATGGCGGAGCCGTGAGGCCGGGGCGCGGCGCAAAAGAACAGGAGGGCAAGACCTGCAACAGAGGGCGGAGCGCAAGGGTAGGACGAGAACTAGACGATGGCCGTCCCGGCGCGAACGGAAAGGATGTATGGGGGGTGGCTGCCGACGGGGGCCGGCGCTGAGCATAAGGTTTGATGGCACCACAACCATCCTAGACCCACCCCAACCCCTTCCCTTGCACGCCTCCCTAATCCGTCCGCCCACAATAAAGGTGGGGTTTCCGTTGGTCCTCCTCTAGGTCGGCAGAATGGGATGGAGGGATCGATAGGTCTGATCGGTAAGGGCGACGTAGTCGTTAAACATAAAAAAAAGAAACAACATATCATACAACGAAAAAGAGACGAAGACAGAACTAGAAAACTAGAAGAACTCCTCCAACAATTATCAACGTATTAAAACACTTAAAAGAGATCCCATTGATTTTGTTGGCCCAATCAATCAACCAAGATAGACCAACTATTCCACCCGGTACCTATCCATTGTTACTCTCATTCATCACATTTGAGAGAGACTCACCGCAGGGAAAATGATAAAGAAAGGGATGAGGGGTCCATTCCTTCTTCGCCTTTTCATAAGAAATGTATGCTAAACCACTAACTAATGAATGTTTTCATCCAACAGGACTAAATGTTCGCAGTGAATTGACTATTATTTGTGATGGTGCCACAGTTGTCCTGCTACACATGATCTATTATACTTCTCGTTAATCCAGTTTTGTGCTTTTAATGAGCTGTGTCTGTGTTACAACCATTATGCCACGGATCCCCAACCTGCAGTATCATTGGTGTAACAGACACATGGAAAAAAAAAAAAAAACATTAGAAAGGTAGCGAAATACAACGAATGTTTGTGTATGCTCATCATGCATGCGAAAGCGATATTTTGTAGCTTTTGATGACAATTCACAATACTTTGACAAATTATTACACTATTGAAAAAAATGATCAATAGCTACAAAAAAATTGATGTTAAAATTAACGTCGAGCGAATTAGCAAGTAAAATTTTCGTTGCTAATCTATATTATTTAGTATATCTTTTAAATAATTCGTAGCAAGTTATTTTTCTTGCTAGATTCATTAGCAAGTAAATTTCTTGTATTAGATAATGTAAATTGGACACGAGAGTTTAACTTGTTATTTATCTCGACGCTAATTTTTTTTTCGTTGCTATTGGACAATTTTCTGGTAGTGTTAGCCAATCTATATATTTTACTATAAACATATGGTATTTTTGTTATGATTAATTATTATGAGAAAAAAAGTGAAAAATCAGCTATTAACCCTATATGCGGAATGACTGTTGAGAAATCGGTTACTACTATACGCGAGATCAAAATATTAGCCATAATTAAATCATTATAAGAAAATATAATATTATTGGGCATAGAATGAATAAAGTACACTTTTCAAGTTGTCACGACATATATATATAAATATATATACTAGCTATTTATAAGTGATAATTAATTTAATTTCTATCACAATATACGGGATGATTGTGAATAACAAAAAAATGTTACTATATATAAATGGTGAATATTTAACAAAAATTGGTGTATGAGGTGACTCCTTTATAGTACAATGGAGTAATTAATCATCTTACAACCTGGGTGTAAAATTGAGACTAAATTGAAGATTTATACACACAATTTTGTCGTCTAATATTTGATGCAATGATGATTTTTACCACTAATATTCTGCGACCAGTTAACATCAATTATAAAATAAGGCCTTGAGATTGGTACATCCATATATCATCTACCAAATATATAATTATGACTTAATTATATTAAAATAAATTTTGGTTTATATTGAAATATTATATTCACTATGAAAAAAAAATATCCATTCTCTTCTATCTTATTTTTAGATTATATAAGGAGGATTTCCTTATTGGTCATAAGCAGCTAGTCATTGATATGCTTGAGTGGCAACCAGAACAACAAATTGATAATAGTGTCATAAATTTGATAGAATAACCAATTTGAAAAAGCATGATCTTAAGCGAAGTCTATCTTGTTATGTTTATTCGTGGGTACAACCGGTTTTGCTACTATGGCGATTTATCACACTATATTATTTACACATATTGTTGCTCAATCAACATTCTACAGTATATATCGACTTTATTTAATAAGGTCGCTCATTTTTATCTTGTTGTTAAGTTATGTGAGAATACGTTATAACTCTCGCGAATATATGACGTATGAAAAGTATAGTAAAAGAATTCCAATATTCAAACTTATAATACTAATGGCAGAGAGAGAGAAAATGAAAATAGAACAAGACGAAATAGATAAAAGAAAAGAAAAAAACAAGGAGAAATGGTTAAAAGCAGGTCCACTTTGTCAAAAATACTACACAAATAATTTAATGGAGGAGGTTTCATAACTTTCATTAAGTGTCAAAAATAATTGAACATCATTTTTGTATTACCAAAAAAGAAACGAGAGAAGTGGGGAATTTAATGCATTAACCCTAAGTTGCAAGAAGGTTGGTGAAGCTTTTTGGAAATTTAAATGATGATCGTTTTATAATTGAATTTTATATACTTTCGATCTCATTATTTATGAAATTCTGAATATAACTTTAAAAAAAAGGGATAATTACGTTGACATCCCCTGTTACTATGGGAACATACAACCCCCTTCTTACTATGAAAATTACATAAACCTACCTCCTTTGTTGGTTTTATTACTATTAAAAATTGGCGCCCCTCGAATAGTCGAAGACTACTAAACCCGGTCAATCTGATTTAGTCTAAATATTATTTGTATATTCCTATATTTATAATGCCGGGCAAAAAACCCTTGCCTTCCCTTATCCATCAAACTTCGCTTTCATACCATAAAGAACGCATTCCCCCTTCCACAAAGCCACGGTGAAGAAATCCGTCGGTGGTGCGTAACTGATTTTCAAATTTCGAAATGCTCACGAAATAAATTCACTCTCAAGGGTATTTTTTTTCAACAAAATTTATAAATAATCCCAACCAAGGTCAAAAATAGAAAGATTAAAATAAATATGTTGAATTTAAATTAGCATTGATCGTTATTTGACTAATGGAGGGCCAATTTGTAAATGTAACAAATCAACAAGGGCATGTTTATGTAATTTTCATAGTAAGAGGGGTGATTTGTAAATTCCCCATAGTAACAAGGGGAGGTCAACAGTAATTATCCCTAAAAAAAAAAATTATTTTCATGTCCTTCAAACATATCAACTAGGATAAATTAACATCAACACCCCCTGAAATTTGATATAATTACAAATATCTCTGTTAGATCAAAAATTACATTTACCCCTCCTTGAGGTTTGTTCCATCTTACTTTTAACCTGCAACAGTGCATGTTATTTTCAAAAAATACCCCGATAAAATAAATAAAACTTGTGACTAAAAATTTTGACCATATTTTTAAAATGCCCTTTGGAACCAATTTGTAAAATTTAAAATATTGAGGGGATTAAATGTATGATCCCACCATTACTTTCTACTTAAATGTAACATATATATATATATATATATATATATAATATATATATTTTTTTTTTTTCCTTAAAGTAGCCATTTTTGTTCATTATATATTGCGGGATTATCTTATATATTAGGATGAATTACATCCACACCTCTTGAGGTTTAGTACAAATATATCCTTATTAGACAAAAAATTACATTTATTTCTCCTAATGAAGTTTTGTTTGAGGTTTTAGTCTTTTCAAAACTAATTTTTTTTTTTTTTTTTTTTGCCAGATAAATGAAGGATGTCTTTGTATTTGCACTCTTTTTTTTTTTTTTTTTTTTTGCAAGCATTGTAATGTTTTACAAACCTCGAGGAGGAGAGTTGTAATTTTTTATTTAACAAGAATGTATTTGTAATTATACTAAAACCTCAGGGATTGTGGATGTAATTCACCCTAATATATAAGATATTCCCCACAATATTTAATGAACAAAAATGGCTAGTTTAGCAAAAAAAAAAAAAAAATATTGCATTTAAATAGAAAGTATGTAAGATCATAAGATTTAACCCCCTCAATATTTTAAAACATTACAATTTAGTCCAAAGGCCATTTCGTCTAAAAAGATGGTCAATCATAGTCAAATGTTTTATCAGGGGTATTTTGAGAATAACATGTGTCAGTAGAGTTAAATGTAAGACGGAACAAAACTCAAGAAGGGTAAATATAATTTTTGATCTAATAGAGATGTATTTTGTAATTATGTCAAACTTCAGGGGGTGTTGATGTAATTTACCCCTATCAACTATCCACAAGAAATTGATGGAAAATACTTTGTGCAAGTTATACGACCGTTTCCCCTTTTTTGCTAAGACAACGTTCACGTACTTTGCACGTGGATTTTTCCATTAATTTCTAGCTGAAATCTAACAAAAGGACTTAAAATGACACATTTTACAGGATATGGGATTATTATTAAAAATTTCATACTACAAAAAAATTGAGTTATCGTTACATAATAAAAAATCATAGTAAATCAATACTATTAGCCACGGTAAACAAAATCAAAACAAAAACTTAAATTTTTACTACGATTAATCAATATTTATCATGATTTTTAGCCGTAGACAAAACATTTGTCATAGTATTGGCCATGACTAATATTTTGGTTGCATTTGCTGAAACCAACACACCAAATAGCATTGTGAAGCCGTGACTAATTTGTATCTGCTACAAATTTATTTATTTATTTTTTTTTTTGCTATAGCAATTAATCGTAGAGAAAAATTATATTTTTTCTAGTGTCGTAAGTAATGATCTTGAAAATATACTTAATTTAAGTTATGGAACGAAAATATAATTTTGTAAATATTCTTTTTCTTAATTAGGGCAATAAAAAAACCCCATTTCATTTTTTATTTTATTTTTTTGAAAGCAAAACCCAATTCATTCTAAAAAGTACAAAAATTATACCTTTGAGCTTCTATAATTGTCTGTAGCACGTAGTGGGTAGTAGCAGAAGATAGTGTTCTTGAGCATAAACAATTGTACACCACTAAAAGCCACAAATTTCTCATCTCCTCCATTACATTTCTGACCAACCTCCAACCCCAGAATTCTACATTCCCCCCATTAGAGCCAAAAGCCTGTCAAAAGGACCCCACCCCTTTTGAAAACAAAAGACCAATTGTCGGAATAATTACACTTTTGGTTCCCAAATATTACCACTTATTCAATTTTGATCCTCTAATATAGGCTCGTTACAGTTTTGGTCCTTAAACACGTGAGTCACACATGAGGCTCCTCCGTCAAGTTTGATGGAAAGATTACAGCAGGAACGAAAAGTGTAAAAAAATGATGTTTGAGAACCAACACTATATCATACCTATATTGGAGGACTAAAATCGAATAAATGATAATATTTGGGGACGAAAAGTGTAGCTATCCCACCAATTGCCCATTCCTCCAAACTTTATTCTCCTATATATATAAACCCAATGGAATAGTCATACAAACAACATTACTCTATTATCACTTTGCCTTCACATATCCAAAAGAAACAGCTAGAAAAGAGTAATGTGCAACTTTTTAAATTCCTCGTCATAAATCAACACAATCATGAAAAACCCTTTCAATTAACAAAGAGCAAAAAGCACTTCTCCAGCTGCTTTTCTCTTTCAAATTAGCCTTATATGCTGCTTTCCTTGTTCTTATAGGTATTTGCCATCTCCACGGAAGCTGGTGGCTTTCTGCGTTGCCCCGTCGGGCTCACGTCCGCAATCTTGTACCGGTGGGTGGTTCGTCTCAAGGGCATACGGCGATGGAGAGCGTCGTTCAGTCGAGCAACAAATACAAGGTAAGTACGTGTATACATTTCAAGAACCATGCATCTTTAGCATTTTTGAGGTGCGAGGTTTTAGTGAGTCGATTGATATGGTTTCAGATCACTCCTCAACTCTTGTTTGAGATCAAAGTCCATGGATTTCTGCTGTGGGCTTCAGTTGGTTTCTTAATGCCGGTTGCTATACTGATAAAGAGGATGTCCATCAGAGAGGAATCCGGCAGAAGGCTGAGAATCATCTTCTACATTCACGCTATAACACAGGCAAGTCCATCCCCACTATAAGAAAATAACTAGATAGCAATGAAAATTTAGCAAGTAAAATTCTCGTTGCTAAATCACATTATTTAATACAAGAATTTACTTCCTAATATTAAGCAACGAAAATTTACTTTAACGAATTTATAACTACGAATTGGTTACAATATGTATTAAATAGTGTAGCTTAGGAACGAAAATTTTACCTGCTAATAATTAGTTCGACGCTAACTTTAGCATCAATTTTTTTCTTAGCTATTGAGCTATTTTCATTTCTACAGTTTTTACTAATGAAACTTACGGAAAATTAATTCTTATCGACGCGGGTCTGGTCAAAACGAACCAATCAAGTATAAGTATCGTACAATATATACTTATAATGTGATTGATCATTTTTTTTGAATTATAAACTAAATATACTTGTCCAGTAATTAGTTTAAATTTGACCAACATCTATGTTAATTTCTTGGTATGCATGATAAACAATATCTGTACAGTTTAAAGTAACGAGATCATCATTTGTTAGTTAGATAAGGTAGCCCACAAGGCCGAAATCAACTCTGTTTAATTATCTATAGTTTGTCTTAATTATTACCAATACTTGGAGGGGAAGAAAAAGACAATGTTTTTTATTCACAAATGTAACTTTTTCTTGGGATAACATATTATATATGTCGGGTAGTAAAGCGCAGCTCACATGATAAAATAGCTGAATCTCCTTTAGCCGGAAAGTAAATCACAAGAATGATGATAATGCAATGCCTTATAACTCATCACTTAAATTTCTGGATAACTTGTTAGAGCGTGAAGTCTGATTTAATAATTTTATTTTATTTTATTTTTATTTTTATTTTGTAATTTTGTGATATATATATTTTATAGTCAACCTATTTATATATAATCGATGGATGTCTATCAATAAATTATACAATTATTCTAGGATAACTACATTAATTAATATCTTCTGAAATTAGATTTAATACACAAACACTCCTTTTTTTTTAGAAAAAAAAAATACAAGTACATCCTATGAAATTGTAGTGGTAATTATAAGTATACTTCTTATACAGGAGTAAAATTTTACATCAACACCCTCTTAAGGGATGTATTTGTAGTTTTGCAAAGGCCAGAGACTATTTGTACAATTAAACCTAAACTCATAGGTACCCCTTTTAATTTTATTTAGTGAGAAGAACTTGCTTTCGGGTACAGGTGCAATTTACAGTGAAAATTGCACTTTTTGTTCCATAATTAAGGTCAAATGCATTCTTAGTCCCATATCCTCAGGGGTCTTAAAAATAGTCTCATTGCTTGCAAAAAGTCTCATTTTCAATCCTCCTATCAATTTACACTAGAAAATAGAGGAAACGACCACGTGGCTTGCACATAATTTTCTCCATTAATTTCCTAAAATTTCAGGACTATTTTCGAGAATCTCGTAGATAATGAGACTTAAAGTATTGATCAGAGTTTAAATTATTAGATGAAAAATATAATTTCTCCATAAAACATGTTTTTTCATATTAAATCTTCTTTGTTACTTTTTGCACATAGTATACGATCTTTTTGCCTGAATTGGACCACCATCTGCAGGTTTTGGCAGTCCTTCTTGCAACAGCAGGGGCTGTAATGTCAATAAAATACTTCGACAACTCCTTCAGCAATGATCACCAGAAAATAGGGTTAGCTTTTTACATCATCATGTGGTTGCAAGCATTGATTGGCATCTTCAGGCCACACAGGTAAAGGATCAATACCTTCTCATCTGCATGTGTACGTATATTAATCGTGTCAAGCAATTAAGTTTAATTCTTAAAGTATAATTATATCAACCCTCTCACAAATTTAACACATTATTATACTATATATTCTTATAGCGGCTAACTACATTTTTCGTCCTTATAGGATAAAATTATATTTTTTGTCCTGTAATTTTAGGGTCGTTAGCACTTTTGGTTCTATAACTTACTCCGTTTTTACATTTAGTCCTTTATTTGACGAATTTAGTTCTGAACATCATCATTTGATCTTTGTTTTTGGCAAATGTAGTCCGATGTTGATAATTTTGATCCTAACGACCTAATGGTTACAGGATCAAGAATGAGATATATTACAATTTTAGTCCAAAACCTTAATTTCATTAATTTTTTTTACAGAAACATTTTAATCCCTCTGGACTATATGGAGCTCGTGCCATGCATGTACTATTTCCATCATAAATTTAATACAATTAAGGCTTGGGACCAAAAATTAACAATTTTTTTGGAGTTATGAGATGCAATGTGCTGAATTAAACAATATGTGACCAAAATCACAAAAGAGCTAACTAACTTATGTGACATAAAACGCAATTTTCCCTCTACGTACAATACATTTCATATCTTGATAACCGAACGTTCGTTAAAAATCTATACTACAACCAATTCCATAAATGCAAGTGTAATTTTTTTAAAGTCAGAGGTTTTTTTGTAATTAGGTTTAATGCAATTTATCTCCCTATATTATTATAAATGAACAAATTACCTCCTATGAAAAAAAAAATAATAATTTATTCCCTATACTTTTTAAATGAAACAATTTACCTCTCTATACGTAGGGGGGTAAATTATTGCATTTTAAAAAATACATAAAAATAAATTGCTATTTTTCACATAAAAAAATTTACTCATTTGCAATATCACAAGGGATTGCTTGCATTTTTCTGTTTGGTAATATGTTGAAACCTTATGAAGTGTTATGTAATGTTGCATCCAATTCACAACCTGTGCACAGGGGAAGCAAAGGCAGAAGCATATGGTTTGTTTTGCACTGGCTTGTGGGAATATCAGTGTCTTTGCTTGGAGTGATCAACATATACACAGGCCTACAAGCCTACCATCACAGAACATCAAAGAATGTGAGGGTTTGGACCATCATTTTCACTCTTCACATCTCTCTCATACTCCTCTTCTACATTCTTCAAGAGAAATGGACCTATATACAGAAACAAGGCGCAGTTCTGGGAAACAAGCCTGTCCAACCCACCGATCAAGAGATGTCTCCGAGCTGCCCGGAGAAAGCAGCACCATCTCAACCTTGCTGACAATTCATATACATATATATATAATTGCTTATGGGTTTAATGCAATTTAAAACCCTCGTGATATTGCAAATGAGTAAATTATCCCCATATGAAGAAAATACAGAGGATTAAATTACTATATTTTAAAAAAATACAGGGTATAAATTGCTATTTTTTTCATACGGGAGTAATTTACTCATTTATCATATCATAGGGGTTGCTTGCATTTTTTCCAATTGCTTATTCTGTATTTGTATTGACACTTGATATATATTAAAAAAAAAAACTGATCATAGATATTATTACTAATTATATATATTAAATGACAAGAATTTTTTGTTCTGTCGCAATGATGATTTCCTAAGTTCCATCGGTGATTGGAATTTGTGAAAATTGCATTGTGACAAAGATAAAATTATTGTCACTTCATATATAATTTCTTTGTGATAATTTTAAAATTATCACTTAATATTTGTAACTATTTTTTTTTTTTTTTTTTGGTTTATAGTGAGTGGAATTTTTTCAACCTTTGTATGACTATGGATTATTGTAGCAAAAGTTGATGGGATTTGGTTCATTTTCGATTTCAAATTTGTAAATTGTGATCACAGATGTGTTATTTCAAATATATATTCTACGGACTCTTTTAGTTAACGGAAGAGACAAAAAATAATGAAATATATAAGTTTGAGGGACTAAGTCTGATGAGAAGAAAATATAAGGGACAAAATCTGAATAAGTGGCAAGCATAATATTATACCCGTCTCAAGCATTCGTTCCAAAAAAATATTTTTTTGGTACTGCTAATTAGAAGATTCATCATGCACATCATTGTGATTTTTATAAGTTGATATTTTTTAATGGTAATTGAGTTCAAAATCACAAGTTAACAACGGATCAGAAGAATAATCATCTATTGAACTTGGTACTCATATTATTCTATTAATTTTTAATGCATAATTAATGAATGAGTTTGTATTGAAATTTCGATAGAATATATTAACTTCTTTAGTATAATATGTACAAATTATATAATGCACTTCAAGTTAAAAAGATAATTAATTCATTTGAATTGAATTACGATTGTTTCCTTATAAACAAATCGATAAATTGAGTTTTCATCTCCTTTAAAATTATTTTCTTTTTTTTAACTCTTTAATTGACAATTATATTAATTTTGTATTTTGCTAGTTCAGCAGTCTGTATTTTATTTTTTTTCTTCCCTAAATTTGTATTATGTATACAGTTTTAGGCTCTTAATTTTATGTGAAGCAAGTTATTAAATCCTTTGTATGATAAGACTCCCATTCATGTTCAGACTACTTAATCTTAATTTTATGTGAACCAAGTTTAGAATATTGAGGATTACAAAATATTAGGATTTTAAATATCCTACAACATAATATAATAAGATTTAATAGTGTATTTTTTGAGGTAAAAGTGGTGAATTTTTTATTAATTGAAATAAATCGAGTACAAGTACAATCATTCATGTCGACTTCAATATCTAACAGAGGCTATTACAATAATCATCTCCTTGCTCAATAATACCTACTATTGTAGTAAACAACAACTCCTACTATGCAGTAGACAAACTCTTGCTATACAACAGACAATATCCCACGCACCTGGCGGGATTCAAACCCATAACTTCTAAGATCATGGAGCCTCAGCTTTGCCAATTGAGGTGGGCGTCGTTGGTAGATTTAAGAGTGTATTTGTCATTTCACATTGGGAAACAAAGGCTGGTTGATTCATACTTTTGGTTTGGTGTTTCACTTCGCTTCTTGTTCTTTTCCACACATTTCATGCTCTCTTTCAAAAACACAGGGTAGAAAGATTCACCAAAAAGAAAAGTATATAGTCTCCCAAAGTTGCTATTCTTCTTAATGAAATCGAAATCGAAAATCTCTTGATCCTGATCAGTTTTTGCAAAATGGAACCAATCTCATAAAACTATAATATATTTATCATACGATTGATTCAAATCTAACCAATTTGGGTAATTTCCCGTCCGGAATGTCTATTAACCCAACGTTCCAGAGATGTTAACCAAGACGACAGAAGTCGGATTATCAAATATAGCTAGTTAGTGTAGGAAGACTCCTTTAGCACTTCTATAAACCACAGGGAAAAGCATGTATCAGCTGGAATATGATGATACTGAGAATGTAGAATCAGAAGATAGCAAAGTTTACTATACTGATTCAAAGAAGTGTTGTTTCTCTATAATATGTACAGATGCATTTATCATGGAAAAAGTTGCACATAACCTGTTGCAATTGCTATTCCTAAAATAACAAGAGGAGGGAGGAGAACAAATGCACCAATTGTTGCAAAGAAAACCGAGTCGTTCCTCTTGGACACTTCATTCAAATACGCCTGCCTTCGGATGTTTCTCTTCTGTGATATAGTTAAGAACTTGGCAGTCACCTTCTTCAGATTTTTGCCTAGCGGAATGCTGAAATCATCATCACGGTCAGGAACTAAATTTGCAAGTTGTTCACGTATTGTCGGCCTATATGTACCATCACTCTCGTAACCTGGTTAGTATAAAGATAGCTTCAGAAGCAAAGCCAAATATACACCAAATATGTCTGCAATTTAGTGAAAAACAAATGATGGACAAAGGTGGCAAGTACCATCATCGGAGGCTACCAGAAGTGAGTTGCTCCAAGAGATCCAGTTGCATCCGAGCAGAAGAGGACGACCCTTAAATTTAAAATGTAGATATATGAACCAAAAGGGTGTGAGAGAAATAATATAACGAGATTTTGTATATTTGATTCAGTCGCTAAGGTTGAAGCAGTTGTCAATATAGAGCAGAAAACTAACCATGCTGGGATTCTTGTAATGAAATCTTTACCCATGTCCCTTCCGTTTAGGTAAAATTTGGACATGTTAACATGAGTATCTTTAAATCTTAGACCTTCCTTCTTACTCTGTATTTTGCAGTTGTACTGTTTGAATGAACTCAGCAAAGCCAAAACTCGTTTTCAACGAGACTCAATCCCTAATAAGCATGACGATCTCTTTCGAGCAACTATGGATCGAATGCACTTATGCATAAAACGTGCAAATAACCAATCGAATAAGCTCCTCATAAATCACCCATCTCCAGGAATTTCCCTAGAAGGGAACTTCAGTACTACATTTTTAGCCAAAATTTCTGAAACTGAAGATCTAATCATGCACAATAACCTGTTGAAATTCAGAGTCTTCAAGCTCTAATTATACACATTCTCAATTGATTCTGATAGAAAGACAGGCTTATAAATGAAATAACATGAACACAACAACAAGGATGTAATCTTTCTAACAATTCAACAGTAATCCTAATCTCAGCTGCCCTTGTAATAGAACAAAGCAGCCAGCTCAAAAACCACTTTAAGCTTCACAAACAACTGTCTGCACGTTCAAGATTACCCAAAAACCTGCAAATTCTCAATAATCCAACAACTAGGGCGAAAACAAAGGGCCCCGAATGAAGCCCACTGCATTAGGCAGCGTCAAATACTAATCTTGAACTAATTGATAATTCCAAATTCTAACTTATAAAGCCCAGAAATCCTTGCTTATCAAACACCCTATAGATCAAGAAAATGGGCAGCAACATTACCAGAGTAAGTCGGTGGATCTTCCTCAGTGACTCTACTCTCAGTTCCTTCAGAGAGGGCAGCTGCCTTCAGACAAGATGGATTTGGAGTCTCCAAGAGCTTCAGGGCATTTCTGTGCTTCGAAATCTTTGATGAAATTAAGGGTCTTGGATGTAGAGCAGTGGAAGCAGTTCCAAGATTAAGTGCCATAGAAATATTTGTGGTGTTCTTGGGGCAACTGGGAAAGAGCTTTCAGCTTCCATTGTAGTTGCAAGAAATTGGCAAACGACGACCACCTCAATTTAAATGGGGTTTCAGAAAATTAGCTCATCCACATATATTATTTCTTGTGGGTCCAACAGCAGCCTCGTGCATCAGCGAACTGAGAAACAGACAGACTATTTTGTGTTGTAGTGATTATAGTTGTGGCAGGATGATTTCACATTTTATTCTCAAACTTTGATTTTAGTCCTACAGGCCCTTTACAGTTTTTGTCTTCAAATATTTATTTTTTTTATTTTTCGTTCCTATTATCATTTTTCTGTTAAACTTAATAGAGGAGCCTCACGTGTGACTCATATGATGCTAAAAATGGAGGGATAATTTTGGTCCATTAATATTATCGTTTATTCAATTTTGGTCCTTCAACATAGGTCCATTACAGTTATGATTCTCAAACATCTTTTTTTTTTTTACATTTTTAATTGGATAATTTTTTTTAATATAATATTTTTTCACTAATTATTCATATTTTCATTATTTAATATTTGTTCAATTAATTAAAATCATACATATAATTAAATGTAATAACTAATTATAAATTTATAATTATTAGTTAAAACTATATAATTGAAAAAAATTAGGAACAATTTTAATAATTGCAAACAAAATGTTACAAATTTAAAAAACAACACCGTTGCAAAAATATTGCTAAAATAATTATAAAAAAAAGTATTTCTAAACAAGAATAATCGTTTCTAAATATATTCCAACTCAAACTAATGCATACACCATAATGTATTCTAAGAAATACTCCTAGCTAAAACAGTTACAAGAGAGCATTCCAAATAAATAATAAACCGTGCCTAATAGTATTCCAAAATGCGCAAAATACAATTTCAATGACCGCTCCTAAATATATCACCATTTTAAATACCAACACTTTTAAATTTTCATTCGAGCATATCCCAAAAACTGTTCCAAAATTATCACTGATTATTTAAACAATCGTTCAAAATTTAATTTTCATATTCAAATACACTATTCCAAAAATTTACGATGTTCCTAAATTTTTAAGTGACCACACGTCCACCACCCCCAAAAGGTCCCGGGTTGCGGTTCCTAAATACGGTGCAAATCCCGCATTTTTTATAGTGGAAAGATGACGGTAGGGATGGAATTGTAAAACAAATAGATGTTTTAGGATCAAAATTGTAATGGGTCTATATTGGAGGACCAAAATCGAATAAGTGGTAATATTTAGGGACCAAAAAGTATAATTATCCAACTAATTTTCCTCTATTTCGCCTCACGTGAGTCACACGTGAGCCTCCTCCGTCAAGTTTGACGGAAAGATGACGGCAGGGACGAAAAGTGTAAAAAAAAAAAAATGGATGTTTGAGGACCAAAAAAGTAACGAGCCTTTGTTGGAGGATCAAAATTGAATAAGTGGTATTGTTTGGATACCAAAAGTATAATTATCCCATTTGTGTCATATATCACATAAAAAGATTAAGGCCAATAAATTTCATAGTCCGTCATTTTTATTTTTAGGACGATGGCAATCTCCTTCTCTAAAGTTTGATATAATTACATATAAATTTTTTGTGGTTTGAAAAATTACACTCCCATTTCCTGAAAATTGATGTAATTACACATAAATTTCTTGTGGTTTGAAAATTACATCTATCAACCTTGAAGTTTGCTTTCTAACAAAGTCTCTGTATAAGTCAAAATTTATCGAAATTGTTAATATTACAAAAAGTCGGATAAAAAATCTGTATTTAATTTCGATTGACTTATTATTGATTTATTACATGTCAAATAAACTTTTTTATTATCAGATTACCCTCATACGTCTTCGCACGTCAATGCATGTGATGAGTATATTTCTTCATCATTAGAATGATTTCAATTTTAATTGTTTTGTTAATATCAACAATTCAGTGAATTTTTACTAATAGAGGGACCAATTTAATCTAACCTTAGGAATACTTGATGAAATTTTTTAAACCACAGGGGTCTATGTGTAATTACACCAAACTTTGAAAAAGAAAAGTGTAATTATCCCTTTATTTTTTGTCTTGACTTTATGATTTTTTTTATAAAAAAAGTTTACAATAAATCTAAGTTAATTAATATAATAATATTATAACATTCAAAGGGTGATTGGTATGTAGGAATGGAATGGATATTCCAAATCCATTCCTACATCAATGATTGATATGCTCAAAGTATAGGAATACTTATTCTCTTAGGTAACTGATTAGTCACTCCCTCCTCCCAATATGGTATTAGCTATTCCCAAAGAATGAAAATTTTTTTTTTTTTTTTTCATTATTGTAGTAGTTTAATATTTAAGTGTAATTGTTATGAAATTTAAGTCTTGGGTCTAGCATTGAAATATAATTATCTATGCATGGTAATAAAAAAGTGATATTAGTTTGATATTTAGTTATTTTTATTAAATTCAAAATAGCCGTTTTATCTAGTATTGAAGAAATAATGGTAGATACATTATGATTAAATAGATTAGTTAATTTGGTTGTTTGAAATTGTTCTGCTGGCAAAAAATATTATCTATATGTTTATTGAGTCAATAAATTATTTTTTATGTAAATAAATACATTCTTCAACTGATTACTAAATAAATGATGGTGGACTGCACTAATTAAATACATTAGTCCATTTGATTGTTCGAATTATTTTTTTATTTTGACAGAAAAGATATTATCTATATGTTTAATGAGTCAATAAATTATTTATTATGTCAATAAATAATTTATATATTGATATATTATAAATTGAGAAAAATAACATTTTTAGTCTCATAAGTTTGGCTCACATCATTTTTAGTCTCATTCATTTTGAGATTAATACTTTCAGTTTTGTAACTTACAAAAATTAGTACTTTTTGATCCTTATGCATCCATCTACAATTTAACGATTTAGGTCATATACATAGCATGTTGCCGTTAAGTATTTTTGATTGAAATTGACCATCTTTTCAATAGTAGCATATGAGTAGTGCTTCATTTGGCCCACTTGATTCACTTGTGGAAGATTCGATTTTTTGTGTTGCTTCTATTTGGTTTCAACTTATAGAAATATAAGAATGATAGATTCAATTTTTGTGAGAGAAGAGAGAGATCGCTATATTTTTGCCTTAATTTTCTTCAAAATTAATTTTTTCTCCTCAAATGTGTTTATATTTTTCCCAAAGATGGTTCCAAGCTGGAACACAAATCAATTTTCTTTCCAACCAAAAATAATTAATGACCACATGTGAGGCATGTGCACTATACGATGAATTATAGACGAAAAAGTAGATGAGGACCAAAAGTACTAAAATTTGTAGGTTAGAGACTAAAAGTATTAATCCTGTAATAAATGAAATTAAAAGTGAAACGAGCCTAGCTTATGTAACAAAAAATGTTATTTCCTCTATAAATTTGTTATAACCTTTCGTAAGTAATTTTGAAAATACTATCGTTATATAATTGAATTCAACATACTCAATAAAATATAAATAAGTATTTTTTTTTAAAATAAAAAAAGAGCAAACTTGTCATAAAATTAATTTTATTTTATTACTAAGCATTATTTTTTAATTATCAATTATGTTAATAAAATTAACTAAGAAACTAAAGAATGACAATTCTACCCTCTAATTTATTGTGTATACTAATTACATAAATGTTATTCAAATGCGATTCATTTCCTTCTAAATTATTCCAGCTAAATAGCATAAGACCCCCATGTGTTTTAAAAAATTCAACTAAAAATTCCCCTTATTTTAAAAATAGGCGAAAAACTCCCTAGGGTTTTATTAAACGTAGCTTACTTACCCCTTTCCATTAAATTGACTTAACGGCATAACTTTTTTTTTTTTCTTTGTATAACCATTATGCCCTTTTATTATATATGATTTTTTATTTTAATGATCGTTGGATCTTCTTTGATTAAATAATAATCATTAGATTTGATCAATTAATCTCAATCTTTAAATTTTGAAAAATAGAAATCTGAACTCAATAAATTATTTAACATATATTAATATAAATAATTCAAAGTTATTAAAAATTATTATTATTATTATCTATAAACAATTAATAAAAACTCTACTCCACCCCGCCCACCCCCACTGTTACTGCCTCCACAACCACCACCACCACCCCTGTGGGCCCTCCCCCCAACCGAGCCAACCCCTGCCCTTGTTGTCTCTCGCAAATAGGGAACAACAATGCCATCCCCACCAATGGGGGCAACTGAGCAAGGCGGCCACCCCCCCCCCCCCCCCCCACATAGGGGCGATGTGAAATTTGGCAAAGGTGATGTCGCGTAGAGCCTTCGCCCTTCTATGCGGGAGCCATGGCGACAACCTTTTTAAAAAAAAATTAACTAATTTATTTATTAATTATATATATATTTTAGTTAATTATTATATACTTATAATAATTATTGTATTTCAATTAAGTTAAATATATTTTTTAGTTAATTAAGAATAATTTTAGATAGTTATAATAATTATTAAATTTAAGTTAATTTATAACAAATAATTATTGTAATTGCTGAATATTTTTATATCATGTAGAGATCGAAAATTTTGAAAAATAAAATTGAGTATATTAGTTTGTATAATGTAATTTTTTTATATTTAATATAAATATATATTTAAAAATAAAAAAATTATATTTTTAGAAGAGAGAACAATGAAAGAAAAATTAAAAAAAAAATTAATTTGATCATAGTAATTTTGGATACAATATAGGGATATTTTAGTTAATTAAAGATAAAAAATATCAAAATGCGCAAAAAATTAAGCTTAAACACACTTCAGACTCGTGTACCCTTTTCTTTTTTTCTTTTTTTTGCTGAATTTATTTAAACACAAGTGGTTTTTTTTAACTATTTTAAGAAAACACACGTGGATAAAAATGAAATTTAGCCAAATTATTCCAATCCCACTATAGCACCCTCTAACGGCACAATAATTATATCTCTCCTAAATATCATACTTAACGTAAATCATTTTTATTCATATAATCATGCACATAACCAGTCCCTGCAGAGTATATATAAACTCGTAATCTCATCACCGCCACTATCAAATTTATCATCTCATCCACAAGATTATACATATGTCTTTCAAAAACTACCAAATTCAACTGTTATAATTAGCATACATGTTATCCTCATTTTTAATTCATACTTATATGATCCCAAGAAGTGATTATATTTTGATCGATAGGTGAGTAAAGAACTGCATACTGGCCCAACCTGATAGAAATTCAAAGTTTGGATTTAGCCCTCAGTGGTTAGAGATCTATATTTGAAAAATATTAATAGAGAAATTAGCCTGCAACTCAATTAGTGATAGCAACTAGGGGGGGGGGGGGTTGGTATGGGTCCACCCGACTCAAGACCTGCCCCGCCTAATTTTTCCACGCCCCGGTCCTACCCCACCCCGGTGCAAAGTGGTGTTTTTTGAATTTTGACTTTTAAAGATTTTCTTTTAACTACAAATAATTGTATTGCTATTTTAGTTCATAAATATTAATTAGAATTAAATAATTTAAATTGATCATTTAATTAGACTTAAATATATTCATGATTCAACTAATTTTTATTTTTTAATAATTAATATCAATTTAGATTTAAATTCATTAACATAGTTCTCACTCTAAAATGAATTTTATAACACAAAGTATACGTTCATCTAAATTATTAATTTTCTCATCAAGTAATATCATTTTACTATCTCCAATGAATTATATAATAAAAATATACATTCAACTAATATTTTTTTAATAAGTAATATCAATTTGGAATTAAATACATTCACTCTAAAATGACACTACAAAAAAAAAAAAAAAACAGACATATAGCAATGGATTTTTTGAAAAATTCGTGGCAAAACAGATGTGCTACAGACTTTTGCAATGGAATATCATCAGTTGCTATACGTACCACTGATATATAGCAACAATTTTTTTGGCTTTTGCAAATTTTAGCAACAATTTTTTATCAGTTGTCAATTTTTGTTGCAAAATGCGTTCTTTTAAAGTTTGACTTTTCATATTTTGCAACGACTTTTGTAATGGCATATCCATAGTAAAGTTGATGGTCATTTTGTTGCAAAAATTATTTTTGTTTGCAACACGTTTTCCCAACAACAACCGTTTGCAAATATTGCAACGAAATATTTTAATATAATCCATTGCAAAATAATTTTTTTACAGTCATCTAAATTATTAAAACAAAGTATACATTCATCTAAATTATTAATTTTCTCATCAAGTAATATTATGAT
The DNA here is from genome assembly GCA_034509725.1 of Sesamum angolense. Classification (NCBI taxonomy): domain Eukaryota; kingdom Viridiplantae; phylum Streptophyta; class Magnoliopsida; order Lamiales; family Pedaliaceae; genus Sesamum; species Sesamum angolense. The sequence goes on from JACGWL010000015.1 coordinate 12,309,090, forward strand.
CCACAATGAATTGTATAACATAAAGAATACATTCAATTAATATTTTATTTTTCTAATAAATATCAGTTTACATTTAAATATCTTAATAAAATTTTCAATTTAAATGAATTGTATAAATAAAGTAAACGTTTATCTAAATTATAAATTTTATTATCAAGTTTATTTGTTGTATTTCTTATATAGAGTTGGATTGTTTAAGAATTTACATATACTACTATAATTTTTTTTATTAATAATGGATTATATATTTAATAATAAATAATAAAAATATATAAAAATTTGGGGCGAGGCGGGGCGGGGCATCCCACACAAACCATCCCAAACCTGCCCCGACCCGCCAAACTTTTCGGGCGGGTCCAGGCCGGGGCCTCGGGTTTCCAGGGCCAATTGCCATCTCTAAACTTAGTAAGTAAATAATCGACATCACCTATTCATGTACAACTATTAGCAACACAAATTATAGATTTACAATAAAAATAATACCAAGATAAAAGAGACATATATAGATGACACTAATCATTTACTTACCTTGATCTTATAGCGGTCTAATTAGCAAATAGGGTGGAGTTCAGTCCTCTACTTTATCCCGATAATTAATGTATCAAAAATATCGTAATTTCTTAATAGAATATTAAATATTCTTCATATAATTTTCATCAATCTTTTAAATATTTCATTTATATCGAAATACAAATATTTGTTCCGTTTTTCATGAATAACTAGACAATCTAGGCTTCCTGGAGATTTATATAGTGTATGAATTACCTCATAAGACTCTATTCATTAAACCCCTAGTCTTTTTATAGCTACAATTCTTAATAACAAGTCTAGATTAAATTAAGCGATAATTATATTTACACCCTCTCGTCTATTGCCTTTTTACACAAACCACTCCTACCATTTCAAAACTTATAGAAACCACCCCTATCATTTCAAAACTTACAGAAACCACCCCAAGCAGCCTCTAAAATTCAAAAATGCTCCTGATGATAGGGTCAAACTTTAATTTAATTTTGAAATGATAAAAATGCCCTAAGGGTGTTTTTATAGTTACCAAAAATAGAGGAATATCAAAGTAATATTTATAAGCCAAACAACATGACCCCGTATATTTTTTTATTATTAATACTAATTTTAATCTAAATTATTTTATTAATTTTTTATTGAATTTGTATATAAAATTACACCTCTTAATAATTGAAATACTAAATTATTTAATTAATATATTAATAAAAATTAGCTACTAGGTTATAAATTTAAATTTAAAAATCATCACACTTGGATAAACTATTTTAAAATTTTAAAATTAAAAAACTATTTTTGATTTTATTTGTAACTAAATTTTTATTAAAATTAATAAATTATACATATATTCTATACAAAATAAATATCTAAAAATATGCATATAATTGGACATATTTCTATTGTATATTTATGGATTTATACATACATATTTTGATGGCAGACGATGGGCAGAGGAGGGTGAAGTCGGGCGCAAGTGGAATGAGACCATAGGCCGCAATGGGGCAATGGGTGCGAGGGCACATACAGAAGTTGAGGGTGGACAGAGCAGTAGAGTTGGGAAAAAAGAATATTTTTTTGAAAAAAATAATTTAATAATTTAAATATTTTTAATAAATAAATGATATATTTTACTACTTTTAATATGATTTATATAATCTGCATAAATTATTTTGAATTATTATTTATAAATTTTAATAAAATATAATTATAAACAAAAACAAAGGATAAATAATCTTTTGATTTTATAATTTTAAATAATTTATAAAAGTGTGATAATTTTTTAATTTAAATTTATAATTCAGTAATTAATTTTATTAATATTTTAATTGAATAATTTAGATTTCAATTATTAGGAGGTGTAATTTATATAAAAATTTAATTAAAAACTAATAAAATAATTTAAATTTAAATTAATAATTAATATAAATAATAAAAAGTTATAAGGGGTCATATTAATCATCCTCATATACATTACTTTGACATCTCTTCTACCTTTTGGTAATTACAGAGACCCTCGTAGGTTTTTCTTTAAAAAATTATATTAAAGTTTAAAGGCTATCAGGGTTGGTTTATGTACTTTTTCAAAAGGCAAGGGTGATTTTTTTATAAGAGCAATAAGTGAAGAGGTGTAAATATAATTATCCGTTAAATTATTTCCAAAATCTTATATTTCTTCCTTTTTTAATAAATATAACAATTTCAAAAGTCACTTCCTAATATTACTCAAATATCATTTACTAATATTCCTTACATCACCATTATAGGAGCTAATTAAATACCTATAAATATAATTAAACATCTGGTTGATCAATTTGATCAATTGAACAAATCAACTATAGACATAATTAAATTTAATAAATTAAGTAATATGAATTACTAATTATAGCATTCCTAATTTAATTGACACATTGTCGATCACTAATTTATAATTATTCAAATTCATAGAAATTTTCGATTAATCATATTTAATAAACACATTAATTAAATAATATAACTATATGGATTGATATAATAACTATAGTATCAAACATAAGTTATCACTTAAATACACATTATATATATATATATATATATATATATATATATAATTCCAAGTGGTGCTAAAGCATCACTTTGCAGCCTTTCTTGTAAATTAGTGGCAGCACGTGAATTTTTTTTAATTTATTTTTAATATTTTCAAGATACCCATTATATTTTTTATTTTTTTATTTTGTATAACTTACTCTTAAATATTGTATAAGCTCCATTCAAATTTTATATAATTAAAATTTGAATTCATATTTACTAATTAATTAAATTTCTTAAATATTTCAGATAAATCCTACAATTATGTTGTAAAAAATTTGCGAATGCTACACCCCATTTTATTCAGTTTCTACATACCAATTATGTCCTCAGTACGCAATCTATATATATTAAAACAGGATCATTGAGTTTATTCACCTAAGTATTGCATATGCGCACGTGTTGATAGCCTCAATGAGTTCCGAAAGTGGAATTAACAATTTTTTAAATAAAGAATATATTCGTATTTATCCAAAAGAATCTAATCAATATTATTCGCACATATACTTTTTTAGGTAAATTAAAATATATTTATCCAATATATGTATATTTATCTGATAGATAATAGTTAATAGTTTATTCACAAAGGAATTGCATTTTTTAAACAATAATCAAAATATAACTATAAATACATTTATTTTAAATATGAAAATAAGTAAATAAATTTAAATTTAAATAAATTAATAAGTATAAAAATACAAAGGTATATTGAATACAAAAATGAATTTAAGTTATTTTACTAACTAATTACCTAAAACAAAGATCAAATCTTTTGGATAAAAACAAATAATGGTTAACTTCTCTAAATTTAAATGTAGATAAATAACAAGATAAATTTTAATGAGACTACCAAATATATATAGCAACCAAAGAAAGCAGGTGCTTAAAAATAACTAAGTAAATAAAAACTACAAATAATTCAAACTTTAAAAGAAAACAAGAAATTGATAAATAATTAAAAATTTAGAAATAAAATAATTAGTAAAAACTAAAAATATCAGAGTGGTATTTAATATTAAAATAAAATTTAGATTGTATCCCATAGTATATCTTTTAGATAAAGTCAAATAATAGGACATTTATCTACATTAAATAAAAATAAAAGTATTTTTTTACATGGCAAAATAACATTCAAAGAGACATTGGAGAATTGTAGTTTATAAAAGTTAATAAAATAAAAAAATTATAAATAAATTGAATTTATATTGGAAAAAAATGATAATAATAAAAAAAAAAAAATATTTAAAGATATGGAAATAAGTTTGAATTTTGTATTGTATTAGTTCTTAACCAATTAATAATGTGTTGGAGAAACAATACAAAAAAATTTGTTAATCAATCCATATTGTATTAATTCTTAACCATTCAACAAGATATTCTATTATATTAATTCTTAATTATTTAAGTACAATTGGTGGAATTGTTATTGCTTCCTCTAAAGAATATTGAGTGAAATCATTAATAAAATAGCCGAATATTAAGAGTTTCATTATAATAGACGGTTGAAATATTTGTACACTTATATTAACGTAAAGTATTTCATTAAGTATTTGGGAAACCTGAGTAATTTATGGGAGGAAGCCTTAAAGAGTTTATTTTTAATCATTATTTTTATAAAATTATATTTTTTTAATAATATATATTCTTTTGTTTGTTTATTTGTTGAATATTGACACATGCAGCAAAAGGTTTCAAAAACTTGGATGCAATAAATTATCAATAGTTTGAAGACAAAGGAAACTTGACTCTTCCATATACACAAATTGAGGGCAAAAGACTGTAAAAATATTCAACAAGTTTTTAAAAGATTTATTTTTTGTTCTATTTTTTACTATTTATGATGAATTTCATATGTACTAGCAGTTTAAATAAAACTTAGCATTGTTTGTTTCTTAATAATTCTATACTTTAGCATTCTATACTTAATAATCTCGCTAATATTTTCAAAAGGCTAATAAAAAATAAATTCAAATTATACTTTAGCAAATTTACTTATCTGCTTTTGATACATGTTGAATGTTGATTTTTAATTTATATCTTGGAACGCTTTACGTTCTTGATTTCTCACAACGGTGTGTTCACTAATTATTTATTGAAGTGGATAAAAAATAGAAAATTAAAAGAGTATATGTTATTATGGACACCAATGGCACACACTTTTAATAATAATTGTATGCTATGTTGGACATATTGAAGATAAATTGTACGATATATAAAGTAGGAACGAATTGATGAATAAAATAAAACATAAAACAAAAAAATAATTTTGAAATTTTGGAATATTTTGCATCTGAAACTAGAAAGACATCATGTAAGTGAATCACATTTATGTTCCACCAACAATACTATAATATTTGCAAATCATGATATAATTTAAAAAAATAATATGAATCTAAAATTTTCTAAATATTTTCCCAAACAATTAATGATAACTCTTTCAATTCAAAGAAACTGATATTTTTTCTAATTTTTATTAGAACCACTGCTTAGAGATAGTTTGTTATATGTAGATATTTCTTTTTCAACCTTATAAGTATGCATTATTAAATATTTATTATTATAGCCACAGTTAATATATATATATATATATATATATATATATATATATATATATATACTTCAAGGCACGAGTTTGTATTAATAAATTAATATTTTTAAATCGATCAATAAATTCAGCATAAATAAAAAAAATAACATACCACTATTAATACATAGTTATGTGGGACTCAAAATTACACCACTCAAACAAGGGATTGTTGGTCTCACTTTATGATGCTATCTACCAATGATATCATAATAGTGACCTCTATGGCTTATTCTACTAGAATCTAATTATAGATTAAATATTTCACTAACAAAGGGTATGGAGAAAATCATGAATTTCAACAATTTTTTAATGATTAAAAAGACCTAATAATTAATTAAATTATAATTTAAATGATAAATTACACTCACATCCAATAAGGTTGAGTAAATATATTTTTATTTTATGAAATTGCAATTCCCTCTGATTTTATCGTTGTTTAATAACGAGCCCAAATTAGACTTTGTTAGATTCTTATTTAATTTTTCTAGTAAATTGATCAAAATGCCCCTTTAGATTATAAATTTTAATTTTATAAAATATTTTTATACACTCATATGTCCTATAGATTATTTATTTTACCTGCAGTCAAATTTTTGTTATATTTTTTTAAAAAATCAACAAGGGAAACTAATAAGGTTCATCTCACCTTTGCGGGCTACATAATTATTTTCTCATTATAATTTTTCAAAGAACAATATTTATAATTATGTCAAATTTTAAAAAAAATAATAATTATAATTTCTCACAATTTAAAATAAAATCGCATATAATACATACGTGGATATGTTATGTGAGACCAATTTGTAAATTCTTTGTGGCTAAATTACCTTTTTCTTTCCATAAAGAAGGGACTTTACTTTTTTAGTCCCACAGTTTATTCGATTCCCGTTTTAGTCCTATTTCTTTTTAAAAAATTTTGAACTTAGTCCAAATTTTATTTTTTATCAAATTTTAACGAAAGAATGAAAAATCAATCAAAATATAGAACTAAAATGAAAATTACGTAAATTGTAGGATTAAAAAGAAAGAAATTCTTTCATTACGGACGAAACAGGTAATTTAGCCATTGTTTGTGGTGCCCAATATTCACCCAGCCCAAGAACGCACGATCAATGATGGCACTTGGGGTTGGGGAAGCAAAGCCATCTTCCGTTTGAAGTTAAAATGCAAGCAACTGATGGTTATTAGAAGTACCCCTCCAAATTTCAAAACAAAACACAAGGGCTGGCGTGTTAGGCATTAGATCTAGAAAGAGATTACACTGAATCGAATAACTTGAAATCCCCTCACTTATTCTTTGGCATCCGATGCCAAAATGATGGATGAAAAAGAAAAGACCTCCCACTTTTCTTCGATCTCTCACTCTTTTTCTCTTCTTTTTTTCTTTGGGCTTCTCTTTGATACAGTGTAACCGAAGAGTGGAGAAATAACAAAATCTTGGAGTTTGATATGTTGGAGTAAAGAGGGGTCGGGAAGAGAGGTACTGAGGAGATGAAGAACGAAGGTGTGCAGGTGGTGGGAGGAAACAACAATTGTCAAAATCGAAATGTGAAAACGGAGCAAGGGCCTCAAACTCAGACTCAACATCCTTATGCGTTTCATGTCTCTGGGCCTCAAAATGTTCCTTCTACTAACTGGAGGGACCTCATCAGCTCTAGTTGGTCAGTGCCCATTTCCTTATTTTTCACTCTCATAATGTGTGTGTGTGTTTGTGTCTGCGTTTTCTTGTTGAAAACTGGTTTCTTGATGTTGTTCCAAAAAATATATGAAACAAATGCAATTTATTCCCCTTTGATATGTTGAGTAAAAAAAACTTCATGTAAAAAATAAAACAATAAATTATCCCCTATATTTTGGAAAATAAAACAAATTACCCATGTCTAACTCATTGATAGGGGGTAATTTGCTTCATTTTCTGAAACACAGGGGATAATTTACAAATTCCTTTTTCACAGAAGAATATTTGGTCATTTCACATATCAAGGGGGTAAATTACATTTAACCCAAAAAATATATAACAACCTATTGTATCAAGGAATTTCCCAAGGTATAAGCAAGCTTGTCAGGGGGCAAAATGAAGGTCTTTGGAGTAGATATGCAAATGATCTCCAGAGAATAGAGTTGTCTTGCAATAAAATAGTGCGTTAGCGCTAAGCAAGAAGGGATTTCGGCGATGACTCTTTGATGCTCAAATCAATCGGGATTCAAGATGATGTATGGAGAGTATGTGAGAGTTAGCGCGACCGAACCTGTATTTGGTGGTGGAGAGTTATATGTGCCAGTGGATTGTACGATTTTATGTACACCATTTAGATCGTTTCTTGTTCCAATAGGGCATAATGGAATGTACATATCCATGGGATAACAACAGTAAATGGTTTAGGGTACCAAAACTATGTACACTAAAAGTGCCCGCGACAATAGTTGTACTATTCTGACATTCAGTTTTCGATGTCTAGAGATCTCGGGAGACCTTCAGTTGTCATTTATGTTCTGGGCGCTCAAGGTCTGCCCTTAGTAGGAAAAAGTCTGGGGGTCTCCGTCAACCTTGAGATTTCACAAGGTCTATGATGTATTGCGAATATCTCTAGGGGTGTAAGAATATCCCCAAATCAGAAGTCCACCATTTACCAAGTTTATATATAGTAAGGTTGAGTAAGTGGAGATGTGAGACCTTCAATCTCTGTTTTCCTAGTTCCATTCCTTCAATGTACATCTCTATTGACGATGGCGGTAGTTTTTTAATTTTGAATAAGTCACTTTTTGCAGGATGTTTGCACTATGTCACCTTATCATATTCTAACAAGTGTCACTAGGTTATTCACCTTTTGTTGGGGTGCACCTGATTTGAAGTGACGCAGCTTTTTGGTTTTCGCACCCATTCTTGCGGCTTAAATACTAGTCGGGAAGTAACCCTTTGTATTCGAGAACTTCTCTTCTTTTGCGAGAACTCCATTTTTGCTAAACATCTTTGTTCCTCCAGTCTTCTAGGTCAGTTTATTCTTTGCCTAATCCTTTGATTTTGAATCATCAACGTTTGATGACTCGATCAAGCTATTCTAGCAAGAAACCCTTAGTCGAGCCTATGGAGACTAATCTAGAACATAAATGTGCATACCCGATTTCTCCATGATCTGCTAATCCCTTAATGCTTCTAGATGAGGTTTGGGCCTTTGATGTAAGGCATGAGAATGCAGATTTGTTTCCTGAGGGGTCCGTAAACTCAAAATGCCCCTGTTTGACTCTTTCCTCTACCTTGACCACCTCCGATCTCGGTGTTCTTAGATCTAAGTTTTTATCCCAAATAAGTATGGGTTTATACTCCCGTCACCTGAAAGTAGAATCCATCTGTCTCTTTTCCAATGCCGAACCTTCTTCATTGCCGATTTTGAAGCTAATTTACGATTACCCCTACATCCTTTGATCGAGGAGATTATGAGGAAATTAGGGTTCTATATATCTCAACTTACTCCTAGCTCTTTTGGGATTATTTCTGCTGTTATAATTATGACCCATTTTCAAGTCGATCCTACTTATAATAATTTCTGCGCCCTTCAATAATATTGGTGAGGAATGTCTCTTCTATCTCACTAGTAAGAGAGGGTTCAAGCTGGTAACTTGAAGTAAGATTTCTTATACCAATTGGAAAGAATTTGTTTTCTTCACTCGCTCTCCCCCTAATGATCATTGGGATAGTCCAAGTAAGTGGTGTTTAATGAAGCTTTCTCTTAATCTTTTGAGGCCTATGTCTTGCGACGACGAATTCCTGAAACATACTTTTCTTCGGTATGAGTATGAATATTGGGTATTTATGACTGAGGATTTTTTTTCTACTGTTGGTTTATCTCTGGCATCATTCGGCCTTGATGCTTCCTACTTTGGTATATTGTTTTCCTAGCTATAATACTGCTTATGAAGTTCGATATTCCTATAAGTGACTTTTTGATTAAATTGTTTCAAAACATATCATCATGTCTTCCCGTAGCTTGCGTATGGGCATCCGTCTCCGCCAACATAGGTCTACCACACGAGGTGTTTCTTCCTCTCATCTTCCTATTTCTGTCAGCGCTCCCTCTCCTCCAGGGGATCTCAACAGTCCTGATCACTAGTCAACTGATATCATCGTCATTTATGATTCGGCTTCCATGCCGAAAAGTGTCCCCCATGCTGCCATAATTCCTTGCCAAGGTTGTCACTGAGAGTAGAATAGAAACTCCCCTTGCTATTGGTGCCTTTAAGACGTATAAAGAAGTTAATAGGTATGGAAGATTCTGAGATGAGGATGATAATGATGTTGATTATTTTCCTCTCTTTCTCTATCTAAGAAGGGAGTTTCAATCTCTGAGCCCAAGCCTTCAGCTGATGCTTGAAAGGTATGCAAGTTTTCAAATTCTAGTTCAGGCAAGGGGAAGGTTAAAACGACTCCTCATCTAGATTCCTTGACTATTGCTGAGTTAGATGAGAGTTTTGTCAGTCCTTTCTAAAAAGTACTTGCCGATGAAAAAATAATTGGAGGCGCAAGAGCATCAATCGAAAGAAATAAAGGTGTTCTGATTGGCCACATGGGAATCTCCCCCTAAGCCTGAGAATCCTGGGGCCATCCTTCGCCCTAACTAGAGAGCGTAGGAGAATTCTTCAATTCTAAGCTCAGTGATTGATGCTATTTCCCTTTACCTCTATCACGGGACCCTTCTGCCTCTAGAACAAATAAAGCTCGCTACGAGTTTGGTCCCTCAAATGGAATCCCATGGTGCCAAGCACCTTACTAGTGTAAAAATCTCTCCTGACTTCTGTACTTATTCATCTCACCTTTCCTGTTTTATGACTTCTAGAATGCTGCATTAAGGTGAATCAAATTCTTTATAGGTTGTCTCTCCAAGCTGCCGATTTCTGCGGGTAAGCTGCTCAAGTGAAAAAGAAGGTAAAAGTTGCATTAGCTCGAGTTCAAGAGTTGCAAGAGAAATATGAGTTGGTATGTGCTAAATAACAGAGTTACAGGGAGTTTGTAGCCTGCGATAAACATGAATATGAGAGCCAACTGAAGTTTCTGATGGAGGTGAAAAATGAAGTTCGAGCGAAAGAATAATCTTTAGCATAGGGATTGTGAAATATATCGCTTGGAAGGTATTGACTAGGCCACTAGGGTAAAGAGTTGTTGTATAGCAGTAATGAGTATAGAGAGGTGGTTCTTAATACAGGATTCATGGTTCTCTTGCCTTCATGAAGTCTCTTGTATTTAATTCCATTATGGATTCCAAAGTGTTCGAACAACAACTCAACATGTAGGACAAATATATAGCCCAAACCCGATTCTTGGGTGGCTATAAAGATGATTTTGATGTAAGTCTTCCAAACCCTGCTAAGGATGAGAAATGTGAGTTTTACCCTAAAGGTCTTTGTGAAGTGGAAATCCATTTGGACGATGAATTCTATGCCTATTGCCTCGTTCTCCACTTGATATTATGGATAAAGAGACCAAGGTTTGCCTTCTTCCTGAATCTTCCCAAAAGCAACCTTTTGTCACTCCAGAAAAGGTTGTTAATCCATAATACATCCCATCTGTATCATGTCCAAGTGATATCTTGTATGTTGATGCCCATAAATCCTCCCTTGCTGAAGTAGCAGTTCATTATTTGGAGGTGAGTCATGAAGTGAAGTCCGATCCTGCTTTAGATTGTTTGCCTTCTTTGAGTAATGCCAATGTTGAAGAAAATCCTGCCCCTTCTGACGTGTAATTACATTTGCAGTGGGCAGTGTGGCCTTGAATGCTTTGGAATAGTAGCTTGTAACTTTGTAAAATGCTGAGAATATTTTTGAACACTAGCATACTCTATGTTTTTGTTAAGACATTTATCATGGGATCATGTTATGTTTATATATGGGAAAAATGTAATTTACTCCCTTATGTTAATGGAAATGAGCAATTTACCCCCATGTGAAACATAAATCAGCAATTCACCCTCCTGTGTTATCAGAAATAGAGCAATTTACCCCCTAAGGCTAGTGGTGCATTACACACGCCCTATGTGCAACTAGACATCAATTTTACAAATAAAAATATTATTTTTTATGTATATATATTTAATTTAATATATTAATACATATATATTTTATAAAAATGATATTTAAATTTAGTTATATATATATATATATATATATATATATATATATATATATATATTTCCCTGTCTTCATTGTCGGCTGCTGCCGCTGCAACCACCTCCGTCGCCGCTGGCCCCTCCCCCTTCCCCCTTCCTCTTTCCTCTTCCTTCCTCCCCTTCCCCCCTTCCTCTTTTTTTTTTTTTTTTGTATACCTTTGATTTTTCGGATTTTCTTCATCTCGCTTTGATTATTGCACAATGGGGTTTTATGATGATGATTTTAAAAGGTTAGAGGTTTTTTTGGGACCAGTGGAGGTTTTTTCCGGACCATTATGTTTTCAGAGTTGAAAAAAAATGAAGGTCTTTTTCACACTTAAAGAAATGGAGGTCTTTCCAGATTTTCTACTTTTTTAAACATAAAGAAATGAAGGTCTTTTTTAGACTTTTGCCTTTTTCAGACCTTTGTCTTTTTTAGACATAATCTTTTTTCATACTTAAAGAATTGGAGGTCTTTAGGATACTTCGACATTGGAAGAAAGGTAGCTCGATCAGATCCCCTTATTTAGCAAAAGTTTCTGAGCATACACTTAGGCATAGAATTTCCTGAGATTCTTTGCTTTTCATGATCGAGAGAGATCATTTCCTGAGATTTCTTGGAGGTGGTATGTTCCATCTTTGGCCATCTTCGCAATCTTAAAAGGATCTTTCCAGTTCGGATGCAATTTCCCGACATGTTTGGAGGCTTCACATATTTTTAATACTAAGTCTCCAATTTGGAAGACTCTCAGCTTCATCCTTTTGTTATACATCTTTTTAGTTTGCTTGTTGTATTTCAGAATCTTTGCATAAGCTAGTTCCTTTTTTTTTTTTTTTTTTCTTCTGGCAGCAATATCAAATCTGTCTCCCACTGCTCTATGTTTTTTGCTTGGTCATACATTTGGACTCTTGTTGATTCCATTCCAATTTCGATCGGAATCACGCTTTTGAGCTATATACCAAACATAAATTGTTTCTCCAATGGAATTTCTTGCGGTGGCGATATGCCCGCAATACTCTTAGTAATTCTTCTGTCCAATTTCCTTTAAGACTTTCCAGGTGAGTTTTCACGTGTTGCAGTATAATTCTGTTTACAACCTTCACTTGACTGTTCGCCTGCGGGTTGGATACTGGAGGTGAAGTTTTATTGTGTTTTCATTTCACAACACTTGTCTTGAACCTTGTTTCCTTGAAACTGAGTGTCATTATCAACTATTAGCACTCTTGGTATTTCAAATCTGCACACTATGTTCTTCCAAAGAAACTTCATCATCTCATTACTTTTTGCAACAACCTCTGTTTCTACCCATTTAGTGAAGTGCTCCACTGCTCCAATGATAAAATTTTGTTGCCCAGTAGCTTTGGGAAAGGGTCCCAAGATAGCAATCCGCCATTGATAAAAAAAGATATGTGATCAGAATACTTACCAGATATGCCGGAGGTGTATGAGGTACATTGGAGTGGTATTAACAGCTCTTGCATCTTTTTGAGAATTTCAGTGCGTATTTTCATAATGTTGGCCAGAACTATGGGTGAACATTACTTTTGGTCCCTCAACTATGCCATTTATCCAGATTTCGTCCCTCATGTTTCCCTTTCATCATATTTAGTCCATCAAGTTTAAATATTTCATCACTTTTGCTCCCTTCCGTTATCTAAACTAATGATTTTTTTAAATTTAAAAAAATATTTTGCTATCTAAAGGTTCAAAACCAAGACCTTAAGGAAAAATTTCAATATCTTCACCACTCCACCAAATTCACCATTTGTTTAACTTTTAAATGTAATATTACCTAACACATATTACTTAAAAAACTATTTTGCTATTAAGAAGACTTGAACTCAAGACTTGCATAAAGGATTTAATGCCTTTACCAATCCACCAAGTACAATACTTAATTATTTTATTAAATAAAATGTTACACATACATAAAGGTAAAATAAAAACACATTAAAAATGTCTCAAAATCATGCTACAAAATCTCAAAATCAATCAATATAAATCATTGTCATCCTAAATATATCCTAATAATAAAAATTAAAACATAACCAGTCAAAATAACACAAGCATAACAATGCCATAAATCACAACACATAAAATGCATTAAAAAAGGACATAAGAGTCACAAACAAGGACATTGTTATTTAATGACATCACATTTATGTATTTATTTATGACTTTTATGTCTTTTTTTAATGTATTATATGTGTTATGATTTATCATATTGTTAGATACTTGTGTTATTTTGGTTGGTTATATTTTTATTTTTGTATAAAGTAACTAAAGAGTTATTGATTATTCCACCTCTATATATAGTGGTGGAATTAAAGATAACTACAACTTAATGAATAACAATCAAAGATACTTATCTAAAATAGATAACAAAAGATATGAACAAATAAGAAAAGATATCACAAATAAGGAATCACTCCCCCTCAAGCTGGAGCAAATATATCGATCATGCCCAACATGTTACAAACATTAAACTGCTTTGCTCCTAAGCCTTGGTAAAAATATTTGATGTTTGCTTGGAAACAGTAAAGGGAGTGCAAATTTTCTTACTCATGACAGCCTCACGAACGAAGTGACAATTGATCTCAATATGTTCTGTCATCTCATGAAAACAGGATTACTGGCAATATGAATAGCTACTTGATTGCCACAATGCATAGGTACAGGGTCATCGTACATGAAACCCAACTCTTTCAATAGATTCTTCAACCACAAAACTTCACTAGTGGTGTGAGCCATAGCTTGATACTCAGCCTCAACACTTGACCTAGCAACCGTAGTTTATTTTTTACTATGCCAAGTCACAAGGTTCCCACCAACATAAGTGCAATATCCAGAAGTAGACTTCATATTATATCGACCCAGCATAATTTGCATCAGAATAAGCTTTTATTTTCACGTGTCCATGTCGCTTGAATAATAACCCTTTACTAGGGGATGCCTTTATATACTTCAAGATCGTTAGAGCAGCTTCCCAATGAACTGATCGTGCTTATCCTTATATTGACTAACCAAGCTAACGACAAAGGATATATTAGGCCTAGTCACCGTTAAATAGATTAGCTTGCCAACAAGTCTTCTATACTTTCTGTCTTCCAAATAATTATTGTTGTCATTCCAGAGAGACCCCATGCTTGCTATGAGCTATTTCAATTCCCAAAAAGTACCTTGGTCTCCCCAAATCTTTAGTGACGAAGTATTTCTGTAGGTATGTCTTGGTCTCTTCAATTCCGACAATATCACTACCAATGATCAAAATATCATCAACATAGACTGTAAAAATGACCATACCTAATCTCGTAGTTTGGACAAAGACTGAATGATCTGTTTGACACCGCGAAAACCCAAATTGACCAATAATACGACTGAATTTATCAAACCATGCTCTAGTACTTTGTTTAAGACCATAAATAGCTTTCTTTAATTTGCATACCATACATTGTTTCTCCCCTTGAGCAACATAATCAGGAGGTTGCTCCATGTAAACGATTTCATTCAGGTCACCATATACGAAAACATTTTTTATGTCCATCTGATACACTGGCCAGTTGAGATTGGCTACCAAGGAAAATAATACGCGAATAGAGTTAAGGCAAGCAATAGGTGAAAATGTTTCAAAATAATCTACCCCATACGTCTGAGTGAAACCTTTTGCAACCAGACGAGCTTTATACCATTCAAGTTCCCATCTGCTCGAAATTTGAGGGTAAAGAGACAAGCAACAATATCGGCTTTAGGAGGTACATCCACAAGCTCCAATGTCTCCCTCGAAATGAGAGCAGACATTTTGTCGTCCATGGTCATCTTCCACGTCGGATGCCTAAGTGCCTCACAATAAGTATTAGGGATAGAAATAGATGATAGGGACACAGAGAAAGCTCGATAATTAGGATTAAGATATTGAAAGGAAAGAGAGTGAGCTAAGGGATGATAAGTGCATGGCAATTTACCTTTACGAAGAGCAATAAGGAGATCATTGGCTGATGTAGCGGATGGGTTTCCAAGAGTTGCAGTTGGAGGAAGACCAGTCGGAGAATAAAAACGTGGTAGTAGTGGAACAATTACGACGGGAATACACCTGTAATGGTCGGGTAGGTGGTTCTGTATGCGGGGGAATAGACACTGCAGGGATAAGTAAGGGAACTAAGGTAGGATGAATGGCTGGGGAAGGGTTTGGTGAGCAATAAGGACTAGATTCGAAAAATGTAACATTTGCAGAGGTAAAGGACCGGACGAGACTGAGGATCATAACACCGATACCCCTTTTGTACCTATGAATATCCTAGATATATACATTTAAGAGAGCGAGGAGAAAGTTTATCAAGATTAGAGGAATGGAGATGGACGAAACACACATATCCAAAGACCCAAAGACCCTAGGAGTTACCCCAAATAAGGATTTATCAGGGAAAATGCAAGAATAAGAAGTATTCTAACTAATAACACTTGGTGAGGCATACGATTAATAAGATAACATGCAGTGAGAATAGCATCCCCCAATACGACTTGGGAACATACATATGTGTCATTATAGTCCAAGCAACATCAAGAATATGGCGATGTTTGCGTTCTGCTACACTATTTTGAGAGGTATATGGGCAGGAAGTCTGATATAAAATCCATTTGGATTCACAAAAGTCCTAAACCGCTTTCTAGACAAACTCAAGAGCATTATTAGTATGAAGGATATGAATATTAACAGAGAACTGAGTTTTTATTTCATTATAAAAGGAAGTGATGGTAGTAGGACTTCAGATCTATCCTTGAGTAAATAGACCCACGTCATTCTAGAGTAATCATCAACAAAGGTAACACAGTATTGAAACCCACTAATAGACTCAAAACGACATGGACCTCAAATATCAGAATGAATTAAAGTAAAAGGAGAAGAACTACGTTTGTCAACTCGAGATAGAAAACTAGCACGATGGTGCTTTCTGAGTTCACAAGATTCGCATTCTAAACAAGCTAACTCAATAGGTAAGACTTTTTTTAATATAGGAAGGGACGGATGTCCAAGACGACAATGCCATTGAAGAGGGGAGACGGAGGCAAAAAGAGCACGAGCATCAATAGGTGGAGATGTATCTAGAAAGTATAGACCACCACGCTCATGACCGCCACCAATTGTCCTCTGTGTTTGCAGATCCTGAAACACACAGTAAGAAGGAAAAAGGTTACTGAGCAATTGTGTGTTTTTAGTAAGCTGACTAACAGAGAGTAGATTAACAGAAACTTTTGGGGCAAAGAGTACATTAGTGAGGGTAAGATGATTTGTGGGTTGAATTGTACTAGAGCCAGATATAGGAGAGTAGGAACCATCAACTAGGTGAACGGGGAGGGAGTTTTGAGAAGTAGATGAAGTGGAAAAATGAGAGAGATTACCAGTGAGATGGGTAGTAGCACCTGAATCTAGCATCCAAGACTCACCGTGAGATGCAACAAAGGCACCGGGAGAGGAAGATGTGGCTGGGGTAGCAGAGTTAGCAACAGGGCAATAGAGTAGCTGCTCATATTCCTCATGACTTAAGATAATTGATTCTAATTGATTCGTAGAAGGCTCCAATACTACAGGCTCACCACCACTGTTAACTGTATTATCCCATTCTGGTTTGCTATTTTTTATATAACATTTTTCTACTACATGATTGGTTCGACCACAATAGGTGTAGTCGCGAGAGTTAGTAGAGGTGTTGGAGCCACGACCTCGACCCCCATGGCCTAGGAAGAGAAGCGACCTGGCCACGCACCGCCATGGCTGAGGACTCTGTGGTTGTTCCAAATGAAGATAAAGAGGCAGAAGAATCAGTAGCAACTCAGAGGACACGAGAAAGAGCATTGGATAATGTAGGAACCGAGACACTGGCTAAGAGATGATCACAAACCACTTTCACATTGCTGTCAAGGCCAGACAAGAATTTTGCCACAAAAAAATCTTTCCAGTGAGTTTTGCGAGTATGGGCATCACAGCTCAATGGGTGATATAGCAGAATCTCATTAGCTGTCCCTTTTAACAAGGGAAAATAGTCTGAAACTGCACGACCATCTTGCTTGAGGGAGAAAAAGTCTCTCATACAATTCAGAAACACAAGATATGTTCTTTTCATGTGAATAGATATCATGCGATGCATCCCACATGGCCTTAACAGTGGTTAAGAACATAACATTGGCACGAACAGATTCCTCCATACTATTGAGAAGCCAAGTCATGACAGAGTAATCAGCTTGTTGCCAAGCAGAGAAGTAGCATCAATAGAAGAGGGTGGAGAGGTCAGTATATGGTTCAGTTTATTTTGGGAGCCTAAAAATAATTTAAAGGCTTGAGACCATAGAATATAATTTTGACCGTTCAACTTAACAGTGGTGCCAAAAGTAGTTTTTTGTTCAACAGTAGCCATAACCGAAACAGACAGATAGACAGTGGAAGTAAATAACAAACCCTGGGGTAACACCTCAGCCCAAAAGAAGCAATTAGTAGATCATGGGGGGCAAAAAAGAAAAAGAATAAGAACAGAGAATAACGCACTTAGGCCATGGGTGGCGGAGAGTGGTGGACCGGGGCGCGGCAGTGGTAATAGAGATGTGAGTAGAGGCGCAGCGGAGTGGACAGAGGCGCTGGAGCAGCGCAGCTGTGTGAACAGAGGCGCTCGAGTGGCGCGGCTACGCGAATAGAGACACCCGAGTGGCGTGGGAGTTGTCTCGTGTAGATTTATAGCTTGTGCACCCGATTGGTCCAGCTATAATTTTCTTTCCATGTCCCTGACTAGGATTAGTGGGAGTGTCTACCATCTTCAATGCACTCGAAAAACAAACAGTAGATTTTTTCATTGACGATGCCAAATGTTGTATCAAGGATTTCCAAGGTATCCGCAAGCTTGTCAGGAGCAATAAGGTCTTTGGAGTAATTATGCAAATATCTCCAGAGAATATAGTTGTCCTACAAGAGAACAACGCGTTAGGGCCAAAATGGAAAGGATTTTGGCGATGAATCTCCGACATTCAAGTCCATCGTGATTCAAGTTGATGTATATAGAGTATGTGAGAGTTAGAGTGACCGAACCTGTATCTGGTGGGGGTGTGGGGAGCCATATTTATATATGCCGGTGAATTGTACGATTTTATGTACACCCTTAAATCGTTTTTTCATCCAATAGGGCGTAATGGACTGTACATGTCCATGGGATAAGGAAGTGGTCTAGTGGACCAAGACTGTGCACTATGAAAAGTGCTCGAGGCATTAATTGTACTATTCTGACATTCTATTTTCAGTGTCCAAATGTCTCAGGAGACCTTTAGGTGTCATTTATGTTATGGGCGCTCAAAGTTCCGTTCTTGGTAGGAAAAATAAGTCCGGGGGCCTCCGTCAACCCTGAGATTTTACAAGGTCTCTGATGTATTGTGAAGGTCTCTAGTGGGGTGTAAGAATATTCCCAGATCACAGCTATAATTGGTACCCCTATTCAAATGAGTATGCCATAGATCTTCAATATAAGTCATTGTAAACACACAATCGTTAGAACAACGCCGAGGGAGCCTCGGCGATGGCCCTCTGATCGAGAAGATCAAGAAGAAAAATAGAAAGAATGGGAGCATAAACTTATACCTGCAATATGGAGTGCCGATATATATAGGGGTCCTAATTGTACGATTTCACATATGCCTTAGAAGTTAGAATGATCTAACAGTCACCATGGGTCACACATATTAGGCCTATAACAGTGGAAAAGGTGGTCTAGATATACCATATGGACCTTTATGTTAGATAAGGACGAATGTCCTTTTCACTAAAATCGAAAGTCTCACGAAGACCTTGGAATGTCTTTTGGGAGCTCTTAATCATAATATAAATGGATGAAGGTCTCAGGTCTCCAGATGAAGTGCGGAGGTCTCTGTTGGATACCTTACGTACTTAAAATATTATGATATAATAAGCGGGTCTCTGGGAGACCTTAAATATACCCCTTGAGAAGGTCTCCCCTAGAGCCTCTTTCAGATACCTTACAACTAGGGTCTCAGTTGTTCTTCAATATCTCTAATGACTATGATAAATATCTCCATATCAAAAGTCCTCCACTTATCAAGTTTGGTAAGAGATTAAGCTTGGTAAGTGACAAGAGATGATTTTCAAGCCTTAACCAATAATTCAGAGATTGCACGACGATTTTAGAGGACCTTTGGTAAGATAATTTTCTCGTTGGAAGTCCCCCATTTATCATGTTTTATGGAGAATAGAGCTCTAAAAGTAATTTAATATACGGAGGCCGTGAATGAGCTTGGACAGATAAAATGCAGCTCCATATTACCTGATGTGAATTCCAATGTCTTTATTTCTCTGTATCTCTAAGCAGATATCGAAGTGCTGAATACTTCATGAAGACCAAAACTTATAAAATGCTTCAGAGTATGTGAGGCAAGTACCACTCTCAGTTTATAAAAATTTGGAATGCCTTGCATTTGAAGTAAATAACGCCTTAAAAGAATTTCACTCCGTCCCAAGTTTCTTTAGTTGATGCTAAAGACGCTGTTGAAGTGTTTTGTGAAGCTACAAAGTTTTTAACTGCAGTAATTCGCTAAGTCTCACGGTAGATATGACTCAACCATCTGAGTTAGATAAAGTTGTTGGATTGCAATTGAATTGGACTTGAAATAGCAGAATCTAACTGTGGATAAAATAATTGATATGCTACAGAATAAACCATAAGATGCTATTGAGGATGTGACCTCTAGTGAAATAGTCATCGAAGATAATTCAGTCGACTTTACAAGGAAAGTCCCAAGTGATGATGATATTGATAAATCTTTCCCAAGCGAAATACTGAAAGTTAGTTTTAGATGAAGTATCGAAGGTCTTTCTCAGACGTTCATCTCATGTCAATAGTTCTGAAGATCCTTTTAGGTCTTTGTCTTGTTCAGACAATTTAAGATTGAAGGACGTTTTCAGAAAGTTTAAGATTGAAGGTCTCTTCCAAATCTTGCCTTCAAAACAAAATATATCAATGAAAATACAACCTTATTGTTCTATCTGTATTTGGTAATCTTTGGAACTGCATTATGAAAGCAATGATCTAAAGGTGGCAACTTCCTTTTGAAACTAATTTAAGCTGCAATTCAAAATGAATTGCAAGGATTTCACTTACTTTTTTTATGCTTCGCTGATGGAAATCTAGTCTACATTTGCAAACATGGATGTTTATGTATATAGGGTTTGTTCAATCGATAGGTGTATACACTCAAACCTATGACCAAAGCAAGCAAATTGAATTACTATCTATAGTTTAGTTTGGTGTTGGAAGATTTTGGCTCTTAAAAATATTTGGTTAGACTACTAATCTACCTAGTTAACCTTTCACTTCGAGGTGATGATCCCCTATACTCGGAAATTACCTTCTCTCCAGATGATAGCTTCACTCGAGATCTAGAGAATGATAATATAGATGATACTTAGAAAAGCCTTTGCAAAATAAATATTTGTGATTTGTCATTCTGCTGTTTATTTCATGGATTATCATTTTGGTGCAGCTATGCAGTTACTTTTGTCAAAAGTTGCTATGTTTAAGATGCTTTAATATCTGGGTATATTTCGCTTTCGACCTTTTCATTGCTCTTAGAAAATTTCTTCTGAAGTTGGTTTAAATAGCTGAAAATCCTGGCTTGTTCAATGTCTAGTATTCTCATCATAGTGTCTATCAATGTGATGCTTTTACAGTCGAAAACTGCACTGTTGTTTCCTCCAAATGTTTTGAAACTTAGAAAACTGAAGTTGAGTTGAGCTTGGACAGTTGATCAGTTTTCCTTTTACGAGTTAAAAAACTAAAATGATATCAATGAATGGCATAATAAACAGGAAGGATAGCAATTACAAAAGGATGGTAATGGCCTGCTTCATACAAGCAGTTTACTTGCTTGAACTTGACAGACAAGAAAACAGAACCAACCAAACTGCTCTTGCTCCTAACTGGTGGATGCCCTTTAAGTACAAACTGGTTCAGACCCTGATAGACGAAAGAGATGGATCAATATTTGGGGCTATATTCGAATGGGACCGTGCTGCAGCTTTGACAGACTTTGTGCCTGTCAGACCTAGTGGTGCGCCTAAGGCCGTTTTGGTTTTCAGGGGGACATTGCTTAAAAGTTCAACAATCAGACGGGATATTCAGGATGATCTCCGGTTCCTAGCCTGGGAAAGCTTGAAGGGATCAGCCAGATTTTGCTCAGGTCTGAAGGCACTGAGATCGATTTCTGACATGTATGGAAGCAGCAAAATTTGCATTGCTGGCCATTCATTGGGAGCTGGCTTTGCTCTCCAAGTCGGGAGAGAATTAGCCAAAGATGGAATATACGTGGAAGCACATTTATTCAATCCACCCTCGGTTTCACTATCTTCCAGTCTTAAAAACATGGGGGAGAAAGCTGGTGAGATATGGAAGAGGTTTAGGAGCAGGCTTCATTTAACTGCTGAGACAACTCCGGGATCGAAGCAGTGGGTACCTCATCTATACGTAAACAACAGTGACTATATTTGCTACTTGTATACAGTTGCAGACAGAGCAGAAGAGCTCAAAGCTGAGAAAGAGAACGCAAAATCAACGAAT
Source organism: Sesamum angolense (assembly GCA_034509725.1). NCBI lineage: Eukaryota > Viridiplantae > Streptophyta > Magnoliopsida > Lamiales > Pedaliaceae > Sesamum > Sesamum angolense. The sequence continues at coordinate 12,331,008 of JACGWL010000015.1, forward strand.
ACACCATGCGCTGCTGCCAAGCTGTACGTGTTGTCAAAGGAGAAGCAGAAGTTTCTTGAGGCACACGGTTTACAGCAATGGTGGTCTGACGACTTGGAATTGCAAATGGAGCTCAACAACAGTAAGCTGATCAGCAGGCAGCTCAAGTCCTTGTATGACCTCCCGCCCACGGTACAATCACCGAGCAAGGGTCGATGATGACGAGAAATCTGGAGCTATTCGTGTTTTCTTTTGAGTTTCTTGAAGTTGCAAGGGACAGTAAACCAAACAAAAAAAAACCATGTTTTTGGTGTTGGGATGAATCATTCTCACAGGATTAATCTTATTTTTACCTTGTTAAGATGTACTTTTAATGTCTAAAACTGTAAGTTTTGTGTATGAATAAGGAAGCAGAACAGTGGAGCTTCTCCAAACTCTGAATGTATGGACGAGTTTCCATGCATTGTTAAGGTTTGAGTTTGTATGGACGAGGTTTCTGTCCTTCAAAGTTCAGAAATAAAAACAAGTTCTAAGCTAAATTCTTAAATAATTATTTTATATGATCAACAAAGCATAGGCTCAAAATTCCAAAAAAAAAAAAAAAAACTTTTTTCGCACTGTGCTGTGGTGGTAATTTTGATCTTCTCTTTGCAGTTGAGGATGTGAAAGTAGTATGTTTGATCTATTTTTTGCGAGAAAATGCCAATTTTGTTGGAAAAGGCACAAGATTGACACGTGAAAACCTAATTTCTTTTTACAATAGTGACATTTTTCATCAAATAATAATCCAACTAATACATTAATAGGACTAAGTGCCATGGAAAATATTTGTGGTGTTCTTGAGGCAATTGAGAAATAGCTTTCAACTTCCATTGTAGGTGCAAGAAATTGGCAAACGATCACCACAATTTAAATGGGCAAATTTTCGTCTGAATTGGATTCGATCGAATTTGAATCAATCATATGGCAAGTGTAATATACTTAATGTGTGATTGGTGTACAATGTACAGTTTAGAGAAAGTGATCAATCACATACCAAGTGTGATACATTTGCCATGTGATTGGTTTGATTCGACTAAACCTAATTCGAATAAGAATTTTTCATTTAAATGGGGTTTCAAAAAATTACCTCTTCCACAAATATTATTTCTTGTGGGTCCAACAACAGCCTCTTGCATCAGTGATTTGAGAAATAAACAGATTATTGATTTTTTTAATTTTTTTAGTAGTACATCCAGTCAACTAATACATTAATATAATTAAGATTTGGTAACAAATTACATCGATTCAACAAATAACTATAAATAAATAAATTGCAATAAATCACATAAAATAAGATAAATACCTACCTATTCAATGAAACTCAAACTCATAATCTCGAATTTGTTGGTGAGCGCTTCAACTTGTTCATGACATATTATTGATTATTCTAGTGCTTATATTTGTGGCAAATAAGAATGCATAACATGAAAAGATTAAGGCCAGTTCATTTGGTAGTCTACATTTTTATTTTTTGTCTCACATTATCATGTAATCAATCAACTATATCATAATATTGATCTTTGATAGCTAATTCTATTAGAATCTAAATATACATTAAATATTCCATTAATAAGGAGTATGAAAAAACCCTGTATTTCATAATTTATCAATAATTAAAAAAATCCAATATTTAATTAAGTTGTAAATTAAAGGGTAAATTACTCCCATCTTCACTAAGTTTTGGTATCTATACTTTATTGGAATTGGAGAGCACTTCTTTGATTTCTAAATTTTTATTTTTTTAAATTATTTCAGCAATTTTTTTATTTTATCTTTCCTCAACCTCCCATTTTCTCTCTAAACTTTCATGTTTCTTTTTCTTTCCCGAGTTTTCTCTCATTAACTACTCATAACATCTAAAGAGTACATTTTTATTATAATTTCAACGATATCTTTCTATCTTTTAAGGCTAAAATACTCCTGATCGAGTTCTAATTGTAGAATTGACTTATAAAGGATTGATGGAATGAAAAATGAAAAAAGAGGCCACAATCAACATTTTGACATATTAGAATGACCAATTAGGCGCCATGCCTAAACCTGCAGGAAAGCAACTGAAAAAGGAAAGTCCAAGAAATGAATTTGGGGAAGATTTGTGGTTGATTGAGTTACCTATGGCTGATCGGAAACTCTCCTTGTTGGAAGAAACTCTTTTAGGATAGTAGTTTTAATTCCTTAGGTCTTTTAGCTTTATTAGGAATCTACTTTGTCTAGTTCTAATAGGATTAAGTAAGTAGTTAACATAAATATTGATGTAGTTCTTCATATGAACAACTTTTGATCTTGGATCCTTTGATCTCTCTTCTCTAAACAGTCTCTGTGTTTTATATAATATTTTCTCTTTTCTTTTTATGCATTCATTAGTGAGCATGTCTTGCTAATTTCTTTAATTCCAGTTAAAGATTCGGTGAATACTTAATTGCAATGAGTTGTGAGATCTAATTTTGCTTTCCACTTTCATTCATATTGTTATTTATGTTATTCTCTGTGCTTTTATTACAAATAATATGATTTATGAATGATAGGGTCCATTGTTCATTATCAAGAATATTTGCCTACCCAATTGAACTTGCAAATCCGTAATTGTTTGTTTAGTTCAATAATTAGTGGTAACACAACATAATTGATCATGTCATCGTGGTCGATTATGTTGTAGAGAATGCCCAATCTAACTTAAATAAATCCTCGTAGGAATTTATTGGTTAGAAATGGGTCCTTCTAGTTGTTAATGCTGATGGTAAATTAAATTTTGATCACGTTATCAAGGTTGTTTACTAATTAGAGAATTAGTCAACGGGCGTTCTTTGACTAACGACAAGCTCAGGAAATGTGAGGTTGTTAGGTCGTTCCAATAACCATAACCAATTTATCTATTAGGAGTGATTGTCATCTTTGTATCTATGATCAATCGTGTAATTTAACATGACCCTGTCTTTAACTCGAATATTTCTCTCATATTTATTCCCTCTTTAAGTATTCTTTTCCATTTAGTTTTGGATTTAGACTTTAAACAAACTCCCCTTTTATTTTTACTTCTATTCTTAAAGGAATTAATTTGAAACAAATCTCTGTAAATTCGACTCTACTTACTATTTTCACAAGTTTTTAGCAGGATAATATTTTTGGTGGATTCGACACCCATCAAAGGACTCACACACATTGTTCAATAACATGCCACATTTGGAAAAGGTATTGAAAAAATCCCTGCTCCATTGTACTAGAGGCTTATCACTTAACCACTCAACCACCCTTTCATTTAGTTTTATCATTTTCTCCATTCTCATCTTAAATTCAGATTCTGTACTAACCCTGGACTATTGGAATCAAAATCGAATTTTGGGGTGTGTTGTATTGCATCTAAGTACAATACAATTTTTTGATTTGGTGAGTACCACAAAGCTACAAAATGTCAGTTTGATACAAAATTTGTATGAACTTATTACACATGCTATGTTCTGTATTTATCACCCAAATAACCTATTGCCTCACATAATTTGTTTAAAATTTAGATTGATAACTCAGATGCATCCACATAATCAAAGGCCCTTACGGACCCTCCTACACAAAGGCAACTTCCAGCCTGTCCGTAAAAGGACACCCAAGTGAGAACTGAACGGTGAAGCCTCAATTGGCAGCCCAATGCTACCCCAGTGTGCTTCGTGAACCGTCCAGCTCCGGGCCCATTGACCGCTTAGCAAGAACTACGTGATCAAACCCACAAACCCAATTGAAAAATCATATAGAAAATAAATCGTTTAAAGATCACATGTACATTCAATATTACGATGAACTAAACAATATCAAGGTTAAAGGAGACCTCTTAGAATACTCATATGGACTCTAGAGGGCTCCCAATGAAAGTTCATAACGAACACTAGAATACCAGGTGATGAAAGCAATGATCACGTTGTAGCACTTACATATTCATTTTCATTTATCAATGAACAATTTCAAGAAATATTTTACTCAACTTCGTTTTAACAAATACTCATGCACGATATTATATATATTCCTCTAATTTTACAAATACTAATATAATTTTAAATAACGCTCTCCATAAAACCCACATGATTAGTGTGGTCTACATCTGGACTTATCTCGAAGAAACTGAGTTGATAGCCGCAATCCCATTTTATTATTTCAATATATTCAAAACTATGAGTATGATAGTAATATATCTATACCTGAATGTAGTTATATACTTGTTATATCAATATCCATGTACTGAATAGAATAAAGTATTTTAATATATTCATATATATATATATATATATATATATATATATATATATATATTTTCATATTTCTTTTATAATTTGATTAGTTAACTAAATATAATTAAAAAGGCTAGTTTGAAAATGAGGACGACCACCCAATAAATTCAATAAATAAATTCAGTATTCTCAACTTCATTGGTAATTTATAGTATTAATTTAATTGAAATTAATAACTTTTAATTGATTAATAGTCCGTCAGGTAACGATTAAGTTTCAAAAAATTAGACTAGATGTAATTAATTAATTTTAATTGATCATTATAATATCATGCTTACTGAATAATCAAATAATCAATGATTTTCAACAAATTAAAACTGATCTATGAATTAAAGAATTTAGTAATACTTGATCAGAAAAAGATAGTTAATGTTACTAATTAACAAAAGAGGGTTAGTTTAAAATATATACCATCATTAACACAATAATTATGAAGAACTTTTTGACAACCTTTCTCATTTTGCCATTTTATTAATAAATTCTAATATTTTTTTGAGCAGATTATTAGCTGAAGATAACAAGAACCTTTCGAGTGTTGTTTTATAAATTAAATTCTAGTTATAAGGACATACCATATATATATTTTTAATCGGTTAATTATGGGTAATTAGACAAATTGACAAAGAAATGAGTTAATCTAACTTATATACAATCAACACACTTAAATAGATAAATAGATAAGCTATCACAAAATTAATTATTTAAATGAAGTTTTATGAGGATATTCAATTAATTAAAGATTAATTGATTAACCAAATGATTAAAATAATTTACAGCCAATTTACTTGGAGTGATGTGATTAAAATGAGATATATTAAATTGTGATTACTACCATGAAAAAATCACATCATATATCAAGTTTGAATCACTAATCACAAGCTAATAAAAAGTAAAATAAACAAAAAATAAAGAATGATTAGCCATGATATCATAGCTAATGACCCAAAGTAAAGGTGGCTTATAAGTATTATATTGTTATGAAAAGTAAAAAAATGAAAGAAAAAGAAGTGAGAGTTACCTGTGTTTGCGGGAGCAAGCAAACCACTTTCCTAAACACGTACTCCCTTGGTTATTATATATATATACTAGTCGTTATAGCACATTGTCCCTCCATACATATAATAAAATTTTTCACACTTTAAAATATATTATATAAGAGTAAAGTATATAAATCAATATATTAAATTTAAAAAAAGGAAGAAAGAAAAGAAATTAATTTATCAGTTAAAATAAAATTTAATAACTTGAATAAGTTAGTTATAGAAGATATAGATACAAACAAATAGAGTAGATAATAAAAATGTTAATTTTGGCATTTCAAAAAAATAGTGTGATGGTGTCACATAACTTCCATTTGTGAGTGTATAAGGGATTTCTTTTTTATATTAATATATGTACATATATATATATAGGGGTAATTTCACTTTTCGTACCCTAACTATATTCTAATTTCAGTTTTAGTACCCAATGTTTCCAAGTCATCAAAATTGATACCCAAAGTTAACGATTTTCATCCAAATGAATATCTTCCGTTAGATTGACCGTTAAATTTAACGGTCAAGCCATTTTTGGAGGAAAAAATAGGCGGTAGTTTGTCTAATTAAGCGCATTTTTTGCTACTATTTCATTCACCACACAAATTAGAGTTGAAAGAGTCAAATTGAGGAAAATTTTGCAAAGAAGGATGAATAGAAACAGAAACTGAAAATAAATTGATGAACGATGAACAATTACACTTGTCAACAACAACACTTCAACACTTCAACGCTGAAGAGATGCCTATTGGGACATCTCAACCCCCCAGCACTCAAGAGAGCAACTATAATGAAGTGTTGAAGTGTTGTTGACAAGTGTAATTGTTCATCGTTCATCAATTTATTTTCAGTTTCTGTTTCTATTCATCCTGCTTTGCAAAATTTTCGAAAATTTGACTCTTTCTACTCTAATTTGTGTTGTGAATGAAATACTAGCAAAAAATGCCCTTAATTAGACAAACTACAACCTATTTTTTCCTCCAAAAATGGCTTGACCGTTAAATTTAACGGTCAATTTAACGGAGGTATTCATTTGGATGAAAATCGTTAACTTTGGGTATCAATTTTTGATGACTTGGAAACATTGGGTACTAAAACTGAAATTAGGTATAGTTAGGGTACGAAAAGTGAAATTATCCCTATATATATATATTTATGGGTGCTACACACAGTAGTATATATTATGTTACACTTAGTGTGAGTATTTACTCGATGAATAAGATCTCTTGCAGCAGTTAGAAGTTCAGGACTTTTTTAATTGTTTATCAATTCAAAAAGTTTTTGATAAATTTTATTGAAACAACAAATTAATCCCTTCAACTTATACAATTTTACCCCAAATAATTTTATGATGCTTCAATTTAGTTCTTTAGAGCTTTAATATATTTGAATTATACCCCATAATTATTTCTAGCCAAGTTGAGATTTTCTAATTCTTAAGAATTAAAATCAAATTTCATATATTTTCTCCTATATCCTAAAACTCAAATAATTTTTTTGTAAGTAATTGGCAAACAAGAAATATATGAAAAAGAATAGCTCATTTAGGTGATAACAAATTAATATATCAAAAATAATAAGTAGTATTTAATATAATAGATAAGGGCGTTACATACACCCTGACAGAAACCCCACCCTCAATGCATCAAACATCATATAAAACTTAGCAAATTTTTTGTTAGCATTCTCATCATCATGATCACATTAGATCTAAGGTTACTTTTAATTAATTCTTAGCATAATCCCATAGAATGGCAAATTGGTCATCAGTTGCACCATCCATAGCATCTAATGCCTTTCTTTTGACTTTGAATGCTTGATACTTTGAAACATTACACTTAATGTCTTTTATTATATCTTAACTGAACCCCTTAACAGTTCTATTAGGATCAGGTTTGAATGAATCTTCATATTTTTTAACAACCATCCACTAATCACATTTTTCACATTGATAGATCTTATACATGTATGCACAAGATTATATTCTCTTATGTGGAAGGTGGTTTTACCAATCACTTTCAAAGCATTTATCCTCCACCCACACCCTTCCCCATCACATCTTGCATATATTCTCCCACTATTATTTTTTTGTAATTTTCAGTCATCTTTTTGTTTTAACAGCATGCCCATACACATTATCTTAAAATCAGATTTTGAACTGAAAATCATCCAAATTTCAAATTTGGGATCAAATTTTTCAAATGCATTAAATATTGTTTTGCGATCATGCCCTTCGCCCTCAACACCCTCAACCACACTATCCATTATTTTAAATATTGTTTTCCAATCAGCCTTAAATATTTTCTTTTCTTTTTCATTTTCAACAGGGGTTCATTGTAACCAAAATCAAATTCTGGCTTTATTGCATCTAAGTACAATACAATTTTTCTATTGATTTGATAAGTACCATAAAGCTGTAAAATGTCAGTTTGATACAAAATTTGTATGAATTTATTACATATTCTATGTTCTGTATTAGTCACCCAAATAACCTATTGCCTCACATAATTTGTTTAAATTGAGATTGATAACGCAGATGCATTCACAAATCAAAGACCCTTATGGAACCTTCTACATACTCAGGAACTGGAGTGTGTACTAACCCCCAAACTCCCCCCCCCCCCCCCCAATGTATTCTTAGATTTATATAATATTCATTAACAGCTGCAACGAATCAACAAAGAAACAAACAAAATAAAAGAATAACAACTATCAGAACCCCATTATTATAGAAATCAACAATACAACAATATTTTTTATTTCACACAACCAACACAAAAAACATTACAACAACCACTAACAAATATTATATTAATCATCACATAAAAAAAAACATAGCCATTTTTAACCTATTCACATAGAATTGATAATTTCTCGTGTTTCACAAAGTACAAACACATAACAAAACTAGAACAGTTATTATGCTTCATAGAGTACAAAACACATAACAAAGATACCCTCCAAATACTAACACACCACCACTAATGGCTTTAACCGATTCTAACACTCAAAACTCAAGTTTTAACCGACTAGTTTACAAGATTTTGCTAGATTTTTTTGGAGAATTTTGGAGAGAAGAAAGATAGGTATTTTCTTTTCTTTTCTTTCCAGATTTGGGGGAGAAGAAAATGACGGGAGAAAATGTTTTTTTTTCTTTTTTCTAACCTTTGTGCTGACTTCCTTCCCACGTAAGAGGCATGTGAGTGAGTTTTAAAACCACTTCCGTTAATTAACTGAGCAAGTGAGAACACTCGCCTGCTTTTCGTCTGAAATCTAACTCTCGTCAGCACTCAGGACCAAAAGTGCAATAATTTTCAATTTTATGAAACTAAAAATGCTAAGGTTATAAATTATATGAGATCAAATGTGCAACATCCTATGTCCTGTGAGACCAAAAATGTAATTTTCCCCACCATCAATTATGACACTTTGGGTTGGGGTAGCAAAACCATCTTATATTTGAAGTTAAAATGCAGTGAACTTTGTCATCCTATAATACACGGATACTTTGAAAAGTTACCCAATGCAGTGTCATCGATATTTCTCAGACACGCTTCGGACACATGTCAGACACCCGAATCACGTGTCTGAAAATTAAAAAAAAAAAAGAAAAAAAGGACACGTGTCCGACACATTTTGGACACGTTTTGCATTTTTTATAATTTTAAAAAGTTTTGGGCTTTGTTTTAAAAAAAATATTAACTCACCGATCTCAACTAAAAGTTTTGAGAAGATTTCACCGATATCTGATTAATTTGAATATTAAATATTTTTTATTGCATATTTTTTAAAAGAAATTGATTATATATATTTTTGAAGTCATATTTGATTAAAAATATAGATGTAGGATATGCCTATTTTATATTTTATCATGATATTATATATTTTAATTTTATGAGAAATTAAGAATGTATATAATAAAAGTATATATTATATAGCCATGTAAGTGTAATTTGGTATCGTGTCTTGTCGTATAGTGCTTTAATTTTTTTATATTTTTCTTATTTGTCCGTGGATGATGGTTATTAGAACCCTCCAAATTTCAAAACTGAAAACAAGGGGTAGGCGCGTTAGGCATTAGAACTAGATACTGAACCCAACAACTTGAATCCCCGTATTTATTTTTCGGTATCCGATGCCAAAATGATTGCTGAAATATATAATACCTCCCACGTTTCTTCGATTTCTCACTATTTTTCAGTGTAACCAAAGAGTGGAGAAATCTGAAAATCTTGGAGTTTGATTTGTTGGAGTAAACAGGGGAAAGGGGAAGAGAAGTACTGGGGAGATGAAGAATGAAGCTGAGCAGGTGGTGGGAGGAAACAACAATTGTCAAAATCGAAGTGTGAAAACGGTGCAAGGGCCTCAAACTCAGACTCATCATCCTTATGCGTTTCATGTCTTTGGGCCACGCAATGTTCCTTGTACTAACTGGAGGAACCTCATCAGCTCCAGTTGGTCAGTGCCCATTTCCTCATTTTTCACTCATGATGTGTGTGTGTGTGTGTGTGTGTGTGTGTTTGTGTCTGCGTTATCTTGATGAAAACTGGTTTCTTGAAATGATGTTTCAGTGGGTGGGGAGTGGACATGTGCCTGCTTTTTATATATCTTGTTTGCTTGTTTCAAGAATGCGTCTTTAACTCTGAGTTGAGTTCGTAGATTTAAGAATGCGGGTGGAATTGAGTGTATGCAGAGGACTATATCTGTTGCTGGGGTTATTCATGAAGAAATGAGATGTGGATGATTCATATGTTTTGCAATTCCTTTAGGTTGCATGTGGATAATTTTAAATACAAAGGATTTCAAATCCTTCCATTCTAATTTTGAACAAAGTTTTGATAAATTTGGATAGATTTCAAATTCCTTTTAAATTAAGTCATTTGAAATCCTTTCTCCAAATATTTGCTTCAAAACAAAATACATCAATCCAAATACAACCTTAATGTTCTTTCTGTATTAGGTAATCTTTGGAACTGCATCATGAAAGCAATGATCTTAAAGGTGGCAACTCCCTTTTGAAACTATTTTAAGCTGCAATTCAAAATGAATTGCATGGAATTCACTGACTTTCTTTATGCTTTGCTGATGGAAATCTAGTCTACATTTGCAAACATGGATGTTTATGTATATAGTGTTTGTTTGATCAATAGGTGTATGCATTCAAACCTGTGACCAAAGCAAATCGAATTACTATTTCCCCTATACTCGGAAATTACCTTCTCTCCAGATGATAGCTTCACTTGAGATCTAGAAAAGGATAATATTTAGATGATACGTAGAAAAGCCTATGCAAAAGAAACATTTGTGATTTGTCATTCTGCTGTCTGTTTCATGGATTATCATTTTGGTGCAGCTATGGAGTTACTTTTGTCGAAAGTTTCTATGTGAGATACTTTAGTATCAGGGTATATTTCATTTTCTACCTTTTCATTTCTCTTAGAAAATTTCTTCTGAAGTTGGTTTGAATAGCTGAAAATCTCTGACTTGTTCAAAGTCTTGTATCCTCATCACTAGTGTCTATCCATGTTATAGTCGAAAACTGCACTGTTGTTTCCTCCAAATGTTTTTAGAAAACTGAAGTTGAGTTGAGCTGGATAGTTGATCAGTTTTCCTTTACGAGTTGAAAAACTAAAATGATTTCAATGCATGGTATAATAAATAGGAAGGATGAAAATTACAAAAGGATCGTAATGGCCTGCTTCATACAAGCAGTTTACTTGCTTGAACTCGACAGACAAGAAAACAGAACCAACCAAACTGCTCTTGCTCCTAAGTGGTGGATACCCTTTAAGTACAAACTGGTCGAGATCCTGATAGACGAAAGAGATGGATCAATATTTGGGGCGATATTCGAATGGGACCGTGCTGCAGCTTTGACAGACTTTGTGCCTGTCAGACCTAGTGGTGCGCCAAAGGCCGTTTTGGCTTTCAGGGGGACATTGCTTAGAAGTCCAACAATTAGACGGGATATTGTGGATGATCTCCGGTTCCTAGCCTGGGAAAGCTTGAAGGGATCAGTCAGATTTAGCTCAGGTCTGAAGGCACTGAGATCGATTTCTGACAAGTATGGAAGCAGCAAAATTTGCATTGCCGGCCATTCATTGGGAGCCGGCTTTGCTCTCCAAGTCGGGAGAGAATTAGCTAAAGAAGGAATATATGTGGACGCACATTTATTCAATCCACCATCAGTTTCACTATATTCCAGTCTTAAACACATGGGGGAGAAAGCCGGTGATATATGGAAGAGGTTTAGGAGCAAGCTTCCTTCAACTGCTGAGACGACTCCGGCTGATAGTAATGAGGGATCGAGAATGACAACTCCAGGATCGAAGCAGTCGGTACCTCATCTATACGTAAACAATAGCGATTATATTTACTGCTATTATACGGATGCAGCTGGAGCAGACGAGCTCAAAGCTGAGAAAGAGAAAGCAAAATCAACAAACACACCACGTGCTGCTGCCAAGCACTACGTGTTGCCGAAGGGGAAGCAGAAGATTCTTGAGGCACACGGTTTGGAGCAATGGTGGTCTGATGACTTGGAATTGCAAATGGAGCTCGACAACAGTAAGCTGATCAGCAGGCAGCTCAAGTCCTTGTATACCCTCCCACCCACGGAACAATCACCGAGCAAGGGTCGATGATGACAAGAAATCTGGAGCTATTCGCGTTTTCTTTTGAGTTTCTTGAAGTTGCAAGTGACAGTAAACCAAATAAAAAAACCATGTATTTGGTGTTGGGATGATTCATTCTCCCAGGATTAATCTTATTTTTCCCTTGTTAAGATGTACTTTTAATGTCTAAAACTGTAAGTTCTGTGTATGAATAAGGAAGCAGAACAGTGGAGCTTCCCCAAATTCTGAATGTATGGACGATTTTGCATGCATTGTTAAGGTTTGAGTTTGTATGGACGAGTCTTATGTCCTTGAAAGTTCAGAAATAAAAACAAGTTCTAAGCTAAATTCTTAAATAAATTTTTATGTGATCAACAAAGCATAGGCTCAAAATCCCAAAAACATCATAGTGTTTGGTTTGTGTTTTTGCGTGTTTTGTTTTGTGTTTTTGAAACGAATAGAGAAAAATAGAGATAAATAAGTGTGTGTTGTAGATAAGTGTGTATGTCTGAATTTGTTTTTAGTGTTAATTTAAAGGGATAATTAGATTTACAACCCTAAATTTATGGTCTGTTTACAGGAACCATCCTTATGTTTTAGATAATTACATATATAAATAATCAAAATATCATTATCACTTACACAAACCATCCATAATTACCTTTTTAAAAAATTACACACCCCTAAAAAATTAGCATCATTACAAAAATTACCCCTATATTTTGGTTGTCAGGGGTAGTTTCTGTAATTATGTAAAAGACAAGGGTGGTGTAAATAGACCATAGATTAAGGGTGTAAATGTAATTATCCCTAATTTAAAATAAATGTTGTATATTTGATATTGTGTTTTGAGATACAAAAATTAATATTTATATTAGTATTTATATTTTAATCACATCTTGTATATTAGGACAGTAGTAAACATAAAAATAGATAATCACACAATTTATCTATGAATAGTAAACAGGTTGTTAGTTAATCATATCCCAATTTAATCTAACGGGCCATTATCCCATACCAACTAGTAAACATGGCCAAAATTGACTATTTATGTTTGGAATATTAATTTAGTAAATTCTAAAATATAAATAAAAAATAAATAAAATTAATAATTAATATATTATTTTACAATTATCATAATTCCATTGTGCATAAAATTTAACTTGTCTGCTATAACAACATCGTTTCAGATTTGAAGTCAGGTGGATGAGTTATCTTATTGAGTGTGAAGATCATGAAACATGTTTCTATTAATTATAGTGTGAAGATCATGAAATATGATTCAATTTTGGGAACATTATTTATACAAGGATAAATATTATTTTGTTGCGCTATATCTACACAATAAATTAAATATATAAAAGTTAAATTAATCACAATATTTTTACGAAAACAACGAAATGTATTTAAATAAGAAAATGTAATCAGTAAAAACAACTTACTATAATAGTTACAACAACAAAAAATTATATGTTGGAAGGAAGAAAATTTAGCACTTAAGAATGCAGACCATTAAGTTTTCGGAGTAAAAATGAAATTTTGTGTGATAAAGAAGAAGAACTTTTTGTATTTATACACATAAAATCAAGTTTTGTGCTACCAAATTTGCTCGCACTTTTACATGCGTGTGTCATATTAGTATTTATATATTGCACCTGTTAAAAATTTTAACATATCTGGGATTTCAAAAAGTTAACATGCCTTTTTTAATACTTTATATTTTCTTTAAATAGATCAAGATCTAGGATTTCAAATCCCAAATTTTAGGTCGTTTGATTTTTTTTTTTTTCAAAAATTGGCTTTGCATCATATTTTAAAAAATTTTAAGTATCACCTTTTTTATTTTTTTCCATTTTATAGATAATGTTCCTAAAAATTGAATCATATCATTCCCATATTTCTATAAGTTGAAGCCAAGTAGAAGCAATATAAAGAATCAAATAGGCCAAACGAATCACTCATACGCTACTAATGAAAAAATGATCAATTTTTCCTCCCATAAAAAATATTTAACGGTAACGTGCCAACCACGTGACTTACATCGTTAAATTATAGATAAAAAAGTGCATGAAGATAAAAAATACTAATTTTTATAAGTTATGAGACTAAAAATACTATTTCGGCTGCAAACACGCATTGATCTTACAAATTTTTCTGAAAATGATAGAAGTAGAAAAGGACCAAAATGAAAACAGATAAACGACTCCACTGGGGATCGAACCCAGAATCTCTGGTTCCGTAGACCAGCGCCTTATCCATTGGGCCATGGAGTCAACTGTTGACAAAGCATCAGCTTAAAATGTTCCTAATCAAACAATTTGACCCCGAGGATGAATTTGTACTTGATGAAGCAGTAGGGTAAAAGAAAATTGTAAATTTATAACAAGTCAGTAAATATTAGGGATAATTTCACTTTCGGATTTCCTTTTTTTAGGTTTTGTATAATTACACATAAATTTTATGTGGTTTGAAAAATTACATTTAGTATTCACGAGGTTTGCGTTAACCTAACAAATAGATCCTCGTTAGTCAAAGTTCACTGCATGTATTGATATTGACAAAAAGTCCGAATAAAAATTAAAATTTACCATCGATTGACTTATTATTTATTTATCGCAGATTAAACAATTTTTCCAAATAATTTGACTATTTACCCTTGCTGAATTAAAAATAAAAAAATATTTGGAAAAAATGTAAAAAAAAATTAGGATGGGTAAACTAAATATTTTCATAGGGAATACTAGTACATAACTTTTTTAAAAAATAATATATAAAAATTTAATTTATGGTGCAAAATGACATTTTGAACAGCTCAACACAATTATATGAAAACCTAATAAAAACTAACGGAATGAACTCGTTGTTAGGCGAACGTTAAAATCAAGAGCGTATTTATAATTTTTTAAATAATAAGAAAGTATTTATAATTATGTCAAATCTCAATAGAGATTGACTGGAATTTATCCTTACATATATCATTCAAGTCCCTTGTGTTCTTTCGTTGTTGTATTGTCATTCAACCACCTTTTGGGAAGGAAACATGGGCTTGGGACGATGTCCTTACATGAAGTAAATGATGTGGGGTATACCACAATAGGGCTCGCTGGTAAACAATCATCAACTTGTCTTCATCACGTAGCTAGTTTCCATGGAAACTTTTGTGAAAAAAGAGACAGAACAAATTCAGTTCTAAGAAGGAAAACATCAATAATTCCTTCAGTGGCTTCTCCATTTCTATCATGCATGCTCAAATCCAAGTTCCTAACATACAGAGCGAATAAACATTTCTGAAGATAGACAGGGTGCTGACGACTGATGAATCCATATTCAAGAACTTGATCTATTTCATCATATAATTCTTATTTCGGTTGAAGGATAGTGATTGCACAAATAAAAGAATCAAAACTAGACCGATGATTGGAACTCTACGAGGTGTAAGGAGAAAGAATAGCTGGAATTTCAAAAATCAAGGGTATACCATCTGTAGCAGCGGCATCCAGAGTCAAGTGTTTGCAGCAAAGATTCACGGAGTCGAAGTAAAATATATGTCGAGACTATGATTCATTTTCTGTTAAAGACGCCCCAATTTTCATCATCAGAGGATAGATGGGGCTGAACTCCTTATCGCCTCTGGCCCTTACCTTGGCAGCATAATCATCTAAAGTCGCTTTTATGCCTTTCCATATCTGATCTTCCCCTTGAGAATCCATCCACAGAGAATACTGGAGAGGCGTAAGTTTGTTCCTCTGAAGAGGTGACTCGAAATCTTCAGGCCCCCGTGAATAGAGATGATGAAGTATGACACTTGGGGGAAGATCTTGAAGAAGAGGAGACGATCCCAGTTGAGACGTTTCCAGGAAAATAACAGGCCGAAATGCTCGAAGGGCCCGATATGGTGGGCCGAGCTGTTCCACTGGAAACAAGTTCTGGGCTACAGCTAATTCAAGTTCTGCCATGTCTCTAGCCATTCTCAGCTTCCCCGACTCGGATAATGGTCTAACAAGTGAAGCATGTCTTATAAAGAATATCAGAACTCTAGAAGCCATGCTCCGCACAAGCCTTGTGCATATAGTTTCTGTTTTGGCAGAGCTAGCTCCTGAAGAGGGCAAAAGTCTGGACAAGAATTCAGCCCGAAAGTGGATAATGCTTTTCTGCAATTCTTCCATGTAAGGAGATGCGTTATTGTCCATAGAAGCATCCATACCAGCAGAACCAAAATTCTGGTCATGAATCTGTAAGATGCAGGATTCGAGACGATCTAGCATGGCTTGGAATAACGAAGTCACTGAGTCGCCAGCAACTCCATATATAGTACCAAGGGCTGGAGACAGAACATCTGCAGCAACAGTGGGCAATCCTGCTAAAATTGACGTTATGCGCTTATGAATTTCTTGCAGATGCTGACATAATGTGAAGTTCTTGAGCTGCGCTGGAGTTGCATGACCAGTAATTTGGCGTGCTTCGGGGCCTGTTGATATCTATCACAAAAAATACACGAACTTAAAACAGAAACATTAAGTTCTTGACAACATCAAACAAATTAAATGAATGCAAAGATATTCTCATCCGCACCAAATAGAAATCTTGAATATGGATAAGGCTGACCAAGTAGTGACAAGATCGAATTTTATTGGTCAAGAAGGAAATGCCCAACACTATGTAAACACAACCGGATTGTTACAAAACTCATTTGCCGTGTCTTTTCCAAGAATAATTCCTCATGTTTGATGTTAATTAGGATTAGAACCAAAACCCTGTTATGGTAAAAACTCGAGAAAAGACGTTGAAGATAAAATGCAAGGTCCAAGAAAAAGTACGTAAACAAAGAAGTTGGAAGTGACTCCAGCACCAAGAAAGAGTCCTTTGTGTACATTTTTAACCCCAGAGAACTCATTAATTGGGACTAAATAGCAAACAGCAGAATTAGTTTATTATTATGCTGGTATCATTTTTCACTTAAGAGTAGCATCTGATGATCTTCTCAAGAAGAAGACACAGTAACAAAACCATTACTTCTTTTTTCCTGAAAAGGTCAAACAATTCAAAATTACACTTAGAATCAGATGAAGTTACAACACTTACTGTAATATAGATCACATGTCCAAATGCAAAGTGAGCCTATTGATTGGGGAGCAATAATCCCACACATACCTGGTATTCAGCTCTTTCTGCAAGTAGAAGCAGAACTTTGTTGATTTCACGCAAGACGAGAAGAGTCAGACGTGCATCCTGCTGCACAGCTTCAATTTCTTCCTGAATGCGTGATGTAATCCTTGAGATATGTTCTTTAGAGGGTGCACTTCCACGGCTAGACATTGGAAATACAGAGTTCACAAGATCTGACAGTCTACTTAAGCAAAGGGCTAAAAATGCTGTCTGAAAAGTCTCAATGGCAGCTGTCATTTGTTCCTTTCCCTCTGAGGTGAGAGCTGGTGGAACTCCTTTCACATCTGTATCACGTGAAATTCTTTCAAGAAGGTTCTCAATCATTGTGAAAAGCTTTGGATAACCAATAGTAAATATCTCCTTGACAAAACTAGATGCCGTGAAGACAGACTTCATTTGGCTTGCAAAGGATTTTACAAAAGCATCCCAAACACGATCAGTTAACATTTGATCACCTTCCTGATAAAGATGAGCAAATATAAGCAGTGTAAAATGTAAACAATAGCTCTTAAGATCCCAATGATTTCAACAGCAAAAGAGACCACCAATTACAATGAACTGGAGCAGGAAGCCAATTTCAGGCAGTTACCAAAGTTTTGTATATACATAGGATACTTAAGGCTTGGCTCGCCCTAAGATAATTCAAGATTGAAAGATGAAATGAAAGAATTAGATGTAAGAAACAGTTCTAGGTTTGTAACAGATCTACTTTGAATAATGTAACTAGGCAAGCACATAACAAATCCTAACAAACTAATGCTGCACTGGAATTTCAGTCAACAACATCACAACAAAGCTGCCAAAGAAGGATCGTCCTCGAGCCTTTTTACATAAGTCAAGGCCAAGCTTGAGCATCCTACACCTCAGATTACTCAGACCACTACAATTTTGATACTGCAGTTGATTGGGTCTAGCTGAAATCTGAAAGTATTGAATAACATAACTTGAAGTGTGTGTAGTCCAGCAGGCTGCAGGCCTTACAAGGATCCGATACCAACAACCCTGTTTGATTATTGTTGAAGTGGCATAACACAAATTGCTACAAGGGAATCTTAGATAACGCATTGGGAAGCAGAGCCCTTAGCCAAATGGTCAACTAACAATAATGCACAGAGTATTCTGAGGAGAAAGAGAAAACAACTCCTGGTACCAATTAATACCACTCCACCTAGTAGACTGAGAGGACACAATGAGCTATAGAGAAACACACAGACATATAATATTAAAACCTGACATGCTTGTTTCAACATGGGCACACACTATAAGGAGCACTAACATACTGAAGCAAACTAGAAATTAAAGCTTCCTACTGGGTTAACGACAATCTCTAAACCACATTTATAGAGGATACTTCAGCTCATACATAAAGGGTGATCAATTAACCAGTTGAAATAACTCTACTCTCACTCATTATTATTTAACAACAGAGCCATACACAGAGCACATTGTGTACCTTAAAACCAAAACACTCTGTAATGGCTATTATTATCCCCATGGGCAAACTAAGACCAACTTCAATCATCAATCATTCAAAAAAAGAAAAAGAAAAGAGATAACTAAGATATTATCTTTTAGCAAACCTAAAAGAATATTAAAAGAAGGTAGATTAACTTCGTACAACTATATGAGAACACATAACGGAGGCTAGCATGGTAAAATGCAGGACCAATATCCATTTCCAGCCTAAAACGTAGTAATATACGTGGATGGAACTTCTCTTCATGTACCAAACGGAAAGTAAGTCAATTGAATCCAGTTACCTGCATGACCTCATCTAGCAAAAGAACATGCGTGAATGGATCACGCTTCTTGGACAACACCCTCTGCAAGTGCCAGACTGCAAGCAAATTTGAATGTAATTGGTCCATACAACCACTCATCCTTTGCCAAAGAGCCTCCCTTGCTTTCGCCCCAGCCCCAATCTGAGGCGTCCCGTGTCTCTGAACCCCTCCTGGCCCTCCACCACCATACCCTCCTCCTGAGATTGCCTTCATATCAAGCGCATTGCTCACGCTCTTGACAGCAATTTGCTTATACTTGCTCACCAGACCATCTACTGTACCCCTCAATTCCCCCATGTTATAAAACACCTGCAAACCCAACCCTACTTCCGGTTGATTCAAACTCTCCAGACCCTTTTCCAAGACCTTCATTCCCTCCTCTCGGATTTTGGATCCGATCTCCGTAACCCATTTCAATTCCGTGTCAACCACATCTATTCCAGATAAATGGGATTCGTTGTAAAGGGTCAAAATCTCAAAATGTAGCTGGGCTGCCTTGGAAAGATCCCATTTCGAGGAATCAGGTTGTGAATCCACAAGGTTTCTTAGCTTCTGGATTAAGCGGAGAGTGCGGATAGTATACTGAAGTAATAAGGAGGTGGAGTGAAGATTGTTAAGTTGGTGGGTCTGGGAGGCAATGACGCGATGAGGATCGGAGAGCTCAGCTCGGGCTCGGCGTACGGAGGACTGTAGAGATGAAAGAGAGGAGCGGAGGGAAGAGAGGGAGGACTCAGCAACCTTGATGGAGGAGAGCTGGTGAAGGAGGTCGTGATGGCGGGAGAGGACCTCATTGCGTAGTTGCGAATCGAGGAGGCGGAGCCCCTCCTGAAGTTTCTCGATTCTTGATGCGGCGGAGCCGGATGAGAGGGCGGCGGAGGAGAATTGCGTGGGGTTAAAGTCCGGGGAGAGAAAAGTGGAGAAGATTGGGTCGGAGGAGAAGGTGTCTAAGGGGGAAGATGAAGGGGAAAGGGGGAGCGGAGTGTTGCCGACGGGAGTGGGAGTGGCGGTGACGATGGGAGTGTATGTGGAGAGGCGTTGGAGTGGGGATTTGGAGATGGCCGGAGAAGCCATGGTCTGTGGCAGTGTTGTGTTCTGCCGTGGCTGTTTCCTTTGTGTTGCTAGTCCGGGTAAAATACATACCCCCTGATACCCCAAATGTTCAAATAAGCCCTATGATAAAAAAAAATACCATATACCCCCTGTAAAATTTAAAAAAGTGCATATTGGCCCCTTACCCGCGCCCCCAATTTTCTATCGTTTTTTCTCCGACATTCGATGACCTCTCGATGTATGCTTTCCACCGTTGGAAAGCTCTTCCGACAACGATCATTTTGATACCCTACCCACCGCCAATCTCTCGTCCGTTGGTGAGTAATCTCCATCTTTTCGTTTTATTTTTTTTTGGTTTTTTTTATATATATACATATAACTAAATTATATTTTCTTATATTATATTTTTAAAATATGTATAATTTAAATACATAGGTGGTTTGATAATTTAAGGGCAAAATATACATATTTAGTCGCAATTTTGGGAATATGAATTTTACAAGGGGTAATATATACCTTTTTAAATTTTACAGGGGGGTATATGATATTTTTTTTATCACAGGGGCTTATTTGAACATTTGAAGTATCACAGGGGGGAAATATGGATTTTACCCTGCTAGTCCTGAATTTAGATCTCAGAAAGAAGCCAGAAACTATTATACATGAATGAGTCATACAACTCCTTTTTATGTTTATATACATTTTGGGTGATACATTTTATATATCTAACTATCTATCAATATATATATATATAAAATATTTAGTTAATTAACTGTTTTTTTTTTTTTTTAATTTGGCCGGTCATCCTATGGATATAATAAATTATCCTACATGCATATAATAAATAATTTTTTATATTTTAAAATATATTATTATAAATAAGAATAAAATATATAAATCAACAAATTATATTAAAAAAGAATAAAATAAAAAACCAACTTAAATTAATGATACAACAAAAGAATCGGTGTAGTGATGTTAAAATGATATGGAGTTATTTTTTTTATCTATAATAATTCTATACTATATAAAAGAAAAGACATTTTTTTTTCATAAATGGCTAGGATACCGTAACATTAATTTGATAGTTAACCAACTATACCCTTAGCTTGATATTTTTTTGTTGCTTTTTTTTTTTCTGTCTTTTTTTTTATTTTTTTAGAAATATAATGTATTAATTTATATATATTTTTTCTTATTTATAATATAATTTAAAATGTAAAATATTATTTATTATATGCACGCAGGGTCAGCGTGCCACGACGGATAATATAAAAAAAAAAAAAAAAGAAAACTCAACTTTCAATCACAAATAGTGGTTACTTAGACAGCGACGTCAAATTTTTTAATTACCAAAAATATCCTTACGTATTTTCAACCACCCTACTCAAATTTTTTTTTCCTCATCTATATAATCTTTATTATCTATCTATACTATTTTACCAAAAATATATTTACGTACTTTCAACCACCTCTAATCGAATGCTTCTTCTCATTTATATGATTTATACTTTCTACCTATTACTAATATGAATATTTCACTCACACCAATTTTTTTGCGTCCTTAATATTCCTAAATTAGTTTTATTTTATTTACTTTAAATGTGATACATTGATTTATACATCTAATTCTTATTTATAATATATTTTAAAGCATCAACAATTTATTATAACACACACGCAAAAAATCCGTGCCATAACAACTAGTATTAGTATAGATGAAAGTATATAAACTATAAAATAGCGTATATGATTAAAAGAAAAAAAATAGCGTTTAATTATTGGTTAGTTAACCTAAATCTATAGTATATATAATTGAAAAGCATTCTATTCGTGTCTTCAATTTATTGGTATGTAAATTTTTTTATTTTTTTAATATTTAATGATCTTTTTCTTTTCTCAACTTTTTATTTCTCCCTCTCTTCTTAACTTCTCATTTTCTCAACTTCACATCTATTTTTGTTCACTTATTTTATACTTTTTAATATTCATTAATCCAATTAATAAATTTTTAAAATAAAAATAATTTTAAAAAAAATTAATTGACTGTGCACACAAATATGAGTGTGCCACATATTCTCGTTATATATTAGGGGAGAGCACCTCTTTGATGCTTTCTTTATTTTTGATCTATTTTTTTTTTCACTCGCTAATTTTCACATTCTCTACACTAATTACAAATGGAAAAAACTATTTTTTCAAATAGTTATTTTTTAAGTTAATATTTTTTTTCTCTTTCTCTTCAAATATTATTTTTTGAAATGATTTATTTTTATTATAATAATTTACATACTATCATTTTTCGTACAATAAATTTTTTAATTAAATTATATTTAAGTATTGACAAAAATTTGTGCATATGTATCGAATGTGCCATATTCGACTAATTGAAAACCAAGCCTGTACAAATAATGGATGTTTCATAGCATATTTAGTTGTAAAAATTAAAAAAAATGAGATATGTAGGAAATGAAACAACTACAAATATTACAATAAAGTGTTCATTCATTAAATTTTTCATTTTTTACACAACAACTAGCCCGTGCGAGCAAGAGTAATTTGATAATGTTAAAATTATATTTGTGGTCCGAATATATGATTTCTAAGTGTAACTATTAAAACATTATTCTTAATTATTTTTGGTAATATTATTTAAGAGTGCAATATATCCAGTTTTTAATTACATAAATTGTTTATTTATATTTAACGTTTTAATAAACTTTGATGAAAAAAATTACTTTTGTGGTGGTTAAAATTATCTTAATTGGATAATCAAAATGTGTTTAATCCAACCTGTGGTTTAGCATAAAATACGCTTTGCCAACTAAAACTATTCTAGGAAAAATTATTTAATAATCACTACTTGAATAGAGATATAAGCAACAACATGAATTTGAAAGATATATTATTTAAAATTTCAAAAATATCAAATTACATGACATTCACTACAAAAGAAAAAAGGAAGAATTATTGTCTACAATAAAAATCAATACGAATTAAAAATTATTGTAAATCAAGAATATCAATTACGATCAAGCAAACCAACGCGAAATCTAAATTTAACTACAATTTATTAACATTTGCATTTTAACTATGGTCTAAGAGTATTTACTGTGGTTCTTAGCTACGACGAAAGTATTTGTCACAATTTGTAGATATAACTGAATATTGGTTGCACCTGCTAAAATGCAACCAATATCCGTTGTAAAACTATTGTTAATACTATTCGTTACGATTTTCCACTTATGGTTATATTACTTAATACTATAAACATAAGAACGTGTCTTACTTGGTTCTCCTATTTCTTCCTAGATCCTTTTGAACATTGAATATTTTCATGCAATCGTGCTTTAATTGCTTCATGTTCCTCTTACGCTCACATACGGTTTGCAATGACTAAAAGCACCGAGATTACTTCTTGACATTGGCGGTTGGCTGCTTTCAGCATAGGCGGTTGGCTCCCACCAAATTGATTGTCGCATGTCGTAACATCAATCTTAATTGCCGACAATCTAGTCCGCAGAGTACAGATGCTACCCTTATCATTCGTGTTTAGCAAACGCTGACAATCGCTAAGGTTGTTGATGACATTGGAATAAGACTTGGCGCATGCATCACATTTTTCCTTATTTACGCCAATGCTAAATGATTTAGCCACCTGTAAAGCTGCTTGAGTGTAAAATATGGCTTTCTTCATAATGATTTCACACAATTTTGGAATTTGTGCTTCAGAACACTGTGGGTCGGAACTTAAAATTTGGTTGCATAAAGGTGGATTGTCTGACTTCAAACAGATATCCTTTATCAAATGAGCGTGAGAGATGTTCAGTAACAATAGAAACATAAAGCCTGAAAAAACTGAACCCATGATTGGTTTTTCCGGTCTTCTTTCTTTTCTGTCGTTTGTGTGCGTGTGTGAGCAATTGTAACAATTCTTTCTTCACTTCTATTGTACTTTATGGGAACTTGACTTTATATAGGGGGTAGAGTAGAATAAGTAAGGATGTCGTGAGTATCCGTAGGTTATGCCCAAATGCAGAAAAAATTGTGGCACATTTTGTGAATCATAGTCTTTACATTGAAATTGAATGGATGAGAGTATCTCTTGTTAGGGTAACTATTGATAGCATGGTGTTGAATTGTAATTATGGGTTAGCATAACTCTTCCGATTCTGGTTTGCTAACTTCAGTAAGAAATGAGCACAATTACTTTATTTGACATGGATTTGATAAATTAATATATATATATATATTTTAGAGAAAATGACTATTTTCGTGACATAGGGTAAACCCTTTTGTTTTCGAAAATGTTTAAAATACCTTCTTGTTAAAAATATAACAGCAAAAAGCCTCATTATAAACATTCAAATTTTCACCATTAGATGTATAGTGAACAAGATATAACGGTTCATAAATAAAGACATAAAATTAATCTATTATTAAAAATTAAGCCCAAGTCTCATGAAAGGCGTTTGTGATCCACATTGGATCCAGGGGAGTGTTTTGCTTCATTTTGAAAATTACAAGGGGGAATTTTGTTGATTCATTTTTCACACGGGGTATTTTAAACATTTTCAAAAATAACAGGGGTAAAATATACATTTTACCCTCATGACATATGAAGAAATTATTTTCTCCTTATTGAAGAATAATACTACTATTTGAGATCATTATCATCTTATCATTATCAATATTAGGTTTACACCTCTGTAAAATAGTCAAAATACTCTACTAAGTTCATTATGACATCTCAATACTTTACAACAAATTTACAGCAAAAAGAAATGTGGACCCTTGGTCGTGTCAAAATTGGTAAAATCACTAACTCTCAAACTTCAATGAAAAAAATTTACAAGTCAGGACTTTCTTTTAAAATTTATATTTATCGTGTAGTTGTATTTACTCCCTCTTGAAGCAACAAAAACTACACATAGCATTAAACCTTGACTTTATTAAAGCTAACATCTAGTAGAGTTGATTTTCTTGGGATAGTTCTTGAATGGCTAAGTATTCGTAAAGATTTTATAAATTTTCTTTAACTCATCAAATTTTTTGTTGACTAGAACCCCTTTCCTCAATAAAGGACCGATAATTATAAATAAATGATCAACAAATGTCTTATACTACTCAATTACTAGTCCTAAAAAATTTTAAACTTTTTTGGGTAAAGGTAAATTGCATTAATGAAAATAGAATGTACAACTATACATGACTTTACAAAGAATGGGCCGAATGTGCATTTGGCCAAGCTATTTTCCAAATCCCTAGACAATGCTATCGTCTGTAAATTGGGATTACACTCATCTATCATTATTCTCAACCGGATGTCTTCAATAATCCGATGTGCTATTGAATCAGCTGTTGTTCCTGTATTGTTGAACTTTCTGTTGTTTCTTTCCATCCATAGGTGGTAGACTAATGCCGCTAGGAGTGCTCGAGAGGTAGCATTAAATAAGTGGTGAGATCTCCACCGTTTACTGGCCCAACTGATGCCTTGTTGCCAATCATAAATCGGCCATTGAAATCGGACTTGCCTTTGAACTAAAGATAGGCATTGTTTGGAGTATTGACATTTGAAAAATAGGTGGTCATGTGACTCCACAAATTGTCATCACATAGTACACATCCAATATCCCCATGCGATAACCAAATTTTATCCATTGTGGATAGTTTCTCTAGTATAGCAAGCCATAGAATGAAGGTATGTTTTGGAATTTTATACCTGCCGTGAATGAGTGTATGCCATTCCACCTTGGTTCTATTAGGCTGAAATAGACTACATGCGGATTGTGTGGAAAATCTGCCCGATCTGGTCCTCCATACTATCTGATCAGGCCTATTCGCGTAGATCGGCGGTAATTGAGTGACAAGTTCGTTGAAATCAGGATCAGTTGACGTCGGCCAGTTCCATTGACCATGTCGCATTACTCTAGAAAGGAGGGTGTCAATTGGAAGGCCTGTAACATTTGGTCCCTGCGGATAAGAAACACATAGAGGACCTCTCTCATGCCATATATCCTGCCATAGCTGAAAATTTTAAACTTTAGTCATATTATTTTGGTATTCTCCATTCCATTATAGCATTCACCTTTGCAAGGTAAAAAAAACCCATATCCAAATATCACATGTTCTAGAAAAAACTATGTGATTCACAAAAAGCTCACAATTATTAGTCTAGAACTTTTTTTCTCTTTAAAAATCTGCATCATTATGTCCAGATGTTCTTCATGTTGTTCTCTACACTCCTCGATTACACTAGATGTCATCTATAAGATCTATAAAAAATTGACCAAAGTTCTTGAAAGTAATGCTCGATTCATCAATGCCATGAATGTCATTGGTGCATTCGTTAACCTGAAAAGTATTAGTAAAAGCTCATAATGACTATAACGAGAGTAAAAAATTGCTTTAGGTTATTTTTCTCTACAATTCTCAATTGCAAATAAGCACGCCTCATATGATCATTGAAAAGATTCTAACTCCCTTCAATTGGTCTAGCAAGTCATAAATCCTTAGTAATGAGTATTTATTTTTTTTCACTGTCACCCTATTAAGTTGATGATAATCAACATATGACCTCACACTTAAATGAAGAAAAAATACATACCAATTGATAAATTTGATGAATTTTCTGCCCAAATCATACTTAGTCAAGCGCCTAGCAGCGAAGAGGGGTTTGGAACCTCCAAAAATTATTCTAGAAAAATTTGTTTTAGTATCACTTGTATGGAGATAAACAACTAGATCAATATAAAAGATATACTTTTTTAATATTTAACATACCAGATTACATGCCATGCACTACGAAAAAAAATTTATTGTCTACATTAAATATTAATAAGAGTAAAAAATTATGATAAATCTATAATATCAACCACGATCAAGCAAACTAATATAAAAATTTAAATTTTAACTATAATATATTAATATTTAATTTTTAATATTTAATTGAAGTATTTACCATAGTTTCTAGCTATCGAAAAAATCTGAGCGTTCATAAATTATGCGCAAAGTTCTTGATCTCCACATTGAATGTGAATGTACGAGGGCATCTCTTGTTAGAGCAAATATTGATACCATGAGTGTATGAATTTAATTATCGGCTAGCATGCCTTCTAGTTTCCTAAATTTAACAATAAATCAACACCCTTACTTTATTTTAGGTGGATTTAATAAATTAATATCTTTTTCTGGAGAGGAAAATGACTATTTTGTGGTATGTAATGAAAATATCTTCTCCTTAATAAAGAATAATACTATAATTAATTTGAGATTATTGTCATCTTAATTATTATTGATCCTAGCCATTGTGGCACGCAGTTTTTGCTTGCAAATAATAAATAGGGTAAATTATATTTTGCCATCAGAACTATGTTTGTTTTTGCACTTGACATTGATTTTTTTTTGTTAATTTACCATCTGAACTTTGCGAAATTTACATTTTGCCATATATGACCTTTTTGTTATTGATTGTTTTGCACGAAAAATATCACATGCTATGCATATATAAAAAATATCACATCACATAACCCTCAAATATCACATGTGCACTGTATGTGATGTTTCTTGACAAAAAACTTGACTGAAAAATAGTTATAAATGGCAAAGTGTAAAATTTTATAAAGTTGAGATGGTAAGTTGACAAAAAAAAAAAAAGTTCAGATGCTAAAGTGATTGTCATAATGTGGATGGCAAAATATAATTAACCCTAATAAATCATATTTTACATTTCAACTATATCATAAATAAGAAAAAATATATATAAACTAGCACATCATATTCTAAAAGCCAAAAAATAAAGAAAGAAAGAAAGTAACAAGAAAAAAAATCAACTTAGAGGTATTATCGACATAACAATAACATTAGTGTAATGTCATAATCGCCATTTATGAGAGAAAAATGTCTTTTCTTATATATTAGTACTAGCTATTATGGCGTGCCATATCTGCGTGCATATAATAAATAATTTTTTTATATTTTAAAGTATATTATACATAAGAACAAAATATATAATTGATACATCATATCAAGAAAATAAACAAGTCAAATAAAAAAAATTAACTTAGGGATATTATAGACATAAAAAATTTGGTGTCGCAAGATCACAAGCCGTTGTTTTGCATGAAAGAGATCTTTTACCCCCCCCCCCCCATATTAGTATAGATATAGATTAGATAGTATAAATATATAGATGAGAATGAGAATTTGAGAAGGAATTTTTGAAAAATACATAAACGATATTTTTGATAATTTAAAAAATTGGTGTCCCGGTATAATGAACCATTCTTTGTGAATAAGAAATGGGGTTTTAGGCTTGAGCGTTTGTAAAATAGTTAAAGTACCCGAATAAGTTCGTTATAACATATAAGTACTTTGCTGCAAATTCACAATCAAAAGAAATGACGAGCTCTTGGTCGTGTCAACAATAAGTCAAATTACTATACCTTCAAACTTTCATAAAAAAAATAAAAAATAAAATTAATAATGAGGACTTTCTATTTAAAATAATATCGTTATCGTATATTTGAATTTACCACCTCTTTAATACAATAATAAAACTATACATAATATTAAAACTTGATTTGATTAAAACTTACTCGAGTAGAGAGGATTTTTTAGGGATAGTTCTTGAATAGATAAGTATCCCTAAAGATTTCTTGATTGCAATTTACTTCGTACCTGTTATCTCTCTTATTCTTCAATACTAAATCGGAAAGATTTGTCAATTTTTTTTTTAAAGCGAAGAATTAGACATGAGAATCCCCTATCATATTATCTTTTCATGAGGTGGTCTTTAGTTGTTTGATTCAAGAAAAACTGCACCAATCCGCATGTTTAGAGTTAGGGAACAATTATTCAAAGTTCTTCTCTCTTATTGTCCCCGAGGAAATGACCCTACGAGAATGAACATGGAAGGACCGCAAGTGCATATATGGATGTTCCCACTTCGAGGACAATACTTCGTTACGTTATTTGTTTCAATAATAAGCAGGTCCTAAGAGCAACAACCTTGTGAGGATGAATGTAGAAATGGCTTGGGAGGCAAATGTGGAGGTTTTTGCTTCAAGTGCAGTATTTTCTGACAACATAATATTTGACTTAATGTTATGGCTAGGACACTGCATGAAATCAAGACATATATTAAGAGAAATACTGCAAAGGAATTAATTTTATAACTAATGAGATGTATTAACAATGGACGTTCAGTAGCATATTATGTATTGAAAATATCCAAATAATATTGTAAAAAAATTGAGTTTTCGCTACACTATAAATCACCACAACTTAAAGGCTATGGTAAATTATTACAATTAATCATGTTAAATAAAATCAAAACAAAAACTTAAACTTTTATCACGATTAATCAATATTCTCCATGGTTTTTAACCATAGCCAATCTTGGCGATGGCTAATCTTTCGGCTATACTTGCGAAAACAACGGTCAATGGTTATTGCGAAGCCACAATTGATTTGTATTTGCCACGATTTTCTTCTTTTGGCTATATTAATTAACTGTAGAGAAAAATTATATTTTTTTCAGTGCAATATGAGGTATGTAGGCAATGATACAACTAGTTTTCAATTATGTAAGTGTTTATTTAAGTATTTTTAAAAGACTTTGATGAAAATAATATTTTTTCTAGTGATCAAAATTATGATAATTAAATGATCAAAATGTGTTTACAGTAAAATACGCTTCGCCACCCAAAAACTATTCTAGGAAAAATTATTTGGTAACCACTTGAATGGAGATATATAAACAGCAAGATGAATCTAAAAGACATATTATTTAAAATTTCAAAAATATCAAAATACATGATATGCACTACAAAGAAAAAGAAGAAAGAAATAATTATTGTCTACACTAAAAATTAATATGACTTAAATATCATGGTAAATCATGAATATCAACCACGATCGAGCAAACCACTTGAAAATTTAAATCTGCACTATGATTTATTAACATTTGCCTTTTAACTATGATCTATTAACCACGATCAAGCAAACCACTTGAAAATTTAAATCTAAACTATGATTTATTAACATTTGCCTTTTAACTATGGTGTAAGTATTAACAATGTTCTAAGCTATGGTCGACACATTTTTCATACCAATAGCCATTGTGAATCATTGTTAATACTATTCATTACGATTTTTTCCTTATGATCATATTACTTAATACACTAAACATAAGAACATGTCTTAGTTGGTTCTCTTATTTTTTCTTAGATCCTTTTTATCATAGAATATTTTTCATGCAGTCGTGTTTAATTTGATTACTTCTTGTTATAGACTCCTTCCTCTTTCGCTCACATACGGTTCGCAATGGCTAAAAGCACAGAGATCATTTCTTGGCATGAGCGGCTGGCTGCTTTCAACATAAATGGCTGGCTCTCCCCAAATTGATTGTCGCATGCCATAACCTCAGTCTTAATTGCCGACAATCTAGTCCGCAGAGTACTGATGCTGCTCCTATCATTCGTATTTACCAAACGCTGACAATCGTTAAGGTTGGTGATGGCGTTGGAATAAGACTTGGCGCACGCATCACATTTTTGTTTATTACGCCATTGTCATATGATTTTGCGACCTCTAAAGCTGCTTGGGTGGACAATATTGCTTTCTTCACAATAATATCACACAATTTTTGAATTTGTACTCCTGAACACTGCGGGTCGGATCTCAGAATACTATTGCACAAAGATGGATTTTCTGACTTCGAACAAACTTCCTCTATCACATGAGCTTGAGAGATGGTGAGTACTAATAGTAAAAGAAAACCTGAAAAAAGTGAACCCATGATTGATTTTTCTCCTCTAGTTCTTTTTTCTTGTCGTTTGTTTGCGTATGTTTGTGTTTGTGTGCACAATTGTAATAATTTCTTTTTACTCCTATTTATACTTTGCAGAATGAGACTTTATTTAGATGGTAGAGTAGAACATGTTAGAAAGTTATGAGCATCCGTAGATTATGCCCAAATTTAGAAAAATTTGTGGCACATTTTGTGAATCGTGGTCTTCACATTCAATTTGAATGGATGAGAGTATCTCTTGTTAGGGTAACTATTCATAGCATGGTGTTGAATTGTAAAGATGAGTTAGGATACCTCTTTCTAATTCTGGCTTCCTAACTTCAAGAGAAAATGAGCACCTATTACTTTATTTGAGATGGATTTGATAAATTAATATATCTTTTCTTGAAAGAAAAATGACTAGTTTAGTGTCATAAGGTAAAATGCATTTTACCATTTTACCCCTTTCTATTTTCAAAAATATTTAAAATACCTTTCTGTAAAAAATAAAATAGTAAAAGACCCCTTGTGTTTTTCAAATTTTTGTTGTTAGATGTATATTCAATAAGATATAACGATTCATAAATTAAGATATAAAATTAATCTATTGCTAAAAATTGAGCCCAAGTCTCATGAAGGGCGTATGTGATTCACAGCCGGATCTAAGGGTTGTTTTGCTACATTTTGAAAATCATAAGGAGGGATTTTGTTGATTTATTTTTTTTTTGGGGGGGGGGGGGTTATTTTAAATATTTTCGAAAATCTAGGGGATTAAATGCATTTTACCCTCGTGACGTTTGAAGAAATTGTTTTCTCCTTAATGAAGTATAACACTATAATTTGTAATCATGATCATCTTATCGATATTAGGCTTACACCACTGTAAAATAGTCAAATTTCCCTACTAAGTTCATTATGACATCTCAACTACTTTGCTACAAATTTACAGCAAAAAGATATGACGAGCCTTTGCTCGTGTCAACATTAGGTAAAATCACTAACTCTCAAAACTTCAATCTAGAAAATTACGAGCCAGGACTTTCTATTTAAAATTTATACTGGTTGTGTATTGGTATTTACGCCATCTTGAAGCAATTACAAACTACACATAGCATTAAACCTTGACTTGATTAAAGCTAACATCTCTTGTGATTTTCTTGGGATGGTTCTTGAATGGCTAAGCAATCGTAAAGATTTTATAGATTTTCTTTAACTCATCAAAATTTTGTTGACCGAAAAACTCTACCCCCTTCCTCAATAAAGGTTCGAAAATTATAGATAAACGATCAACAAATTTCTTATACTACCCAATTACTAGTCCTAAAAAATTTTGAACTACAGTCATATTATTTTGGTAATCTCCATTCTATAATAGCTTTCACCTTTTCAAGGTCAAACATAACCCATCTCCAAATATCACATGTCATAGAAAAACCTACGTAATTCACCAAAAATTACACTTACTTAATTTAGCGTAAAACTCTTTTTCTCATTGAAATCTGCAACATTATGTCTAGATATTCTTCATGTTGTTCTTCACTCTTCGAATACACTAGATGTTATCTATAAGAACTATACAAAATTGACCTAAGTACTCTGAAAGTAATGTTTGACTCATAAATGTCATCATCGTTATTGGTGCATTCATTAACCTAAAAAACATTAATAAAAGCTCATCATAATGACCATAACAAGTGTAAAAAGTTGTTTTTGGCTATTTTTCTCTACAATTCTCTATTGCCAATAACCACACCTCATATGATATTTGGAAAGATTGTAACTCCCTTCAATTGGTCTAGCAAGTCATAAATCCTTAGCGATGGGTATATATTTTCTCACAATTAAAGATAATCAACACATGACCTCACACTTAAATGAAGAAAAAATACATACCAATTGATAAATTCGATGAATGTTTTACATGAATCATTCTTAGTCAAGCGCCTAGCAGTGAAGAGGGTTTCGGAACCTCCAAAAATTATTATAGAAAAAAATTATTTTAGTAATCACTTGAATGGAGATATAAATAATTAGATGAATATAAAAGATCTAATTTTTTAATATTTTAAAAACAGATTATATGCCATGCACTAAAAGAAAAGACTTATTGTCTACATTAGATATTAATAAGAGTAAAAAATAATGGTAAATCTATAATATCATCCACGATCAAGGAAACTAATATGAAAATTTAATTTTTTACTACAATTCGTTGATATTTACTTTTTAATATTTAATCTAAATATTTACCATAGTTCCTGGCTATCAAAAAATCTGAGCATTCATAGATTATGCCAAAAGTTCTGCTCTCCACATTGAATGCAGAATGTACGAGAGCATCTCTTGTTAGGGCAAAGATTGACACAATGAGTGTATGACAGTAAATCACACGTACAATTACTTTTCTTTTAGGTGAATTTAATAAATTAATATGTTTTTCTTGAGAGGAAAATGACTATTTTGTGGTATGTAATGAAAATGGTTTGTCCTTAATGAAGAATAATACTATAATTAATTTGAGATCATTGTCATCTTAACTAATATACTAGCCGTCATGGCATGCAATTTTTGCTTGCATATAAGAAATAGGGTAACTTACATTTTGCCATCCGAATTATGTTTGTTTTTTGACATCATCGAAACTTTTCTTTGTGTAAACTTACTATCTCAACTTTGCAAAATTTACACTTTGCCATATATGACTTTTATGTTTTTAATTTTTCTACACGAAAAGTATCATATGTTGTGCATATGTGAGAAATATCACATCACATTACCCCCAAATATCATATGTGCACTACATGTAATGGTTTTCGACAAGAAACTTGAATTAAAAATAGTTATAAAAGGCAAAGTGTAAAATTTTAAAAAGTTGCAAATTGATACAAAAAAAAGTTTAGATGTCAAAGTGATGGTCATAATTTGGATGGCAAAATATCATTAACCCTAATAAATAATATTTTATATTTTAAAATATATTATGAATAAGAAAAAAATATATATAAACCAACACATCATACTTCTATAAAAAAAAAAAGAAGAAAGAAAGAAAGAAAGAAATCAACAAAGAAAAAAAATCAACTTAAAGGTATTATCAACATAACAATAAAATTAGTGTTATGACATAATCACCATTTATGAGAGAAAAAGGCATTTCTTATATATTAGTGCTAGCCGTTATGGCACGCCTTCCCTGCGTGCATATAATAAATAATGTGACTTGCTTTTGGAGAGAGAGAGTGCTCTTTTTTTTCTTTTCTTATTCTTGCCTACCTTAATTTTTTTCTTTTGATGCCATTTTTTTTTCGAAGGCATTTCTTTTCTTTTCTTTTCTTTTTGGCATATTTCTCTCTCTCTCTCTCTCTCTCTCTCTCTCTCTCTCTCTCTCTCTTTGCCTATTTTGTAATGAGGCATAGAACAAGATCACCATACGACACATTAGCTCATAAACTTCATTGACACAAAATATGATCACCATAAATGAGACATCCCCACACTTTATATGAATGGTAGCTCATAAGCTTAGAATGCATCTTTTTTCCTTGATGTTCTACTAGTCTTTGAAAGGGCCAAGCAAGGGATAATAAAAAGATGGTCGAGTTTGTTCATAATTGAGTTTGTACGTCAAGGAGTTAAGGTTTATAAGGCTCAAAGGGGTTCACTAGGGGAAAATGTATGTGGTGGTCTTTTTAAGCCAAAGAGATTTTCATCCTAGTGCCTTTATCATTTTCAAGTGCATGCATAGTGATGTGGCCTCAACATGGTTCTAAGAAGACATAATCATGAAGCATTATCTCTCAAGAGAAGAAAAATTGTAGAATATCATGAGTGTATGAGCTCAAAATCCCTCTCAAGGTAGGCATGTCCACCAATTTTCCACATTCAATTTACAAGTCAAATTACCATTTTGCAAAAAATAGTTCTTATTTGTAAGTCGTCTAAAATCATTACATACACATTCTTATCACACATCACCAAAGTATTGCTTGATTAACCTAAGTTTTTTATCATGAAGCTAGCGAGGACAAATTTTCAAAAAATTGGGTTCTCACATAGAAATTCAACAATCATATAAGGGATAATGGGCATCAATCAAGAAAAAATGATTTTACAAGACAACAATATTCTAGCAATTAGGCATCAAGAATCAATTTTTCAAGCAAGGCATCAAATCTCTCTCCCCCCACTTAAATCCACATTGTCCCCAATGTGAAAAAGTAATGTGAAAAATGAGAGACAATTTAAGCACAAAAATTGAGGGAGGAAAA
This sequence comes from Sesamum angolense, assembly GCA_034509725.1. Lineage (NCBI taxonomy): Eukaryota > Viridiplantae > Streptophyta > Magnoliopsida > Lamiales > Pedaliaceae > Sesamum > Sesamum angolense. Next base: position 12,366,008 of record JACGWL010000015.1, read on the forward strand.
ATAAGAGAAACTTTCCTGAGTGCGGTTTTGATCAATGTATGCTCAATGCGGTAGGTGTGAGGGGTTGACGTGGGATCGTCGTCTCCGAGGAAGACCCAGCAGTGTTGGCTCATGTTTGGTTGTGTATGTCCGTCAAAGAGAACGAAAACAGAACATGACAGATGTTGAAAAGAAGAGAAATGAAAACACAAAATTAGAAAAATTGGGGGTATAGGAGGGGTGGGGGGGGGGATAATAGAGAAGGAAAACTAGAAAGAAAATAAAAGAAAAAAAAATAAAGAGAAGACAAAGAAATGGGGGCGGGGTGAGTGGTGGCAAGAGCTGCGAGAGCTGCAGACGATGGCAGAGTCGGCGACCAAACGCGACGTGCCAAGGATGTTGACAGAGGTGGTCGGTTGGAGCAGTGAAAATTGGGTGGCGCCGCGACTCAATGGAACAGAATTGGAGATGGAGAGAGAGTGGAGTCGCGGTGGCGGAAGTTTAATCTAAAAGTGAGGAGCGGTGGTGGAGTGGTGACGCGATGATGGATGACGTCATTGTGGGGCGTCGCGCCGATGCGATGGAGCAGAGCAGAGTGGTGGTGGAGGTGGGCTGTCGCGACTGCCTCGCGGAGCTGAGTGGCTGTGCGGCGAGAGCTGAAGAAGAAGAAGAAAATTAGGGTTTTTGATTTGGGATTTTTTTCATTTTCCTTTTTTATATATATATATATATATATATATATATAATATAAAATAAGAAATAATGTAAATTAAAGAAAAGAATATGAGTGTGTGTGGGTGTGTGAATTGGGCAGATTAGTTGTTGGAGTTAGGTGTGGGCATGCCTACTCCAAAGCGAAAAACTTCCCTTTTACAGATTAGTTGATCGAGTTAGGCGTGGGTGCGCCTAATCAACCTAAGAAAATTGCCTCCTGACAAATTAGGTGGATCGATTAGGCGTGGGCACGCCTAACTATTAGGTTGTATTGTGTTCACCTTGGCCTGCAAAAATCAATGTTAGCGATGCCACAACACTCATAAAATGTTAGATGAGAAAAAAAAGATTGAGAAAAGGGAAAAAGCGCATGGGTTGCCTCTCAAGAAATGTCTTTCTTTAACGTCTTTGGCTAGACATTGTTTTGTCTCAACTCAAGTGAGTTGGATGTCCCGAATCCACTTCTTCTATGTAATGCAACAGATGATGGTGTGGATTTAGGATAACTTGGCGGTCCATGGATGACTTTTTCCTCGAACTTATTTTTTCATGAAAGACTTTATTCTTGTAAGTTCTTGGACTTGAGGAGAGGCTTTTATTGATTATCATCTTGGATATTCCCCACCATCGAATATAGAATTTCCTTGCACTAAGGGTCAATAAAATCCATGAAAAAAACATATGCATATCATTAGAATTTTTGTGTGATACCACCAATGCTAAAACTCACAACCTCATTATTAAATTCCACAAAAAGAATTACGCACCAACATCACTTTTGATTTTAGAAGTTTTACGGAATGGTCTTCCTAGCAAGATAGATATGGAATTAGGAGAATTATCCCCTGTTATATCAAGCACATAAAAATCAGCAGGAAAAATCAATTTATTATCTTGCACAAGTATATCCTCAAGAACTCCCTCGGGGTAAACTATGGAACGGTCGGCAAGTTGAAGCACAACCCCCGTTTCTTTAAATGACCCAACATTTAAAGATTCATAGATAGCAAGAGGCATAACATTTATTAAAGCACCAAAATCACACATAGCTTTTTTCTATTCCAATTTTTTCATTTTTGCAAGGGATAGAAAACATACCCCAATCTTTGCATTTAGGAGGTAGTTTTTTTTAATAATGCCGGATACATTTTCTCCCATACTTACCCTTTCATTGCATCTCAATTTGGATTTGTTGGTACACAACTCCTTGAGAAACTTTGCATACCGAGGTACTTGTTTATTGCATCAAGCAAGAAAATATTTACCGCTACTTTACATAAAGTTTCAAGAATCTCCTTCTCCTCTTCCTCCTTTTTGGACTTGGCAAATCTCTCCGAAAAGGAGGTTTGGGAACAAACAGTTCGGGAATATCCTTGCTGACTTGATTGGGTTTTTCAGCTTAATTTGGAGAAATTTCAAGTTCATGCTCTGTTTTGCCTTGTCTTTGCCCACACACAGCTGAACTTTCATCCTCTATTTTGCTCTGTTGTGCGTGCCCACGCCTAGTGTTGTTTTCGAGTTGTAGTTGTTTTCCACTGCACAAGGTAATAGCACTAACATTTTGCTTAGGTTTAAGGATAGTTTGAGATGGCAACTTAATTTGGGATTCCAAACGACTGACGAAGGAGGCTAATTGGCTCACTTGAGACTCCAAATTTTGAATCCTTGCTCAAATGTCCTGTTGAAATTATTGGGTGTTAGCAATAAGTGTTTTCATCACATCTTCAAGAGACCTACCTGAATTGGAGTTAGACTGAGGGTGGTGGTTGTTATTGGTATGGACGTTTTTGAAAATTTTGAGATTGATTCCCATATCACAAATTTGGGCGGTCTCTCCATCCGGGCATGTATGTATTGGAAAAAGGATCGTGTCCCTTTGCGATGGTCCGGAGAATCCTCCTATGACATTGGCATGCATGTTGGGTTTTTCTTGGAGCGTAGACAAGCGTCGGTGACATGACCCGAAGAGATACATATGCCACAAGCTTTGACTTGTCGAGTGTTTTCTACAATAAGCCGTTCCATAAAAGAGTTAAGTTTGTCTAAATGTTCATCAATAGAGTACTTACCTCATTCATTCTTTGTGGTGGATTGTCATTGCTACTACCGAATTATTGATTGTTAGCAGTCATGGTTGTGATTAGATTGTGTGCTTCGGTAGGAGTTTTGTATTACAAAGCACCTCCACTAGCCGCATCCACCAAGCTTCTATTCGCCTCAAACAATCCTTCATAAAATATTGAATCAAGAGATGGTCCGGAATTTGATGGTGAGGGCAACATTCCACTAACTACTTGAATCTTCTCCCATACTCATAGAAACTTTTACCAAAAAATTGGCATATTCCACGTATATCTTTTTGGATGCTTGTGTTCGTGCGGGGAAGTAGTTTTCAAGGAATTATTTCTTGAGTTTGCTTTATCGCCCAAGGAGAATGAAAAAGTTCGTAACTTGACTTTTCTTCAATAACTCATTCAGGTCTCATGCCGGAACATAGCACATGAATTTTTTTGACGTGTTTTGTGTAGGTCTTCACCTGCAAGGCAACAAAAAGTAGGAAGTAAGTGAATAAGGCCAGATTTAAGTTCAAAATCAACATCTAAAGTAGGATATTCAATGCATAGAGGTTATTGATTTAAGTCGAGAGAAGTCATCTCATTGATGGTCCATTCCGGATTTCGAGCCATGACATCTTTTTCTTCAGATTCGCTTAACGTGGGCACGTCTAGCTCAAAATCTATTTTTTGTTCGAAAAAGGTGGAGGCCTCTTCCTTGTGCTGTTTGTTTCTTTTCGGAGTCTACGTGCGGTTCTCTCGATTAAAGACCCGACAACGGTACGAAAATTTGATATGTGTCGTATCCACCAAAAAAATATCCTACGAAAAAAAACTTGTGAAAGTGATGAGTAGGGTCGAATCCACGTAGATTGGTTTTAAACCAATTCCGTTCTAGACTAGAACTAAAAAAGGGGGTTTTGATTAAAAATCTAAGATCTAAGATCTCAATTCCACGGTCGATCATAGGTGCAAAAGTAACAATCATTCATGATTGATAAATTGATTATGGTCATTGGTACGACCTAACAACCTTACCTTTCCTTACCTTGTCGATAGTCAAGGAACGTCCGTTGATTAAAATCCCTAATCAATAGACAATCTTGGAAACGTCCTCAAGATTTAATCTACCGACAACATTAAGAACTAGAAAAGCCCAATTCTAATCAATAAATTCCTACGAGCATTTATTTAATTAGATTGTACATTCCCCACAACATAATCGGAAACTTCTACATAATCAATTATGTTGTGTCACCACTAGTTATTGAATAAACAAACAATTATGGAGTTGCAAGTTCAATTGGCTAGGCAAATATTCTTGACAATGAATAACGTACCAACCATTCATACATCAAATTATTTGTAACAAAAGCACAGAGAACAACACAAATACCAATATGAATGAAAATACAAAGTATAAATCAGATCTCACAACTCATTGGAATTGAACATTCACCAAACGTTTAATCGCAATTAAAGAACTAGCCTAGCATGCTAATAGAAGAACACATAAGAAGAAGTAGAGAAAATATTATATAAAACGCAGAGAACCAAAGTTGTCTCTAATGTGAAATACATCACTTATTTATACTAACTAGTTACCTAATTCTATTAGAACTAGGAAAAGGTAAATTCCTAATTAAACTAAAAGTTCTAAGGAAATAAAATTATTATCCTAATTAAATTCCTCAATCAAAGGTAGCTTCCAATCAGCAAAAGGTGTCCCAGTCATCTTCAAAATCTTCCAAATCCGTGTCTCGGACTTTTCATTTTTAATCACATTTCCACAGATTAGACATGGGCGCGCCTAACTGTTTCTTCAAATCTGTCAATTTCTCCATTTGTTGCTCTTTTTTCCAATTTTTCTTCTATCACTTCATAATGAATTAATGCTGCAAAATGATGCTTAATTAGGAGTATTTAGACCACAAAAGAAGGCTAATTATTACATGAAATTATCACAAAATGCCCTCCTATCAATCTTTTTTCATTTTAAAGTATATTATTATACATAAGAATAAAATATATAACCAACACATCATATTAAGGAAACAAATAAGTCAAATAAAATAATTAACATAGGGATATTATAGACATAAAAAATTTGGTGTCAAAAAATCACAAACCGTTGTTTGTATGTGAAAAAGATCTTTTTTTTTTTTTTTGTTTTATAGATTAGATAGTATAAATATATAGATGAGAATAAGAATTTGAGAAGGAATTTTTGAAAAATACATAAAGGATACTTTTGATAATTTAAAAAGCTGGTGTCGCGGTCTAAACAACCACTATTTGTAAACAAAAAATGGAGTTTTAGGCTTGCACCCCTGAAAAATAGTTAAAGTGCCCTGACAAGTTTGATATAACATATAAGTACTTTGTTGTAAATTCGCAACCAAAAGGAATAAGGAGCTCTTGGTCGAGTCAACATTAGGCCAAATTACTGTACCTTCAAACTTCCATAAAAAAAAAAAAAAAAAAAAAAATAGTCAGGAATTTCCATTTAAAATAGTATCCTTCTCGTATATTTGAATTTACCACCTCTTTAAAACAATAAAAAACTACACATAATATTAAAACTTGTCTTATCAAAGCATACTCGAGTAGAAAGGATTTTTTTGGGATATTTCTTGAATAGATAAGTATCCCTAAAGATTTTTTGATTGCAATTTACTTCGTACCTATTATCCCTCTTATTCTTCAATACTAAACCGGAAAGATTTATCGTTTTTTTTTTTTAAAGCGGAGAATTAGACATGAGGATCCCCTGTCTTTTCATGAGGTGGTCTTTAGTTGTTTGATTCAAGAAAAACTGCAACAATCCACATGTTTAGAGTGAGGGAACAATTATTTCAAACCTTTTCTTGCTTGTTGTCCCGAGGTGATGACCAAACAAGAATGAACATGGAAGGACCGCAAATGGCAGATATGGATGTTTCCACTTCGAGGACAATACTCTGTTACGTTAGTTGTTTTAATGATAAAAAGGTCCTAGGAGCAACAACCTTGTGACAATGAATGTAGAAGCCACATGGGAGGAAAATGTGGAGGCTTTTACTTCAAGTGCAGTATTTTCTGACAATCTTATATCTGACTTGATGTTATGGCTAGGACACTGCCTGAAAGCGAGAGATATATTAAGAGAAATACTGGACAGGAATTAATTTCGTAACTAATGAGATGTATTAACAATGGATTATCAGTAGCATACACTATATATATGACAACTTAAAGCCAATGGTACATCATTACTACTAACCATGTTAAATAAAATTAAAGCAAAAATTTAAACTTTTATCACGAATAATCAATATTCGCTATGGTTTTTAACCATAGCTTATTTTGGTGATGGCTAATCTTTTGGCTACAATTTGCGAAAACAATGGCCAATTGTCATTGTGAAGCAATTGTTGATTTGTATTTGCCATGATTCTTCTTTTGGTTATAGTAATTAATCGTAGCGAAAAATAATATTTTTTTTCAGTGCAATATGAGATATGTAGGCAACGAAACAACTATAAATATTGCAAGAAAATGTACATTTTCCTTTTAACTATGATTCATTAACCACGATCGAGCAAACCACTTGAAAATTTAAATCTGAACTATGACTTATTAACATTTGCCTTTTAACTATGGTCTAAGTATTTAACAATGTTCTAAGCTATGGTCGACACATTTTTCATACCAATAGCCATTGTGGAATCATTGTTAATACTATTCATTACGATTTTTCCCTTATGATCATATTACTTAATACACTAAACATAAGAACATGTTGGTTCTCTTATTTCTTCTTAGATTTTAAATATTTTTTCATGCAGTCGTGTTTTGATTGCTTCTTGTTATACACTCCTTCCTCTTTCGCTTACATACGGTTCGCAATGGCTAAAAGCACAGAGATCATTTCTTGGCATGAGCGGCTCGCTGCTTTCAACATAAAACGGCTGGCTCTCCCCAAATTGATTGTCGCATGCCGTAACCTCAGTCTTAATTGCCGACAATCTAGTCCGCAGAGTATTAATGCTACCCCTATCATTCGTATTTACCAAACGCTGACAATCGTTAAGGTTGTTGATGGCGTTGGAATAAGACTTGGCGCACACATCACATTTTTGTTTATTTACGCCATTGTCATATGATTTAGCGACCTCTAAAGCTGCTTGGGGGACAATATTGCTTTCTTCACAATGATATCACACAATTTTTGAATTTGTACTCTAGAACACTGCGGGTCGGATCTCAGAATACTATTGCACAAAGATGGATTCTCTGACTTCGAACAAACTTCCTCTATCACATGAGCTTGAGAGATGGTGAGTAATAATAGTAAAAGAAAACCTGAAAAAAGTGAACCCATCACAGATTTTTCTTCTCTCCTTCTTTCTTCTTGTCGTTTGTTTGTGTGCGTGCAATTGTAATAATTCTTTTTTCACTCCTATTTACACATTGCAGAATGAGACTTTATATAGATGGTAGAGTAAAACATGTAAGAAAGTTCTGAGCATCCGTAGCTTATGCCCAAATTCAGAAAATTTTGTGGCACATTTTGTGAATCGTGGTCTTCACATTCAATTTGAATGGATGAGAGTATCTCTTGTTAGGGTAACTATTCATAGCATGGTGTTGAATTGTAATTATGAGTTAGGATACCTCTTCTAATTCTAGTTTTCTAACTTCAATAAGAGCTGAGCACCTATTACTTTATTTTGAGATGGATTTGATAAATTAATATATCTTTTCTTTAAAAAAAATGACTATTTTAGTGACAGGGTAAAATGCATTTACCATTTTACCCCCTTCTGTTTTCGTAAAATATTTAAAATACCTTCCCGTGAAAAATAAAATAGTAAAAGACCCGTTGTGTTTTTCAAATTTTGATCATTAGATGTATATTATGCAAGATATAACGGTTCATAAATTAAGATATCAAAATCTATTGCTAAAAATTGAGCCCAAGTCTCGTGAAGGACATATGTGATTCACAGCCGGATCCAAGGGGTATTTTGATACATTTTGAAAATCATAAGGAGGGGTTTTGTTGATTTATTTTTCACCGGGGGGGGGGGGGTATTTTAAATATTTTTTAAAATCTAGGGGATAAGATGCATTTTACCCTCATTTCATCTTATCATTATCGATATTAGGCTTATACTTTTGTAAATTAGTCAAAATTCCCTACTAAGTTTATCATGATATCTTAATACTTTGCTGCAAATTTACAGCAAAAAGAAATGACGAGCCTTTGGTCGTGTCAACATTAGGTAAAATCACTAACTCTCAAACTTCAATCGAGAAAATTTACGAGCCAGGACTTTCTATTTAAAATTTATGCTGGTCCGAAGAATCCTCCTACGGCATTAGCATGCATGTTAGGTTCTTCTTGGAGCGTAGGACAAGCGTCGGTGGCATGACCTGAAGAGGTACATATGCCACAAGCTTTGACTCGTTGAGTGTTTCCTATAATAAGCCATTCCACAAGAGAGTTAAGTTATCTAAACGTTCATCAATGGAAGTACTTACCTCATTCTTTCTTCATGCTGGATTGTCATTCGTACTACCGAATTGTTGATTGTTAGCCGTCATGATTGTAATTAGTTTGCATGCTTTGGTAGGGGTTTTATCTTACAAAGCACCTTCACTAGCCGCATCCACCAAGCTTCTATTCACCTCAGGCAATCCTTCATAAAAATATTGAATCAAGAGATGGTCCAGAATTTGATGGTGAGGGCTAATTTCCACTAACTGCTTGAATTTTCCCCAATACTTATAGAAACTTTCATTTGAAAATTGGCGTATTCTACTTAATTCCTTCCGGATGTTTGTTGTTCATGAAGCGGGGAAGTAGTTTTCAAGGAATTGTTTCTTGAGTTCGTTCTAACTAACAATGGATCCCGAAGGCAAGGAGTAGAGCCAATCTTTTGCTTTATCACCCAAGGAAAATGGAAAGGCTCGTAACTTTTGATAACTCCTTGATGTCTCATGCCGGAACACGCCACGTGAAATTCTTTGAGGTATTTTGTGTGGTCTTCACCTGCAAGGCCACGAAAAGTAGGAAGCAAGTGAATAAGGCCAGATTTAAGTTCAAAATCAACATCTAAAGTAGGATATTTAATGCAAAGAGGTTGTTGATTTAAGTCAAGAGAAGTCATCTCATTGAGGGTCTGTTCCGGATTTTGAGCCATGACTTCTTCTTCTTCAGATTCGCTAGACGTAGGCACGTCTAACTCAAAATTTGCTTTCTGTTCGAAAGAGGTAGAGACCTCTTCCTTGTGCTGCTTGGTTTCTTTTTGTCGATCACGGGATCAACTTCAAGTTCACCTGTACGAGAAAAACGTGGCATAAAAATCAAGTAACAAAAATAAGTAACCAAAGCGAATTAATTAAAAGACCCAGCAACGGCGCAAAAATTTGATGTGTGTCTCATCCACAAAAAATATTCCTACTAAAAAACTTCTGAAAGTGTTGAGTAGGGTCGATCCACAGAGATTGGTTATAAATCATTTCCTTTCTAGAGTTGAACTCAAACGAGGGATTTTGATTAGAAATCTAAGATATAAGATCTCAATTCCACGGTCGATCATAGGTGCAAAGATAACAACCATTCATGATTGATAAATTGTTTATGGTCATTAGTACGACCTAACAACCTCACATTTCCTTGCCTTGTCGATAGTCAAGGAACGTCCATTGATTAAAATCCTTAATCAATAGACAACCTTGGAAATGTCCTCAAGATTTAATCTACCGACAATATTAAGAACTAGAAAGACTCAATTCCAACTAATAAATTCCTACGATGATTTATTTAAATTAGATTGTGCATTCCACACAACATAATCGAAAACTTCTACATAATCAATTATGTTGTGTCACCACTAGTTATTGAATAAACAAACAATTATGGAGTTGAAAATTCAATTGGCTAGGCAAATATTCTTGACAATGAATAACGGTACCAACCATTCATAAATCAAATTATTTGTAATAAAAGCACAGAGAATAACACAAATACCAATATGAATGAAAGTAGAAAGTATAAATTAGATCTCACAACTCGTTGGAATTGAACATTCACCAAACCTTTAATCAGAATTAAAGAATTAGTCTAGCATGTTAATAGAAGAACACATAAGAAGAAGAAGAAAAAATATTATATAAAATGCAGAGATCGAATGTTGTCTCTAATGTGAAATATATCACTTATTTATACTAACTAGTTACCTAATTATATTAGGACTAGGAAAAGATAAATTCCTAATTAAACTGAAAGGCCTAAGGAAATAAACTATTATCGTAATTAAATTCAACAATCAAAGGTAGCTTCCAATCAGCAAAAGGAGTCCCGATCATCTTCAAAATCTTCCAAATTCGTGTCTCGGACTTTTTATTTTTAATCACACTTCTGCAGGTTAGGCGTGCGCCTGCCTAACTGTTTTTTCAAATCTGTTAATTTCTCTCCATTTTTGGCTCTTTTCACCAATTTTTCTTCTATCACTCCATAATGAATTACTGCTGCAAAATGACATTTAATTAGGTGTATTTAGGCCACAAAAGAAGGCTAATTATCACAAAATGCCCTCCAATCAATCTTTTTACATTTTAAAGTATATTATACATAAGAATAAAATATATAACCGACACATCATATTAAGGAAACCAATAACTCAAATAAAATAATTAACATAGGGATATTATAGACATAAAAATTTTGGTGTCACAAAATCTCAAACAGTTGTTTGTGCGTGGAAAAGATCTTTTTTTTTTATAGCAGTATAGATAGAGACTAGATAGTATAAATATATAGATGAGAATAAGAATTTGATAAGGAATTTTTGAAAAATACATAAAGGTTATTTTCGATAATTTAAAAAGCTGGTGTCGGTGTAAGCAACCACTATGTGTGAACAAAAAATGGGGTTTTAGACTTGCACCCCTGAAAAATGGTTGAAGTACCCTAATATAACATATAAGTATTTTGTTGCAAATTCGCAACCAAAACGAATGACGAGCTCTTGGTTGAGTCAACATTAGGCCAAATTACTATACCTTAAAACTTCCATAAAAAAAAATACTAGTCAGGATTTACTATTTAAAATAGTATCCTTCTCGTATATTCAAATTTACCACCACTTTAAAACAATAAAAAACTACACATAATATTAAAACTTGACTTGATCAAAGCTTACTCGAGTAGAGAGGATTTTTTTTGGGTAGTTCTTGAATAGATAAGTATCACTAAAGATTTTCTTGATTGCAATTTACTTCGTACCTATTATCCCTCTATTCTTCAATACTAAACCGGAAAGATTTGTCTTTTTTTTTTTTTAAGTGGAGAATTAAACATGAGAATCCCCTATCACATTATGTCTTTTCATGAGGTGGTCTTTAGTTGTTTTACTAAAAAAAAACTGCAAGAATGAACATATTTAGAGTTAGGGAACAATTATTTCAAACCTTTTCTCGCTTGTCGTGCCCTAGGTGATGACCCTACAAGAATGAACATGGAAGGACCGCAAATGGCGGATATGGATTTTCCGATTTCGAGGACAATACTTCATTACGTTAGTTGTTTCAATAATAAAAAGGTCCTAGGAGCAACAACCTTGTGAGGATGAATGTAGAAGCCATTTAGGAGGAAAATGTGGAGATTTTTGCTCCAGGTGCAACATTTTTATGATAATCTTATATCTGACTTGATATTATGGCTAGGACATTGCATGAAAGCAAGACATATATTAAGAGAAATACTGGAAAGGAATTAATTTCGTAATTAATGAGATGTAATAACAATGGATGTTCAGCAACATGTTATTATTGAAAATATCCAAAAATTGTAAAAAAAATGAGTTTTCATGACACTATATAAATTACCACAAGTTAAAGCCTATGGTACAACATTTCTACTAACCATGTTAAATAAAATCAAAACAAAAATTTAAACTTTTATCACGAATAATCAATATTTGCCATGGTTTTAACCATAGCCAATTCTGGTGATGGCTAATCTTTTGGCTACGTTGCGAAAACAACAATCAAAGGTCATTGCGAAGCCTTGGTTGATTTGTATTTGACATGGTTCTTCTCTTGGCTACAGTAATTAACTGTAGCAAAAAATATATTCTTTTCAGTGCAATATGAGGTATGTAGGCAACGAAACAACTACAAATATACAACAAAGTACATTCATTCAATTTTCATTGTTTACAAAACAAAAAAGAAAATACCTAAAAAACCGGTATTCCATCTTCTTCAAGGGGCTAATTCCAAATTAAATATTTACGAGAATGTAAAAAGAGCTTAAGTGACAAGAGAACAAGTTAGAGCAACTCATTTTCAAACAACTACACAGTGCACGTGACAATAATCTGGTAATACTAGAGAAATTTCTCCAAGCATCAACGATTCTATTTATGGTATGAATATATGATTCCTATATTTAAAAATTACTACATTATCCTTAATTATTATTGGTAATATTTTTTAATAGTGCTATAAAATCCAGCTTTTAATTATATAAGTGTTCATTTAAGTATTTTCAAAAACTTTGATGAAAATAAATATTTTTTCCGGTCATCAAAATTAGGATAATCAAATAATAAAAATGTGTTTGATCCAATTTATAGTTCACGGTAAAATATGCTTTGCCACCCAAAAATTATTCTAGAAAAAATTATTTGGTAACCACTTGAACGGAGATATATAAACAACAAGATGAATCTAAAAGATATATTTATTTAAAATTTAAAAAGTATCAGAATACATGATTTGCACTACAAAGAAAAAAAGAAAGAAATAATTATTGTCTACACTAGAAATTAATATTACTTAAATATCATGGTAAATCAAGAATATCAACCACGATCGAGCAAACCACTTGAAAATTTAAATCTAAACTATGATTTATTAACATTTGCCCTTTAACTATGGTCTAAGTATTTAACAATGTTCTAAGCTATGGTGACACATTTTTCATACCAATAGCCATTGTGGAATCATTGTTAATACTATTCATTACGTTATTTCCCTTATGATCATATTACTTAATACACTAAACATAAGAACATGTCTTAGTTGGTTTTCTTATTTCTTCTTAGATCCTTTTTATCATTGAATATTTTTCATGCAATCGTTTTTTGATTGCTTCTTGTTATGCACTCCTTCCTCTTTCGCTCACATACGGTTCGCAATGGCTAAAAGCACAGAGATCATTTCTTGGCATGAGCGACTGGCTGCTTTCAACATAAACGGCTGGCTCTCCCCAAATTGATTGTCGCATGTTGTAAACTCAGTCTTAATTGCCGACAATCTAGTCCGTAGAGTACTGATGCTGCCCCTATCATTCGTATTTACCAAACGCTGACAATCGTTAAGTTGTTGATGGGAATAAGACTTGGCGCATGCATCATATTTTTGTTTATTTACGCCATTGTCATATGATTTAGCGACCTCTAAAGCTGCTTGGGTGGACAATATTGCTTTCTTCACAATGATATCACACAATTTTTGAATTTGTACCCCAGAACACTGCGAGTAGGATCTCAGAATACTATTGCACAAAGATGGATTCTCTGACTTGGAACAAATTCCTCTATCACATGAGCTTGAGAGATGGTGAGTAATAATAGTAAAAGAAAACCTGAAAAAGTGAATTTGATTGATTTTTCTTCTCTTTTGTTGTTTCTGTTTGTGTGCTTGCAATTGTAATAATTCTTTTTGCACTCCTATTTATACATTTCAGAATGAGACTTTATATAGATGGTAGAGTAGAACATGTAAGAAAGTTCTGAGCATCCGTAGATTATGCCTGAATTCAGAAAAATTTGTGGCACATTTTGTGAATCGTGGTCTTCACATTCAATTTGAATGGATGAGAGTATCTCTTGTTAGGTAATTATTCATAGCATGGTGTTGAATTGTAATTATGAGTTAGGATACCTCTTTTAATTCTGGTTCTAACTTCAATAAGAATTGAGCGACTATTACTTTATTTTGAGATGGATTTGATAAATTAATATATCTTTTCTTGAAAGAAAAATGACTAGTTTAGTCATAGGTAAAATGCATTTTACCATTTTACCCCTTCTGTTTTCAAAAATATTTAAACCTTCCCGTGAAAAATAAAATAGTAAAAGGGCCCCTTGTGTTTTTAATTTTTTTACTGTTAGATGTCTATTGAACAAAATATAACGGTTCATAAATTAAGATATAAAATTAATCTATTGCTAAAAATTGAGCCCATGTCTCATGAAGGGCGTTTGTGATTCACAACCGGATCCAAGGGGTGTTTTGCTATATTTTGAAATTCATGACGAGGGATTTTGTTGATTTATTTCCACAGGGGTATTTTAAATATTTTTGAAAATCCAGGGGGACGTTTGAAGAAATTATTTTCTCCTTAATGAAGTATAACACTATAATTTGAAATCATGATCATCTTATCATTATCGATATTAGACGCTCACCTCTGCAAAATAGTCAAAATTCTCTACTAAGTTCATTATGACATCTAATTACTTTGCTGCAAATTTACAGCAAAAAGAAATGACGAGCCTTTGGTCGTATCATCATTAGGTAAAATCACTAACTCTCAAACTTCAATCAAGAAAATTTGCGAGCCAGGACTTTCTATTTAAAATTTATACTGGTTGTGTATTTGTATTTACGCCGTCTTGAAGCAATTACAAACTACACATAGCATTAAACCTGACTTGATTAAAGCTAACATCTAGTATATCTAGTTGATTTTCTTGGATGGTTCTTGAATGGCTAAGCATTTTTAAAGATTTTATAGATTTCTTTAACTCATCAAAATTTTGTTGACCGAAAGCACTACCCCCTTCCTCAATAAAGGTTCGACAATTATAGATAAACGATCAACAACTGTCTTATACTGCCCATGTCTAGTCCTAAAAAACTTTGAACTACAATCATATTATTTTGGTAATCTCCATTCTATAATAGCATTCACCTTTTCAAGGTCAAATATAACCCATCTCCAAATATCACATGTCCTAAAAAAACCTACGTAATTCACCAAAAAACTCACACTTACATAATTTAACCTAAAACTCTTGTTCTCATTAAAATCTGCAACATTATGTCCAGATGTTCTTCATGTTGTTCTTCACTCCTCGAATACACTAGATGTCATCTATTAGAACTATAAAAAATTAACCCAAGTACTCTTGAAAATGTTCGACTCATAAATGTCATGAACGTAATTGGTGCATTCATTAACCTAAAAAGCATTAGTAAAAGCTCATATTTTTCCCTACAATTCTCTATTGCCAATAACCACACCTCATATGATATTTGGAAATATTGTAATTCCCTTCAATTGGTCTAGCAAGTCATAAATCCTTAGTGATGGGAATATATTTTTCTCACAGTTGAAGATAATAAACACATGACCTCACACTCTAATGAAGAAAAATATACGTACCAATTGATAAATTCGATGAATGTTTTACATGAATCATTCTTAGTCAAGCGCCTAGCTATGAAGAGGGTTTCGGAACTCCAAAAATTATTATAGAAAATAATATTTTAGTAATCACTTGAATGGAGATATAAATAACTAGATGACTATAAAAGATATATTTTTAATATTTTAAAAAAAATTACATGCCATGCACTACAAAAAAAGACTTATTGTCTACATTAGATATTAATAAGAGTAAAAAATAATGGTAAATCTATAATATCATCCACGATCAAGGAAACTAATATGAAAATTTAAATTTTTACCAAAATTTATTAACTTTTACTTTTTAATATTTAATCTAAATATTTACCATAGTTCCTGGCTATCAACAAATCTGAGCATTAATAGATTATGCCAAAAATTCTTGCTCCCCACATTGAACGTGGAATGTACGATAGCATCTCTTGCTAGGGCAAAGATTGATACCATGAGTGTATGAATTTAATTATCGGCTAGCATGCCTTCTAGTTTCCTAATGTTAACAGTAAATCAACACGTACCATTATTTTTTAGGTGAATTTAATAAATTATTATGTTTCTCTTGAGAGGAAAATGAATATTTTGTGGTATGTAATGAAAATGTCTTCTCCTTAATGAAGAATAATACTACAATTAATTTGAGATCATTGTTATCTTAATTAATATACTAGCTGTCGTGACACGCAATTTTTCCTTGCATATAAGAAATAGGGTAACTTAAATTTTGCCATCCTAATTATGCTTGTTTTGCAATTTGGCATCGAAATATTTCTTTGTGTCAGTTTACTATCTCAACTTTGCAAAATTTGCACTTTGCCATATATGATTTTTTTTTTAAATTTTTCTACACAAAAAATATCATATGTTGTGCATATGTGAGAAATATCATATCACATTACCCTCAAATATCACATGTGCACTACATGTCATGTTTTTCGACAAAAAACTTGACTTGAAAATAGTTATAAAAGGCAAAGTGTAAATTTTTTAAAAGTTGCAAGGGCAAGTTGACACAAAAAAAAAGTTGAGTTGCCAAAGTGACGGTCATAATTTGGATGGCAAAATATAATTAACCCTAATAAATAATATTTCACATTTTAAAATATATTATGAATAAGAAAAATATATATAAACCAACACATCATAATTCTAAAAAAGAATGAAAGAAAGCAACAAAAAAAATCAACTTAGAGGTATTATCGACATAACAATAAAATTAGTATTACGTCATAATCATCATTTATGAGAGAAAAATGCCTTTTTATATATTAGATCTAGCCGTTATGGCACGCCTTTTCTGCGTGCATATAATAAATAATCTTTTTATATTTTAAAGTATATTATACATAAGAATAAAATATATAACCGACACATCATATTAAGAAAATAAATAAGCCAAATAAAAAAATAACTTAGGGATATTATAGACATAAAAAAATTTAGTGTCATAAAATCACAAACCGTTTTTGTGCATGAAAATTATCTTTCTTTCTTTTTATAGTAGTATAGATACAGATTAGATAGTATAAATATATAGATGAGAATAAAAATTTGAGAAGGAATTTTTGAAAAATACATAAAGGATATTTTTTATAATTTAAAAAGTTGGTGTCGTAGTGTAAGCAACTGCTATTTGTGAACAAAAAATGAGGTTTTAGGCTTGCACCCCTGGAAAATAGTTAAAGTACCCTAATAAGTTTGTTATAACATATAAATACTTTGCTACATATTCGCAACAAAAAGAATGACGAGCTCTTGGTCGAGTCAACATTAGGCCAAATTATTGTACCTTTAAACTTCCACAAAAAATAATAATAATAATACTAGTCAGGACTTTCTATTTAAAATAGATCCTTCTCGTATATTCGAATTTACCACCTCATTAAAAAAAAAAAAAACTACACATAATATTAAAACTTGATTTGATCAAAACTTACTCAAGTAGAGAGGGATTTTTTGGGATAGTTCTTGAATAGATAAGTATCCCTAAAGATTTTCTTGATTGCAATTTACTTTGTACCTATTATCTCTCTTATTCTTCAATACTAAACCGGAAAGATTTGTCATTTTTTTTTTAAAGCGGAGAATTAGACATGAGAATCCCCTATCACATTATGTCTTTTCATGAGTGATCTTTAGTTGTTTGATTCAAGAAAAACTGCACCAATCCACATGTTTATAGAGTTAGGGAACAATTATTTCAAACTTTTTCTCGCTTGTTAGTCTCCGAGGTGATGACCCTACAAGAATGAACATGAAAGGATCGCAAAGCGCACATATGGATGTTCCCACTTCGAGGACAATACTTTGTTACATTATTTGTTTTAATAATAAAGTTCCTAGGAGCAACAACCTTGTGAGGATGAATGTAGAAGCCACTTGGGAGGAAAATGTTGAGGTTTTTGCTTCAAGTGCAGTATTTTCTGACAACCTAATATTTGACTTAATGTTATGGCTAGGACAGTGCATGAAAGCGAGACATATATTAAGAGAAATGCAGGAATTAATTTCGTGACTAATGAGATGTATTAACAATGGATGTTCTGTAGCATATTATGTATTAAAATAACAATATTGTAAAAAAAATTGAGTTTTTTGCTACACTATAAATGACCACAACTTAAACCCTATGGTAAATCATTACTATTAACCATGTTAAATAAAATCAAAGCAAAAATTTAAACTTTTATCATGAATAATCAATATTCGTCATGGTTTCTAAGCATAGCCAATTTTGGCAATGGCTAATCTTTTTGGCTACACTTGCAAAAACAACAGCCAATGATCATTGCGAAGTCATGGTTGATTTGTATTTGCAACAGTTCTTCTTTTGACTATAGTAGTTAACCATAGCGAAAAACTATATTTTTTCAGTTCAATATAAGGTACGTAGCAAGGAAACAACTATAAGTATTGCAACAAAGTGTACATTCATTCAATTTTCATTGTTTACATAACAAAAAAACGAATACCTAAAAATATGGTATTCCATCTTCTTCAATGGGCTAATTCCGAATTAAATATTTACAAGAACATAATAAAAGCTTAAGTGACAAGATAACATGTGAAAGCAACTCATTTTCAAACAATTAGACAGTGCACACAAGAATAATCTGGTAATATTAGAGAAAATTCTCCAAGCATCATCTATTCCATTTATGGTATGAATATAAGATTACTATATTTAAAATTACAACATTATCCTTAATTATAATTGGTAATATTATTTAATAGTGCTATAAAATCCAGCTTTTAATTATATAAGTGTTTATTTAAGTATTTTCAAAAGACTTTGATGAAAATAAATATTTTTTTTGGTGATAAAAATTATGATAATTAGATAATCAAAATGTGTTTGATCCAATCTATAGTTCATGGTAAAATATGCTTTGCCACCCAAAATTATTTGGTAACCACTTGAATGGAGATATATAAATAACAAGATGAATCTAAAGATATATTTATTTAAAATTTCAAAAATACCAAAATACATGATATGCACTACAAAGAAAAAGAAGAAAGAAATAATTATTGTCTACCCTAGAAATTAATATGATTTAAATATCATGGTAAATCAAGAATATCAACCACAATCGAGGAAACCACTTGAAAATTTAAATCTGAACTATGATTTATTAACATTTATCTTTTAACTATGGTCTAAGTATTCAATGTTCTAAGCTATGGTGGACACATTTTTCATACCAATAGCCATTGTGGAATCATTGTTAATACTATTCATTACGTTATTTCCCTTATGACCATATTACTTAATACACTAAACATAAGAATATGTCTTAGTTGGTTTTCTTATTTCTTCTTAGATCTTTTTTATCATTGAATATTTTTCATGCAATCGTTTTTTGATTGCTTCTTGTTATGCACTCCTTCCTCTTTTGCTCACATACGGTTCGCAATGGCTAAAAGCACAGAGATCATTTCATGGCATGAGCGGCTGGCTGCTTTCAACATAAACGGTTGGCTCTCCCCAAATTGATTGTCACATGCTGTAACCTCAGTCTTAATTGCCAACAATCTAGTCCGCAGCGTACTGATGCTAGCCCTGTCATTCGTATTTACCAAACGCTGACAATCGTTAAGGTTGTTGATGGCGTTGGAATAAGACTTGGCACACGCATCACATTTTTGTTTATTTACGCCATTGTCATATGATTTAGCGACCTCTAAAGCTGCTTGGGTGGACAGTATTGCTTTCTTCACAATGATATCACACAATTTTTGAATTTGTACTCCAGAACACTGCGGGTCGGATCTCAAAATACTATTGCACAGAGATGGATTCTCTGACTTGGAACAAACTTCCTCTATCACATGAGCTTGAGAGATGGTGAGTAATAATAGTAAAAGAAAACCTGAAAAAAGTGAAGCCATGATTAATTTCTCCTCTCCTTTTTTTTTTTCTTGTCGTTTGTTTGCGTGTGTTTGTGTTTGTGTGCTCGCAATTGTAATAATTCTTATTTCACTTCTATTTATATTGCAGAATAAGACTTTATATAGATGTAGAGTAGAACATATGAGGAAGTTCTCAGCATCTGTAGATTATGCTCAAATTCAGAAAAAATTGTGGCACATTTTGTGAATCATGGTTTTCACATTGAATTTGAACGGACGAGAGCATCTCTTGTTAGGGTAACTATTCATAGCATGTTGTTGATCTATGCTATATATAATTTAAAATGGTGGTTATGGTTGTTTTGTCTCATTTTTATTTCATTTTAAAATTTATTTATTTATTGTGTTTCTATTTTATTTTCAAGTAACTACTTCTTCCCACTTACTACCCTATTCATCCATAATTTTCTTATATTTACATACGAATTTTCTTTCATCTATTTATTCTCTCTATTTTATTTCAATTAATTGTATTTTATAATAAATATTAGTTTAATAAAAATATTATTATATTTGCACATGCATCGAACGTGCACTTCCGACTAGTTGTGATTATGGGTAGCATTAACTCTTTTAATTCAAGGGCCAAAATGAGTAGCATCTCATGGATCTGTGAAATCATGAGCAAATTGGAATTTGCAAAACTTGGAAAGATGACCCCAAGCAACCACAGAGATTACAAGAGTTTGGCATCTCTTGGTACGTAAATGAGATTAGTTGTTCATCCCCTAATGTAGTCCAAGTTTCAGTACACGTTTTAGAGGTTTAGTGATGTCAATAGAAACTCGAAGCCGCATAGATGACCCCCAAACGTGACTAGCGCTATCCATGTCAACATCAACGAATCTGACTAAATGGTTCCCAGCGAAGTTTGCCATCTCCTTCGACCTCTTGCTGAGAGGCAAACCATTAACATTGTATATGGAAATCAGCCCCATCTGGATTCACGTCCTGACGATTTTCATTCATTCCAATAGAGTTAAAGACCAGCAAAATTCTTCTCAAATAACGATTACGGTCCACAATATGATTAAATTTCAGAAGAAATCAGTTTCCATCGAGCGGCTTAAGGTCCAGCAACTCAAAGTGAGGGAAAACAAGAAAGAGAGGAAAGAAATAAAAGGAGAAAAAAAGAGAGATGTTAAGAAAGTGGAAGAGGGAGGGAGGGGGCAGGAGTGACGACAAAGAGCAGTAGGAAGGGGCAACAACAACTGTTGGCACACGAGCAAACTCCTATGATGCATAGACACGGGCACGAAGACACGGACACGATGCGAACGTGAACACAGCAACACGAAAAATATAAAAAATTAGGACACAACACGGCACTAATACGGCTATATATAATATATATATTTTTATTATATATTCTCAAATTTCTCAAAAAATTAAAATATTCAATATAAAAAATATTAAGATAAAATATAAAAAGCATAACTTACATTTATATTTTTAATCAAATCTGGCTTCAAAAATAGACATAAGCAGTTTATTTTCAAAAGAATACAATAAAACATTTTCTAATAATTTAAATTAGTTAAATTATTGTAAGTGTATCTCAAATTTTTAGTAATTTCATGCTAATACTTTTAGTTTAAGAGGAATAAATAATTTTTTTCTTTTTTATTAAGTCTAATTTTTTTTTTAAAGACAATCCAAAAAGTTTTAAAATTATAAAAAAAATTCAAAAAGTGTTCAAAACATGTCGGACACACCAACAGTCGTGTCAGAAGCCGTGTTTCTTTCTTCTTTTTTTTTTTTTAATTTTTGGACACTCTAATGCCATGTCTGACACATGTCCAAGCCATGTCTGTGTTCGACACATGTCCAACACTACATCAAGTAATTTTTCAGAGTGTCCGTGTATTATAGGCAGACTCTATCCAAAGCAAGGGAAATTCCTCATGTGGGGGAGGGGACTCTCATTCGAGAGAGAAAAAAATTGCTTTTTAATCAACTAGATCTTGGTATAATTAATATACTGTTAAAATTGTTTCAGCCAATCATATTGTAAAAATAAAATAAATATTAAAAATACTGTTAAACCAAATTAATATGGTAAGAAAGAATTAGTGGGAAATTGTCCTGCCGATTGCTTCTTTTTCTTTCAAAAAGATGCTTCTTCAAGTTTCAAATTGTGCGATAAGTGGTTGTCCATGGAGTAGGTTATCGTGTTATAATTAGTTTGTGGATAAAACTCTTTATTGTAACTTATTTTTATTAAAATTCTATACCAATTCAATTAAGTGATTAACAACTATTATTATTTGATCTAAGTCGCATGTTGTGATCACCTCGAGTCCTCAGGGGATGTGGACCTGAGAAAAGAGAACAAATTGTTAGGTTCGTTGAGTGGCCCCCAGAAAAAATCCTCTAATGATAAGTCAGTGAAGTATTCGAGATCAAGAATGTGATAAAATGTGAACTCAATGCGATCTATGTGGGTTAGGTGTGTAATAAATGTCTTACCATAAATGAACCAGTTTTTTTTTTTTTTTAAGAAAGCTGCCTGTGCCTAGGCGGGGGGTTTGGCGGACCCCTACCTGTTTATTACCAAGAAAGAGTTCAAATCATGTACAATGAGAAAACTGAAAACAATGAGTACTTACTCTCTTTACAAAAAAAGAGAAAAAATACCTATACTAATCATCGTTCCACATGTTGTGCTCATTACGCCAAACCTCCTCGAAAAAACTACTGGGCCAAGTCATGAAACCATCATCACCCTCGGCGAAGGTGAGGGACTCCCTGTCTGTCAAGGCAAAGAATGTCGCGGAGAACACCCGTGATATCATCATGGTGGAGCACCCGAGTAAACTGTAAAGAAGCAGCTTCCTTCGCAAGATGGTCAGCTGCACCATTCGCCTCTCTAAAAACATGTTGAACATCCGCCACGAGCAACTGTTGGAGGCATATAATTCGCATAATCAGATGTTGAACCTCCCACTTCCCAGAAGCACGGGACTTTAAGAGCGAGATCACCATCGTGGCATCCACCTCCACCACCAAGGGGGTAAGACCGTAGGTCAGGGCAAGCTCCATCCCCCGCCAGATAGCAGTGAGCTCTGCCAGCACACTGGTCCCTGTGCCCAATGCAAACTCATAAGCAAGGTGTACATGGCCAGCCGAATCCCTAATGATGCCCGCCGCCCCTGCCAGGCCGGATTCCCAATGGAAGAGCCGTCTGTATTGAGCTTAAACCAAGATGGGGACGGTGCATGCCAACGCACAATACTGGGAGCTCGAGGAACTTGCTGGCGAAATATATGAAACCCATTACGGTAGCCTGATATAAATCTCCCTGACACTGTGTGCTCGTCAAGGTCCGTGCTGCATACAGTGTGCGGAGATGGCGCTGGACCTCAAGAATAATGCCATTGGTCGAAAATGGTACCCCACGATACTTCGCAGCATTCCGCTACGTCCATGTAAACCAAAGGATCAGGAAAGTTATCAGCGTCCGAATGTGGAGATCCAAGTGGAATGGGGTAGAATATCACCAGAAGTGCACCATATGAGTGAGTCTCCCCGCATCACAGAGGCAGAGCCCAAAAATGGCAGCAAAGTGCTGCCACACGCCCTGCACTGCCGCGCTCTCAATAAACAGATGGAAAATTGTTTCCTCTGCCTCACAGCACTGACATTTAGATGGAAAACTGAACCCCTTTTGTCGCATTCGCTCGTCCACTGAAATTCTGTCTTGAAAAATCCGCCACAAGAAAACTGAAATAGTTGGCCGCAAGGAACGGTGCCAGACATCTACAAGTAGCTGCCGCCGAGATGAAGCTTGTCGAATAGCTTCCCATGCCGATTTAATCGAGAAATCCCCCGTACTAGACCCCGTCCACACAATTTTATCCCCCTGGCCTGCTGCAATAAGAATCTGGTAAATGGTCTGTGCAAAAGGCATGGGGATAATCCGAAGAATCCTAAGGACATTTCAATCACCCTCATACCAATAATAGCTTACCGGCTCCATAGTATAGGTATCCGTGTGCAGGAGCTGGGCTAGGGCTTCTCGCCAAGCCAATTATCGTGCCAAAAAGAAACAGAACCTTCACCCAAGGTCCAGAAGAGAAAAGGCTCGGCCACATCTCGAATGCGACAGATGCGATGCCAAACCGATGAATGATTATGATTATAAGGCACAATAGTCGGATGCAGATTTAGACAGTAACGACCATGCAAGTACTCCGACCATAAGGATGACTTGCCCCGAAACCGCCACCACAACTTCATGGAAAAGGCCCGGACATAGTCTGTCAGACTACGGACACCAATCCACCTTCCGCCACCGGAAAACATGCCTTTGCCCAAGAAGACCAATGGATGTGCTTACGCCCATTATACGAACCCCAAGAAAAACCATTGAAAATGCGCTCAATGGTGATCAAAACTGACTTGGGCGGGTGAATCACCTGAAGCAGATGCAACGGAGAGACCTGCAACACACTTTGAATCAAGGCCAACCTCCCTTTATGGGAGAGATTCGTCATTGCCCAAAATTGGAGCATATCTTGCAGACGGGAGATGATGGAGTCAAACAGACATGCATTTCTGTTTCCTTTGTACAAAGGAACACCCAAATACGTGACTGGTAGATGTTTCAGCTGATAGCCCAACACATCCTGCACTGCCTGCGTCTTTAGGGAGGAAGCTTGGCGGCCCACAATAAAGGAACTCTTCGAGCTGGCCCGATACCCGCTCATATGCCCGCAAAAAGTCACGTAATAGCTCCATATTTTGACGGCACGTAGTAGTAAAAATCATCAAATCATCTGCATATGCCAGGTGGGATACCCGAATCAGACTAGGTGCCTGATAAAACATCATCGGGTGCACCGCAAAGAGCCGATCCAAGCCTCGCGATAGATAATCAGCAGCGAGTACAAACAAAGCCGGAGAGAGAGGATCCCCTTGTCGTAACCCACGGGTCGAGTGAAAAAACCCCGCATGCTCACCGTTCACCAAGACCAAAAACCAGCAGTGTGAGATAGCATTAGCCACTAAACCAATCCAGCGTTGTGGGAAACCCTTCCACCGCAAGACCTGATAGAGGAACCCCCAACTGACCCGATCATAGGCCTTGGCCATATCAAGCTTGAAAACCACATTAGCATCCGACCGATGGGATTCAAGGGAGTGAACTAACTCTTGGGCCAAAAGGACATTATCACTCGACAATCGCCCCGGCACAAAACCACTCTGTGAAAGTGATATCACCTTCGGTAAGACATGCCCGAGCCGAATAGTCATCAGTTTCGTGCAGATCTTGTTTGTCACATTACATAAGCTAATCGGCCGGTATTCACTCCAGCAAGTTGGGCTGGCCGTCTTTGGAATGAGAGAGATGGTAGTAGCAGTAAAACCTTTCGGCATCTTCACCCCACAGAAAAACTCAGTCACTGCGCCGAAAATATCCTCGGAAATGAACCAGGGTTGAGGATTTTATAGTACCTGAGTAGGTCCAACCTGTATGCTTGTGAGGTCCACTCGCATTCTACCATGTGGCGTCATCCCAGTCTGTTAGTGTAAAAATCAACGATTGATAAATATGATCCGTCTGGGTCGGGTCATGGATACGGGTCAGCACCCACGACCCGATCCGACAGCCTGTGAGTAAATATTCCTGGATTGGGTCGGGTCGGGTCGTGTTTCGGATACCGACCCGAGACCCGACCCAAATTATTGACCCGCGGTTCTTGGATCATCTAGGTATTCTTGTATTATTGGCCATCTCTAAAGGTATTTTTGTCCTTTTAATGGTAGTTCTATTAATCCCCGATCATTACTCCCTCAATTCTTCTTAGTATGATAAATATTCACAACGAGAATTTGAACAGTGTCTCATTTTCGGCCTTTAGATCTGTCAGACACCTCCATATCCTATCGTCCATTTTGGCACATCTTTTCATAATCCACTGTTTATATATACATGAGTCATTTGACTTATTCCTCACTTCCTTCCTGTGAGCTGCTTCCATAGGTGCGACCTGCGCTCCAAATTTCCTTTCCCAAGTACACTTCACGATCTCCCTCTTTATTTATGATTGCATTTATAACTATCAATTCTATTTCAATTCAGGGTCTAGCTCCAACTCTAATTCTTCGGGGTCGTCAGCGACCTCGCCCCAGCCTCTTGCTAAAGTAAGCCCTTCAACTGTACCTAGGATAGAAACCAATTTAGAGATCATAGACCCCACAAATGAACAGTACAAAGTCATGATGTCTAGGGATCCATGGGCTAGCGACCGAGGATTCTTCTACCTTAAGCTAAGCCCCATTGTAGGTATTTGGACCAGGTTAAATCCAATGTAGGCCCCTAGAAAAATAAGTTCTTTTTTATTCGTCCCCTTCTGGCCAAAACCTAGCATTTTCCTTGCGACTGGCGTACCTCAAAACCCGAATCCGAGACTCGTGGAGGGGGGTTGGACGGTGATGTAATCAACAGTCTCACCCGTTATCCGTACAAGGCTGATCAACTCTTGATAGAGAGCGTCTTGAAATTGACCTATCTTACTCCAAAACCCCTACAAGTTCAGGGTTTGCTAGGTGATGGTCTTCATCTCGCCTATTTCATCTTATCTTCTGCTTTTACTTGTAATGCTCATCTTATACACCTCTTTGCAAATCATATTATAATAAATGCTCGAATCGCTAACAGGAGTCGTGCCAAGAAGGGCACTTTAACTACCAACACTGCTGCGGGAATGAGTTCTTCACGACCTCCCTCCGCGACTCTATCAAGGGGAGATCGCACTCCTCGCAAGCCCCAATTTCAAGGAAAGAAGAGCGCGGGAAGTCAACCAGCTCGACTTTTGTTCCTGCTGCACCACGTCCAATGCACTTTGCTATTGAGGTCGCT
The DNA here is from genome assembly GCA_034509725.1 of Sesamum angolense. Lineage (NCBI taxonomy): Eukaryota > Viridiplantae > Streptophyta > Magnoliopsida > Lamiales > Pedaliaceae > Sesamum > Sesamum angolense. The sequence goes on from JACGWL010000015.1 coordinate 12,392,502, forward strand.
GGTGTTGAAACTAGTTCTGACATTAGGGTTAGGTCCATCCCTCAACTTCAATCCCAACCTGAAAAAAAATCCCAAATCTCCTGCATAAGCTCTTGAGAAAAAGTCCAAAAGAAAGAACGTTGTAAAGGGACTTAGCAAGCCGAAAAAAGTGCAAAAAGAAGAAACAACAAAAGCTCACTCTCTAGACATCTAGTAAGTGAAGCAAGTCCTCATCTGCTAGAAGAAAAGCCAAAGCTTCCACTGAGAAAGCTGAGGAAGAGGCAAACCTCAAGCTAGTCAACAAACTCTCTAACTGGTGGAAAGAGGCTCAAGAGGAGCTGCAGTACCCTCCTGCAAGACTGTTGAGATGGAGGGTGAAAAATTAGTAACTGATTAGTTTATCTTAGCCAATAGCAGTGTCCTATGAACTCGTGCTGGACAAGATTCTTCGGAGGTATATAGATCCTCCTTGTTGCTACGCAACCAGGCTATTCTGGCCCATACTCTCATATAAGGATCAAACATCATTTCGCACAATCTCTCGAACATGTGAACACTTGTACTGAATTTTTATGTATTAGTTTTTTTTTTCTTTTTTTGACTTCAATTCTTTTTTTTTTTTTCTTAGACAAAAGCCTACGGGCATCATTCTTGAAACTCACTTATTGGCGAAGGAAAAAACTTGCTAGTGATAAACTGCTCGCTAAAGCCTAGGATAAATTATCCTCTGCTGAAGAAAAAATTAAACAATTGGAGAATTGAAAGAATAAGATCATTACTCCTAGGTCGAGCTCGTTAGTGCTAAAGCTACCGCTCTATAAGCAGGCAAGGCTGAGGGTTTCTCAGTTGGTCGCTCTGCAGACAAGAAAGAGTGTCGGCAAGAGAGCCCTCAAGAGGGTGGCGAGAAATACTTAGGCTCTACCTAACATGAAAAACTCCTATTGGATACTCGTTCGCTAGGTTGCTCGGAATTTCTAGCCTCTGACGAACACAAGAAATTGATAGCGGAGACCCGTTTGCAGGATGCAAAGGTTTTAAATCTCCTGTCTTCTAGATAGCTGTTGAGATAAAGGCTTCAGACTTCCTGTTGCAAGGTTTTAAGCGATGTACCTCCTAGATAACGAAACTCAAGGGTTTCGTGGAGGGATTCGATGTCAATTGGCTCGACCCTTCCCTAGATTGTAATTTGTCTGTCTTTCCTGAAGAGGATCCTCTCAATGTGGAAAAAGATGAATTTGCTAATCTGATGGAGGCGGTCGAGAAAATGGACACCTCTTGAATCTCATTACCCCCCCCCCCGCGCGAATTAGGATGTTAGATCGTAATTCTACCCTCGCTTAATTTTTTGAATGATGATGTTTTTTTATCTCACTATCTTTTGTAATGAAGCCTCCTGATGTGCTTTTGCAATGAAATCTCTTACTTTTACTTAATTTTCTACTCTTGCATCCGAGTAAGGTCATTTATATTTCCTTACATCGTTAGTGATATGCAATCTCATAAATTTGTCTATACTTAGGCTGGATTCCTTTTCAAAACTTACGGGTTCTTTTTCAGAATCAAAATATGTGACCTCGAGGGGTCGTTTATACTTAGCCAAACTCCTTTTCAGAATTTGCAGATTTTTTCAGAATCAAAATATGTGAATCAGAATTTGCGGATTCTTTATCATAATCGAGTTAGAAACAAACTACTCATGGCATTAGCTCTTTTCCAGATGTGTAGGTGCGATCCCTTTGAAGATTGTAACAAACAATGATCTTTCTCAAATCTATACAAAAAAATGATATTTTTCAGATAAAAAAGTGATCTTTTTCATATCTACACAAAAAATGATCCTTTTCAGATCTCATACAAATGCGATCTTTTTTCAGATCTACAATAAATGATCTTTTTCAAATCTCATACAAAAGCAATCTTTTTTAGATCTCATACAAAAGGTTGTCTGTTTCAGATCTACAATAATTTCAGGCGTAAAACTTCCTCAAATTATGTACATTCCATGGTATTGGCATGTCTTTACCTTCTATATCCCGTAATCGGTATATTCTTTTCTTCTTTACTTCGGTTACTTTATATGGTCCTTCCCAACTGGGATCCATCTTTCCATCATGCTTAGAGACCTCGATCTTCTTGAGCACCAAGTCCCTACCTGAAAATTCCTTAATTTCACCTTGCTATTATAAACTCTTCATCATGAGACTTTTATAATGCAGAATTTTTGCGAATGCTTTATCCCTGATCTCCTCAATTGTCGTGAGGTCAAATTTCTTGTTTGACGGATTTCTTCAGGATCATACTATGCGATCCTGGTCATTTTTTCCCCTATCTCGGTTGGTGTTACTGCTTATGATCTGTAGACTAGATAAAAGGGAGTTTCTCCCGTTGTTGTCCTTGGTGTGGTCCTGTATGCCCACAATACTCCCGGTAATTCTTCTACCCACGAACCTTTAGCTCCTCCCAACCTCGTCTTCAGGTATTGCAATAAAATTCTATTCATGACCTCTGTGTGTCCAATTGCCTAAGGATTTCTACAGACATGAAATTTTGTTGGATCTTTAACTCCTTACACTATTCTATAAATCTTCTTGCCTTGGAATTGCGTTCCATTGTCCGAGATCAATATTCTCGGTATTCCAAATCTACAAATAATATTTTTCCAAGTGAAATTGATTACCTCTTTTTCAGAGATCTTCTCTAAAGCTTCAGCCTCCACCCACTTGGAAAAATATTCCACTGCCATTATTATGAACTTCTTCTGGGCAGGACCCGAGGGAACAGTCCGAGGATACCCATTGATCAAATAGACATGTTATTTTGATGCGTTCCATCGGGGTCGCAGGTGAGTGTATGAGGGTTGCGAATTTCTGGCAGCTCTCACATTTTTCATGAACTCCATGACATCTTTCACTAGAGTCGGCCAAAAATACCCTTGTCTTGTTACTTTTTGTGCCAACGGCCTGCCTACCAATGGTTACCACAGCTCCTTCGTGAATTTCCCAAGCAAGCATGGTGTGCAATATTTTTGGACTTAAACATTTCAATAGAGGTTCTTCTGCGAATCTTCAATATAATTCCCCGTTTAATATAGTAAATCTGTTAGACTTGAAATTCAATCTCTTAGCTACTACCGGGTCATTTGTTCGATGCCCTTCAATAAATATTTTTCTATCTCACTCTTCCACGATTTTTCTTCTACCACACACTGCACGATCTCTCCTTCTTCTGTAGATGATGTGTTTTTTTATCAACAACTATGATTTTTCTCTCCCTCACTCCTGCAACCATGGTCCCAAACTTGGACAATGCATCTACCCTAGAATTTTTTCTTCTTTAGGAATCTGTTGAATCGTGCACCTATTAAATTTTTCATCAAATCTTTTACCTTTTTTAGATACTGAGTCATTGACCACTCTCTTATTTCGTACAAACTCTCTATCTGCATTGCGACCAGTTGCGAGTCGGTATATTACATCTACCTGTTTTACTCCTGCGTTCAATGACATTCTTAAACCAATTACCAAGGTCATATTCTATTTCATTATATGTAGTGGGGAAATCAAGTTGAGCACCGACCTCAATTTCCACACCACCTGGTTATTGTAATAAAATTCCTGCTCTACCTGCATTTGAGGTCGAGGATCCATCCACATGTAGCATCTAACCTTCTTCTCTCCTTTGTTCCTCCTGTTCACCTGCTAACTCAACAACAAAGTCAACGAATACTTAGGCTTTCACAACCACTTTTTATTGATATTCAATGTCAAATTCTCCTAACTCGGCCACCTATTTAACTAACCGCTCTGGGGCATCAGGTCACAACATAATTTTTCTTAGTGGATGACAAGTTAATACTACTATTTTATGTGACTGGAAATAAGGTCGGAGGTTCCTTATTGTTGTTATCAGCGCCAAAGCCAATTTCTCAATCTGGATGTACTTTTTCTCCGCACCTTGTAGCATTTTGCTTACGTAATAAACTGGACTCTAATGTCCTACCTCCTTTCTTACTAGAGCCAAACTCACTGCATCCTTAGATATTGCCAAGTATAAATATAAAGTTTTCCCTGCCTTGGGGTATGTTAATAATGGCGGGGTCATCAAGTACTATTTCAGGTCATTGAAAGTTTGTTCGCATTCTGTTGTCCATTGAAAGTCCTTCACCTTCCTTAATGTATTGAAAAAAGGCATTTCTATCCGCTGACCTGGATATGAAACAAGCTAGCGATGCGACTTTACCTGTTAGTTTTTGTATGTCTTGATTGTCTTTGGCGACCCATTTGCATAATGGTTTCTATTTTCTCTAGATTAGCTTCTATTCCCTTTCCATTTACTATGTATCTAAGAAACTTTCTCCTCTCACCCCAAAAGTGCATTTAGTCGGGTTCAACTTCATGCCATACCTCATCATGACCTCGAACGCTGCTTGCAGATGAGCTAAGTGTTCCTTCTCCTCTTTGTTTTTTATCAGCATATCATTCACATACACTTCCATGGTTTTTCCAGTGAGGTCCTTGAACATTCTGTTGACCAGCCTTTGGTAAGTAACATGCATTTTCAACCTAAATAGCATTACATTATAACAATATATACCGTTCTCAATAATGAAAGAAGTCTTATCTCGATCTTCCTCAGCCATAAAATCTGATGATATCCCTGGTACGCATCCATCATATTGAATAGAACACATCCTGCAGTGGAATCTACTAGCAGATTGATCCGAGGTAGTCGGTAGGGATTTTTAGGACATGCTATGTTCAAGTCCGTAAAGCCCATGCACATTCGCTATTCATGTTGCCTTCGGTACCACCACCACATTAGATAACCATTTTGTGTATTATGCCTTGACCACATATCCTGTCTTCCATAACTTGTTACCTCTTTTTCAATTATCCTATTGCGCTCCATCCAAATGGATCTCTTCTTCTATTTTATTGGCTTAGCTTGAGGGTCCACGTTTAATCTATGCACGATCACCTCAGATCTATTCCCTTGAAATCTGAAGGACTCCAAGCAAACATATCAGTATTTTTCCTTAAGAATTCTATTGTAAGAGTTTCCATCTGTGAGTTCAATTGCAACCCAATCCTCGTTACCTTACTCGGTTCTCCTAACTCAACTCTACTTCTTTATACTCTTCCGTAGGCTCTATTTGTTCCATCCCCTTATCTTATTTTCTTCTACAATCTGTTGTACACTGGATTGCCTTTGGATCTCACTCTTACCCTCCGCATTCTTTATTGACAAATTGTAGCATATTCTTGTTTCCTTCTAATCGCAGCTTACCTCTCCGATCCCGTGCGCTGTTGGAATTCATTTTTAAATGGTAGGTCGATACTGCTGCTTGAACGAACCAAATCGCCCAAGAATTATTGTATGTGAAAGGCGTATCCACTACCAAAAATTTCACCATCATCGTTTTCCTTTTGGGTTCTGCCCCTATTGAAACCAGCAAATCTATGGTTCCTAGGGGTAATACTTCGCTACCTCCAAATCCTATCAAAGGGATGCTCACAGGTTGTAAGCTAGCTATCTCTATCTCCCATTTTTCTCAATACATCCACGAATAAAATATCTATAGAGCTTCCATTATCAATTAAAACCTTATGCACACAAAGTTTGTTACATCCCTCCTAATAACCATGGGGTCGTTTTGCAATCCCATATCCGTGACTGTATCGTCTTTCCCAAAAGTGATATCCTCCTCCTTCTCCACACTTAAAATTTGATGATTTCTCCTATCCATTTCCAAGTATCTGGCATACCTCTTCCTTGCTCTTCCTAAGTCTCCTCCTGTAGGATCTCCTACTATTGTATGGATGACTCCTTTCACAGGCGCATTCTCTCTTTGTTCCTCTTTCCTCACTTCTTTTCCTTTCCTTCGTCTCTCTGTGCTCCACGACCGTCTTTTTCCCTTTTCTCTTTCGTTCTTTTGTTCTCTCTCTCTCTCTCTCTCTCTCTCTCTCTCTCTCTCTCTCCTTCTCTCTCTCCTTCTTTAACTCTTTTAACACAATTTCCTTAAAATACCCTTGCCTTATCAATCTTTCTTTCTCGTCCTTCAACTGATAGTAGTCTTTTGTATCATGCCCTTTATCTCTATGGAATCTGCAATATTTGCTTGAATATTTCTTTGCTGGCGTATCTCTCGTCATTTTTCGCCACTGTAATAAGTTTGTTTTCTCCACCATCATCATAGCTCTTGCCTTGGTGGTTCTTAGTGGGGTATACTTATGATACTTTGGCACGTAAGGTGCATCACTTTCTCTTTCAAATCTACTCTTCCTCTCTGTACCCCTATCTCGACCTTTATCTCTACCTCTTCTTTTCGTGCATTCTCCATCCTTCATGGCATTCATCTCCTCTACATCGATCTATGTATTTTTTGTGCTAATTGCATCAATTGCTCAACATCTGTCGGGACGTCCCTAGCTAAAGTTGAAGCAAAAAGGCCTCTTTTCAATCCATGAATTAGTATACTCACAATCATATCTATTCTCAGATCATGCACTACCAATGCCTCATTGTTAAATCTCCTTATGAAGTTTTTCAAGAATTCATCCTCCCTTTGTCTGATAGTAAACAAATAGGTCGTTGACCTCCTCGCCTTTCTCTTACTCGCAAAATGGAATATGAACTTCTATATCAACTGGGTGTAGGATTCTATGGTGCCACTTGGCAAGCTAGTGTTCCACTCCTGCGCTTTTCCTGCCAAAGTAGTAATAAACAATTTTCCATTTATAGGATTAGTTTGCCCGTATAAATTCATTACCAGTTCAAATGCGAAACATGCTCCTAGGGGTCCTTGGTTCCATCGTTCAACAGTATTAACGAAACTCCTTGGATCTAACCAAAAATGAGAATTTTGTTGGCAAATAGTGAATTTTTGTTCTGGGTAACCAATTCCCCGCACCTCTTCAACTCATCTATCTGCTGCCCCAATCTCTCTATCTTCCTGCTAACATCCTCCAAATTTGCCCGTGAAATTGCTGGTTCCCTTTGCTTTCCTCTCTTGCTCGAGCCTGCATCCGAAATTTCCTTTCCATGACCTTTTTTAGGTCCCACCTCTTCTTCATGTTCAGCTCTGCTAGTCACTTCCCGGGGGTCGTCCGGTACTTCATGTTCAACTCTGTTGGTCAAATACTTCTTACAGGTTCACGAACAGCCAGCGTGATCGTTCTCCTTTCGTATTCAATCATACGCTGTAATTCCTCCCTAGATATATGTACCATGTTTCCTCCTGTCGTACTAGAGTTTGTTCTCCTTTCTATTGTATCGATTCTCCTTGTGTTTGTTCCCTTTTAGAAGTACCTTCCATCTTAAATCTCAAGTTCTTTTCTCAAATTCCCACAGACGGCGCCAATGATCCAGTTTGTAGGTCGTGATCACCTCGCATCCTCGGGGGAGTGTGGACCTGAGAAAAGAGAACAAATCGTTTGGCTCACTGGGTGGTCCCCAACAAAGACCCTCCGATTCTTGAGTCACTGAGGTATTTGAGACTGGGAAAGTGATGAAATGCGAACTCAATGCGATCTATGCGGGTTAGGTGTGTAATAAATGTCTTACCATAAACGAACCAGACCTGAGGTATTTATAGTACCTGAGTGGGTCCACCTATATGCTTGTGAGGTCCACTCGCATTTTACCACGTGGCGTCATTCGAGTCTGTTGGTGTAAAAATCAACGGTTGATAAATATGATCGATCCAGGTCAGGTCATGAATATAGGTTAGCACCCGCAACCTGACCTGACAGTGTGTGAGTAAATATTCTCGGGTAGGGTCATGGTCCGGATACTGACCCGAGACCCGACTCAAAGTGTTGACCCGCGGTTCTTGGATTCTCTATGTATTCTTGTATTATTGGCCATCTCTGAGGGTATTTTTGTTATTTTCATCATAGTTCTATTAATCCCCATCAATTATAAAAAAAATGATTCAAAATTACTTATTTATACACATGAATTGATAATATAAATATATTGTATGAAATATGACAAATCATTTACACTTTTATAATATACATAAATAATTATCTAATCAACTGAAGTAATAATGCGCCACTAGTAACCCTGAATTAATGACTTTCAACATCAATGATATAACAATGCATAAAAGTTTACAATTTTCAAATTTGTTCCTAAATTTTGTGATCGGTCCAAAAAACAAAAAAACATTTAATCTGAAAGTAAAAATTAGCTCTTAATATTAAGTATAGGGTGTTCAATAAAATTGTCAAATTACCCTAAATGATCGGCCCAACCCAAATTACACCCCAATTAGGGGTTAAGGAAGGAAATTGAACTGGTATTGGGCTATTAAAAAAAAAGAGAGAAAATTGTATTTTAGCATTGAGTTTGATTTAGACCACATTCGATCGCAAAAGTAAAAATAATTATAAGAACAACAATAATAAGAATAATTATATACTAGAAATTTTCATATATTTATACAAAATCTTTAATAATACATAAACTAATATTCAAGACAATAATAAAATTATGATATTTTTTATTATTATTGTATAATATATGTTATAATATAAATGAGATCAGTTAGTTAATTAATTCTTGATTATTGAAATTTTTTTATATTTTTTATGCCGTTGATAAATGCAAGAACTTGAAATAGATATGTTATAATCTATTTTTATAATCATCTTATTTTATTTATAATATTTATTTAATATTTATATATTTATTATGATCGGTTTCTTATTCAACTTAATTCAAAATAAGGCCTTTTTTAATAATCTTATTCAAAAAAAATTGATAATTTTTTTATATTTTTTGTTTCTATTATAATATATAATCATGTATAGTGTTTATTTTTCGCACATTGTAATTGTTATCTCATAACATTTGCTATTATCACTACAGGAAATGAATTTGTAACTACAAATAATTGTAGCAAAAGCATAAATTATACACAAATATTAATATAATTATACACTAAAAAAAGTATGAGTTTTCGCTACGGTTAATTACTATAACTAAGAAGAAAATTGTGGCAAGTACAAATCAACCACGACTTTGTAATGGCCATCAGCCATTGTTTCTGAATGTTTGGCCAAAATATTAGTCATTGTCAAAATCATGGCAAATTAATGTTTTGGCTACGGCTAAAAATCATGGCGAATATTAATTAATCGTGGTAAAATTTTAAGTTTTTGCTTTGATTTTATTTAACCGTGGCTAATAGTATTGATTTACCACAGTTTATAAGCCATGGTCATTTATAATGTAAGAAAAACTCAATTTTTTTTTACAGTGATACAAGCGATTAACTCTATTCTAAAAACTGCAAAAATTGCCTGAACCCACTGCAACCCAATTAGACCACATAGTGAAGTTTTTATAATTATTCGTTGAGTTTGCGCTAAGCTTTTCAAAATCTGCAAATATTATATTAAGCTAAAAAATTATCTAAATTGACTCAACCCACACTGCTTACGCTTCTCATAAGCTATAACCCAAACTGTAGTCAAATTTCTGATCACGTGGAATTTTTTCCCCAAAACTATTAAATAATATGGTATCCAAATATTGAATTTATGGACAAGAGAGTAAAAAAAAGATAAATCAAAAAAATGAAATTAACAAATTAACTACTATTATTTGAAGTGAGAAATAGTAACTTGCAAAAAGATACAAAATTCTTGTCGAACTTGGGAAGACAAAGCTGTAGATAGAAAAGATGGAATTCATAATTCTGCACTGGACAATTTATGACCTACACAAATCTAAAAATAAAGGAAATAAAAAAATAATCCATTACAATTATTTGTTTTTCGATTTCAAGAATACAATCCATGTCTTACTATATATTAAAATTTTTAAAAAAAACAACGGATTAAATTTTCTATTTCAAATTTTATTGTTCTTTCTATTCCAATTAATATAACACACTTTGTGTACAAAAATTGCATCATTTAATTTTATTTAAAAAAAGATTTCATAAACACTGCAAAAATATTATTTTTTCACGACATTATAAATAATCACGATTTAAAAATCGTGGTAAATCAACACTATTAATGTTGTCAAACAAAACTAATGTGAAAGTTTAAATTTTCCACGGTTAATTAATATTTGCTATAATTTTTAGCTATGACTAATATTTTGACCTCATCTGTAAAAACAACAACTAATAACCGTTGTAGAACTGTAGTTAATTTAAATTCACTATGATTTTTCTATTGACCATAGCAAAAAATTTAAATTTGAAATAAATCACTTGATCCCAAGAGGCCTAAGATATACAAAGAATGAGAGAAGAAAGAATCAGATGTGACAACCACAACAAAGGTAGAAGAAGCAGAGGGTGGAGACAAGAACAATGGCTTCAACCACATAAACAATCTTGAAAATAACATCATCCACTATCCATACTTGAAAACTCATCCTCTTTGTCTTCAATCCCTTCAGTGCCCACCATTCTTTCCTCACTCCTCTCAATGACCAAACCTTCCTCATCATCTCAAACTCTTCCTATACACTTCAATTCTGTGTGTGTGTGTGTGTGTGTGTGTGTGAAAGACAGTGTAACACTGTGTGTGTTGTGTGTGTTATTACAGAGGGGTTGGGTGTTTTTATACACAGACAAGGTGCAGGCCAAGAGGGTTACATTGATTACATCAAAGTACGAAAAAAGAGTGGTGCTGGCCGAAGTTGGTTTGCTGCTTTGGTAGATTTGTTTAATTATTTATTATTAATGCCAACGGTCTGATAATCCTTGTGGGAATTACTTAGTGGTAATGAGTGGGTTTTGGTCATAATTGCTGGAACGGCTATATGGTAGAGACTGTAGAGTAGCCGTTCTACTTAATACTTTTTATCAATTGTGTCACAATTGCCTCATTCACAATTTATGGCACTCATGTAATAGTCTTCTATTATTGCAAAGGTTGAACTGGCACCAGATTTCACTAAACTTTTTATTCCTTTAGAATTTTGCTATTAAGAATGATATAATAAGAAAAGGTAAATTACTACTTTTTTTTCTTCATATGTTGGTTTTTTTTTTTTTTTTTTTTGCTCTTTTTTGTTAACACGGGGAAATAAAGTTTGCATTTTCCCTTAGTTTATGTATATAAATCAACATACGAAGTTTCTATTATTATTTCATTATTATTTTTATTATTATTATTATTATTATTATTATTATTATTATTATTATTATTCCAGAAATTTGATCTCACCACAAGGGTTGAAGGATTTTAAAAAAAACTAAGATTATCAGAGGGCTTAAGCCAATAACGACACTTAAGTCAGTAATGATTTATAAATAAATAAGGCAAAAAATTTGAATTAAATTGAGAATAATGGTATAAAAATGGTGATAAGGTGTATGTATTCATGTGAAGTGTAAAATGTAAGCTTAGAATAGCTCAAAATCCAAACGAAAATAAGGAGAGAAAGTGAGAGTTTGAGAGTAAAGAATGAAGTTATCAAATAAGGAGAGAAAGTGAGAGTTTGAGAGTAAAGAATGAAGTTATCAAATGATTGTACAAGACTTTTATTTATAGACTTTTACAAAGTTGGATAAGGGGTCAATTATTGAGTTCCGCAGGTCATTTGAAAGCTCTTTGAGTTGGTTGTCATCCACAACAAATCGTTGATGATTTTGATAAATATTGACTGAGATACGTGAGATTGACTGGACCCTACCAAGTCCGCCTAAAAATTTGGGAGTTGGTTATTTGTAAATTTTCCAGCTCATTTGCCACTGATTTATTTGGAACTATCGGGAGATATTTTAGGGTGATGTGGACAAATATGTTGTAAGTTACATGATGTGTCCTACTAGCTGTATGATGACATGTGTGAGTGAAATGAGCTTATTCCTTGGGCGTCAGTTCAGTTAAGTAGTAAGTAAGCTTGTGGATCTTTATTTTCTACTGGTGCGCCCTTATCCATCCTACTGAGAAGCATGTGAGCTCTTAGCCGGTTAGGTTGGTACGCCTAACCTGTAGGTTTGACCCAATAATTTTAGGGGGCGTCATCAATAATAATAAATAATAATGATATTATTTATTATTATTATTATTATTATTATTATCATCATCATCATCATCATCTTAATCTTAACATTTGAACATGGTCTATATGGTCTATGTAAATATAAAATCCATTGTTACAATGCAGTCTTCTTTTTTTTTCCTAATCCAAAACCAACACAATCCAGTCTTAACCCACTAATTACAATGCAATTTGAGTTGGATTGATCAATTAGAGAAGCTTGACGATTTTATTGAATATCCCAACCCAATTGTCTGTAGATCAAAGAAAGAAAAGAAAAAACAAATTAAGGGCAAATCTTAAAGCATATGATAAGAAGAATAAAAAAAATTAAAACTAGACCACAAAAAGAAAAAAAGCCAAAATGGGGCGTTTGTCATTATTTGAAATAAACACTTATCAACATATTGTTAAAAAAGTGTTTTTTTGGGTTGTTATATCTAATTTTGAACTGTTTAAATTAAGCTGATTTAAATTAAAAATTATTAATATGTCCTCACCATTTTCGATAGCTTATTACTAAAAATTCAAAAGCATTAAATTACTTTTTTTTTCCTTAAATACACCCATCTCAATTCTTTTTTCATTTTTATTTTCAAACCCTTTCAATTTTTACAATTCATTTTTTGTTAGGATTTTTTTGTTGATATTTTTTAAAATTAAGTTAAATTATACATGAACGAGTTCTAGTTCAGTTGATGTAATTGAGACCTATAACTTTAGAGATACTGAATAGTAGGTGTGTCGTGGGCTCGAACCCTGCCTTATGCGTGGAATGTTGTTTCCACTTAATAGTAGGTGTGTTATTTCTAATACTAAATATTGATACCCAAATAGGAATTATTATAATTAATTTATTTCAATTAATAATAATTTATCGCTCTTACTTAAAATAAAATCTAATTATACAAATATCCTCTACCTAGGGATGAAAAAATAAATCAAATTATTCAATACTCTATTAGAATAGATCAATAAATACTCGTTTGAACTTTATTTTGTCAAATTTAACAAATCAAATATGAACAAAAAAATAATTCAAATACATTTGAACAATGACGTTTCAGCTCGACTTATTTACGGCCCTACCCCTATTTTTTTTATAAAATTACAAATATATTTTTTAAAATTATAGTTGTAAATACAAATAATGTCCATGTTGTAGCTGGGCCTCGTAATTTAACAGTTCGTTAGCAAGACGTTAGGGTATTTTGACCGGATTTCGTGACGTTCTATTTGATATATACAAAATTTAGCTCATTTAAAGCCTCTTTAGCATAAATTACGATTATTCTTTTTAAATACCTATAAATTTTTTATTTCGGAAGTTCATTCAAAATAAATTATTTTTTTATTTTCGAGATTTTAGAATATTATAAATGAGTTTCTCAATTATTCTCTCAACACTACCAAAAAAAAATTGAATTTTTTTTACACTATAAATAACGACGACTTAAAAATCATAATAAATATTATTAACCATGAATAAATAATATCAAAAAAAAAATTTAATTTTTTACCACAACTAATCAATATTTGCCATGATTTTAACAATGGCTAATGTTTTCACTACACTTGCAAAAACGACGGCCAAAGGTCGTTGCGAAGTCGTTGTTGATTTGCATTTATCATAATTGTTTTCTTTTAACTATAATAATTAACTGTAACAAAAAAATCATATTTTTTTCGAGTGCAATTTTTTATTGCATTCGTTCCATCAAAATGATATAAAAATAGTCTAATGTTTGGTTGCATTTAATTGAAAAGGTTTTAATTAAGTTTGCTGGATCCACTTATTTTTTTTTGAGAGGAATCATTCACTCGTATTACTCAGCATTATCAGTGCGAATTACAGAAAGCAGTCCAGGAGGAAGGCAAGAAGCATCACCCCCTTGATTTAGAGCACACTCAGCTAAGAGGTCAGCCGCTGAGTTGCCCAATCTTCTAACAAAAGAAAATGAAACATGGTCTATACGTGAGCTAAGGAAACGAATGTCAGCCACAAGAGGACTGATAACAGAAAAATCAGCTTGAACAGAGGAAATTTTGTTCATCAGAGTGCTATTATCCCCTTCGAAAATTACCCGAGGCCATCGGTGTCGGAGAGCAAAATGGATTGCTTCCCGTGCTGCCAATGCCTCAGCCATTTCCGCATTGCCACTTCTGTCCAAACGAAGAGATAGCCAAGCTAAACAGTGGCCCGATGCATTGCGAGCAAGAATTCCAATACCCAGGGCACACCCACCATCACGAACTCCTCCATCAAAATTAACTTTAATACTGTCAGGGGGAGGGTGAGTCCATTTATGCACATTCTCCATAGATGCAGTCAATCCCTTTGAAAAAGAATTCCCATGTGCCGAGAATGCTGTCAAGTAATTATGTGCGAATTCAATAACCTGCAGGGGAAGAAGGAACTCTTTATTGGCAAGTTTGAGATTCCTTGTCCACCAAATAGTCCAACAAACCATAGTGACGAAGGCGAATTCGGTGCTAGACAGTTTGGCCGAGAGATCAGTAATCCACTCTTCCATAGACAACGGTGAAGAATCAAGGATGTGCCACCGAACATTCGATAATGCCCAAACCTGTCGTGCAAAGGCACAGTGGAAAAAGGTGTGAATAGGGCCTTCAGACACTGATTCGCAAAGAGGGCATGAGAAATTGTCATAAGGAATGCGCCTCTGCAGATTGCTTGTCGTGGGGAGAATATTACGAATAGCTCGCCAAATAAACAACTTCACCTTGTTCGGCGCAGGGGCTTGCCAAACTTTGTGCCAAAGCTGCAAAGGCCAACCTGTCCCACTAGAGCTAGCTTTAACGGACATAGACAAAGCGAGGTGGTAGGCACTGCGGACGAAAAAATACCATTCTTTGAGTAGTGCCACACAAGTAAATCCACCGAACCGACGAGGCTAAGAGGGGTTTGGAGGATAAGGTCCCGGTCCTCCGGCCAAAACATCGCACGAATCAACTCCACGTTCCAGTCATGTAAGTCCTCAGAGATGAGATCATGAACCCACACAACATGGACATGAGAGGGTCTTGGAGTGATGACCCGAAAAGATGGAGAACGAGGTAGCCACGGGTCTGTCCAAATATTCACCGAATGCCCTGTCCCAATACGCCATCGACACCTGACCGAAAGAGTTGCATAGCAGCCATAATACTTCTCCAGGTAAAGGAAGGTCGAGCCCCGAGCTGGGCGTCAAATAAATGAGTAAGAGGAAAGTACTTCGCTTTTAAAACGCGACAAACCAAGCTCTCCGGGCGAGAAAGGAGTCGCCACAGTTGCTTAGCTAGCAACGCCAAGTTGAAAGCCTCAAGATTACGGAAGCCAAGCCCACCCTGAAGTTTGCTCTTACACATCTTATCCCATGCTAACCAATGAATTCTTCGTCGATCCCATCGTGCCAAAAGAAATTAGCCGCCAAGGCTTGGAACTCCTGAAGTAACGTCCTTGGCAGCTTAAAACAAGACATAGCGTACGTCGGAATCGCTTGCACCACTGCTTGATAAGGACCGCCTTACCTGCCTGAGATAATGTCTTCTCATGCCATCCTTGAATCCGATTCCAGATACGATCTTTCAAAGCCGCAAAGAGAGCTCTTTTCGAACGAAACGCCACTGCAGGAAGACCAAGGTACAACTCATGCTTGTTTTCAAGACGTAGCCCTAAAGCTTGCGCCAAATCTCTCTGAATATCAAGAGGAGTATTACGGCTAAAAACAGCGGATGATTTATGCAAGTTAATCTCTTGGCCGGAGGCAAGCTTATATACATTAAGAATTTGGCAAATAGCATGCACCGTGGGGACGTCAGCTGGGGAAAAGACCATGGTATCATCAGCAAAGAGTAAATGGGAGATACGGGGAGCTCCGGAGCAAATCGCCACCCCCGGGACTGAGCCCCTATCTGCAGCCTCCCGAAAAAGCGCGCTAAGAGATTCTGTACATAGTAAGAACAAGTAAGGGGATAGAGGGTCCCCCTGACGGAGTCCCCTCTGGGGAGAGATAGATCCAAATTGGGACCCACTGAGCACAAACGAATAAGAGACGGAAGAAATGCAAAGCAAAATAAGGTCAATAAACGCACTAGGAAAACCAAGCTTACCCAGTACCCTCTTGAGGAACGACCATTCCACCCGATCATAGGCCTTGCTGATATCAAGCTTAAGGTTCATGAAGTGCTTCCGCCCTCTAGAGTGAGTATTCAAGAAGTGGTTAGTCTCAAAAGCCAATAAGACATTATCAGTGATGAGGCGCCCTGGCACAAAAGCGGATTGGGCAGGAGAGATTATCCTATCAAGCCAGGGCTTTAAACGATTTGCAATACTGGATCCACTTATTTCTGACTATGATTTAAGTTTATTTAACAGCCTAGTAAACAAGTTCTGCAATCTTCAACTACATTTAATAATAGATAAATTACAATGGATTTTCAAATTTTATTATAATTACAAATATTTCTTATTATTTAAAAAGTACAAATATTTCAGTACGATAACTCATTATAAAAGATATTTAAATACTTATAATTTCAGTAGGATATTTGTAATTTTTTAAATAAGAATGAAATATTTGTAATTAGACAGATTTCAGGAGGGCCTCCGACAATTGACCGATTTCAGCAAATCAATACTATATACTTCGATCACGATCAGATAAATAGATGCACAACATGTGCTATGTTTTTTTATCTATGAAAAAAAATATTTGTCATAATTATTAATTGTAACAAATGTTTTAGTTTTACTAGCAAAACAACGGCTAATAGTCGTTGGGCAGTCTTAATTAATTAGTATCCATTATGAATGTTTATTTTTAACCATATTGATAAATCGTATTTCTTTAGTGGTATATGATCTACTTCTCTAGTTATTTATTTATTTATTTTTAATATATTCATTAATTTTAAGATATCAATATATTGAATCATTTTTTGAATTTAAATATATTTAAAGATATAAGAAATTGCATTCTGTTATTTTTAAAAAAGAAAATCTCACTTTCATAAGAACATGGCCGGCAACAAACAAGCACCCAAAGTCATACCAATTACCGAGTTTACGCCATTATCTCTCTTCTCTCTCTCTCTCTCTCTCTCTCTCTCTATAATAATAATAATAATAATAATAATAATAATAATAATAATAATAATAATTGCACTCTCTTTTTCTGAAATTTGTTATAATTATAATTTGAAAAGGTTACATCTAATATCCCTGAAATTTACTTCTATCTAGTAAATAAGTTTATATGTTAGTTAAAATTCACTGAATTTACTAATATTAAAAAAATTAAAAAAAAATTTTTTTGATTGACTTATTACTAACTTATAGCATGTCAAATAAATTTTTTTATATCCAAACTACCCTCATACGTCTTCACGCGTTAATGCATGTACGAAGATATATCTTCTCCATTATAAGGGTAGTTTAGACCGAAAAAATTATTTGACCTATAATAAGTCAGTTTTAAATAAAAAATGGTAAATACTAATTTTTATTCAGTTTTTTCTTTTTTTGGGTTAATATCAACTAATTCAGCGATTTTTAACTAATGGGAGGGACTTGTTTGTTAGACGGAAGCCAACTTCAGAGATACTAGATGTAATTCTTCAAATCACAGAGATTTATTTGTAATTATACCAAAATTTCAAGAGATAGAAGTGTAATTATCCAAAAAAAAAAATTATTTTTTTCTATTTATCAAAAAACTATAGATAAGTGAAAAATCATCGAATTAAACAGAACACCATGAGTCGATATAAAATCTCTCTTTGAACCTAAAATTGCCAAGGGCGAAAACAAAAGGCTATATTAAGTGGAAATTGCTTCATCACTTTAAGTTAACAGAAACATTCATTTTTTATTAATAATGTCTTAGCTTAGTGATACGATTGAGGTCATATAAATAAATTTGAGATCATATACTCAAGTTACATCAGATATATGGGTGTTGTTTCACTTTCAATAAGTTTACTGTACTTTGTTTACAGGTTTAGTTATATTGGGTGGCAATAAGGGTGGAAACCCATGATTCCAATCTAACCCACGTAATTTTAGGTCGGTTTGAGTTTAAAAATTTTTAGGATAAATTATATTGACATTTTCGGAGGTTAAGTAAAAATACACAGACACCCCCTACTTTTTCTTAAATTACACCTATACACCCTATTCAAAATGCAAAACTTACACAAAAATATTACACTAACATCCCTCAGGGGGTGTAGCTGTAATTTTATAAAATACATGGGGCGTTTGTGTTATTTGCAATGAGCCTAGCGGTAAGATTGGGATCTTATAATCAAGATGTTGTGAGTTAGAGTTCCACGAATGTGTGGGTATATAGTCAATTTCTAATAGTAGTGTCTTGCGTTGTTTCTTTCGAATATGGTCGTTTATTTACAATTATCGATGTATTAAATTAATATTTGAGTTTGAATATACTTAATGTTGTAGTCATGAATCACAAGATAGAACTACTTAACAGGACAGAGATTCGTGCATTTTTATGCAGATTTGATGGTGTCCTACCCATCTGACTCGTTATTCCAACCTTTGATCATATCTTCTAGGGACAGTCCAAATTTTGCCACATGGATCTATACAGTTGCTAAATGTTGAATACGCTCATGTGTGATAAAGGTTACGTATTTAATACGTTCTGTTATCTAATTTCCTTAATACTCAATCCAATTTAAATTTTGGAGGAGTATTAATTAATGATGCGATATG
This sequence comes from Sesamum angolense, assembly GCA_034509725.1. NCBI lineage: Eukaryota > Viridiplantae > Streptophyta > Magnoliopsida > Lamiales > Pedaliaceae > Sesamum > Sesamum angolense. Next base: position 12,411,235 of record JACGWL010000015.1, read on the forward strand.
TGACTTGTTCGCTTTATCTTCGTATGAGCCTCACATGTTTGTCCTGAAAAGGCGCCTCGCTAGGGAGAGAAGGTCTTGGAACTTATAATCACTCAAGCTCTTCGTCTACAACCGATATGAAACATTTGTCTACATCAATTAAGAACCATCACAACAAATCTAACTATTTCGTGTTCTTGTCGAGGTTAAACAGGCCACAATATCAGCCAATTTGAATACGTTCTCGATCTGAACAACACGTTAAGAAAACCAACCAAATTAAGACTTCCCATCAATTCTTCTCCCCAACTTCAAATAATTAAGAAGTCGTGTTTCCAACTTTGATATTCTCCTAGTGTGAACTCGTATTATTATATTCACCCAATCTCAGTATCTCCACAACACGATAGTCGTTAAATTATTCCAAGTGAACAATTATTTAATATTAGATTAGGCAGCTTTAACAAAGTCCAAAACCAAACATACATCACTGTGATCAGGAATATATAAATATTTATGATGATCCATGGAGAATTAATTAAAAAGATGATGGAAAGTTTATAATAATTTGATTATATATAAGTTACTTTATTTTTCACTATAAATATATGGATTAATTATATTTACGCTCTCTGCAAATGCGATTTTATAGTTTTGGAAATTACACTTGTACTCCTCACGAGATTATTCGTTTACAATTATATTAACTACATAAGAGTTTGAACGAAAAATGTTGGTTACCCCATTCATTCACAGACAAACGCGCGCACAATCTACAAGCACACTGACACAATGCGCGCAGGTGTGTGCACACACATGCACTCTAGTTTTAACGAATGGTAAAATAAAAAATTTATGTAAATTTTTTAGGGATAGTTACACTCCCCTCCCCTAAGATTTGATGTAATTACACGTGGATCCCCTATGGTTCGAAATATTATATCTAGCACCCTAAGGTTTGCTTCTGTCTAACAAATTAATAAGTCCATCATTTAGTTAAAATGCACCTAATTTGCTGATATTAACAAAAAAATCTATATTATCCCGTGATTGATTTATTACTAACTTATTGCAGGTCAAATAATTTTTTTTATGATCAAATTACCCTCATACATCTTCACACGTTAATGCATATGAGGAGGTATATCTTCACCGTTATAAGGGTAGTTTAGTCTGGAAAAATTTATTAATGACTTATTTGTTAGACAGAAGTAAACTTCAAGAGTGTTAGATGTAATTTCTCAAAATACATGAAATCTACATGTAATTACACTAAACCTTAGAGGAGGAGAGTGTAATTATCCTATTTTTTTTATTGATATCATAATTTTTCGTCCAACACTAACGGAAGGGGTGTAATTGCAGATAAAGAATTCTCAAAGGAGGTGCATGCATCCTTTATAGGGGATGTTTAACTTTATATTTTTATATTGATATCATTGTTTGGGGAAGTGTAATTTTATATTTTTAGAGGGGTTGAAGTATAATAAATTAAATTAATATATATAGGATTATAGAGTGATGAAGGCCCACGTGCAAGCATCCAGAAAAGGGTCACGAAGAAAACAACAAACTATGAAATTCTGATGCAGTACTGTCACCATTCTTACAGGATTTCATCACTGTCTCTTCATGAAAGTTGAGGAATGTGAATTGTCATTTTTAATTGGCCGTGGGGGAATTATATACTTTTGTTCACCAGAGGCCCATACGCCCTAAACTACCCCTACAAAAGAATTGATAATTTTTTATATTATAAATTATTATTACATCCTTATACATACAGACAAAATTATCATAATTTGTCTGATCATGATTGGCTAAATTGTTTGGCTAATTTTTTTAAAGAGTTTATAAGATATCAAAATCAGATGTTTTGGATCTTATAAGCTCTTTAAAAAAAATTTTTAACTTTTTTTATAAGATGTTATATGCTATATAAAATGAATATTTTATAAACAAAATGTGTACTATTTATAAAGCGTTCTAAAAATATTCAAAACAAAATATGTCAAGAAATACAAAGGTATTTGATTCTAATGATATCATGTCTATTTTAGTCATTTTATCAATTAAAAGCCTTATTATCCCGAGCACTCTAACATTTTATTTTAGGTATAATTACACTCCCCTCCCCTGAGGTTTGATATAATTACATGTAGACTCTCTATGGTTGAGAAATTACATCTAGCACGCCGAATGTTTGTTCTGTCTAACAAATAAGTCCATCCGTTAATCAAAATTCACCACATTTGCTGATATTAACAACAAAATTAGAAAATAATTTACAAAATTGACTTATTGCAGGTCAAATAAATCTTTTTATCATCAAATTATCCTTATACATCTTCACGTATTAACGCATGTGAAGAGGTATATCTTCACCGTTATAAGGGTAGTTTAGTTCGAAAAAAAATTATTTGACCTAGAATAAGTTAGTAATCAGTTAATCGAGGGCAAATATCAATTTTCATTCAGTTTTTTTGTTATTGTCAGCAAATTCAGTTAATTCTGACTAACGATTGGACTTATTTGTTATACGGAAGCAAACCTTAGGGGTGCTAGATGTTTTCTAAATCACATAGGGTCTACGTGTAATTACACCAAATTTTAGGGGAAGGGAGTGTAATCTTTTATTTTATCCAAACACTTTAGGAGTTTATTTTTAAAATAAAATCCAACATATTATAAATTTCTAAGACATAAGAGCCTATAAGATATTTTAAAAAAGTTCAGCCAAACACCTGTTTGGCTAAGCTTATAATAAGCTCAAAGAAAGTTCCCCCACCCTTGAGTGGTTTATTGTGAAAAACAAAAACCAAAAATCTGCTTAAATTGGTGGAATATACTTTTTATGTTTTTTTTTTTCATTTTCAATAGTTAAAAGAAATCAAAATTTTAAATAAATTTTATAAAAACCTATATTATCTAAAAATATAAAAAAAAAAGTCTAAGTCAATAAATTTTTATCTTAAAAATTAAAGATAATTCTTAAATTGTTAAGCCTTAATATTATATAAATATTTGGGGTTTCAAACAAAAATTGGTGGAATGTAATTTTTAACTAGGTTTTTTGATGGATTTCATATATATAAAATTTATTTTGAAAGATTTTTTCTAAATATGTAGTTGCATGTTATAGAAAAATTTCTATAAAAACCTCTTAATGTGTGTGTGTGTATATATATATGTGTGTGTGAAATCCACCAAATCTAAATAAAAATATATTCAAAACTAATTTTCTCTTCAAAATCTTATATGTTAATATTTAATAAATATTGTTAAGATTTTTTTAGACATGTTTTTAACTCCTAAAATTAAAAATCCCTTATTTAGATTTTTTCATTATATTTTGCCGACTAGATAAGTTATAAAATTTATTCAAAATTTTTTATTTTTTTATAACTTCTGAAATGAGAGAGAGAATATATTATTTTAAATTAAGTAATATATTATGATTATGTTGCTAAGAGTTCAAAATTTTCATTATCCACATAAGATAATATATCGTATTCCTCATATAAAAAAATTAATTTTTTGCCTAGAAAAGGATTAATTTGATATTGTTATAAATTTAAAGGACTAAAGTGAGAAAGTCAAATTAAATTGACCACTTAACCCTCCAAAAGTCAACATTCGACCACATTTTCTTCAGAAAATTACCCGAGAGCCCAAACTGAGATAAAAACTAAAGTTTAAAATGTTAAAAAAAAAAAAAGTAAATTTGAAAAACAAAAATAATTTTACATAAATACTTAGCAAACTAATTGTAGCATTTACACTTAATTCTACATATCACAGAGTTAATTAATGGACACTTAGTGATAGAAGAGTTGTCTCTCTCACCAAAAGTATAATGATAAATAATGAATGTGTTATCATTTTGGCTATTATTCTAATTAGCACCAACGGAGAAAAACCCTAATAAATTATTTTAGTTGTTCAAGTTGGCTTTAACCAAATTAAAATTGAGTGAAGCATTTAAAGCATGATCATGATGAGTTGTATCCTTCTGTCTCACTGCACCATTATTACCTCATTCATAACTTACCATATAAAAAATTTTAATTTTTTTTTGGGGTAAATTACATTTATACCCTCTAAAATTTGGTTCAAATACATAAATTTTCTCTGTCGTTTGTTTAATTACAAAGACATTCCTTGAGGTTGTATTGGTAAATTACAACTACATCTCCCATTTAAACGTAAAAGCTTACACACAAACACCCTTGAAAACATTACACTAACACCCTCAGGGATGTACTTAATTGTAATTTTACAAAAGGTATGGAGTGTTTGTGTATTTAGACTTAACCTAAGAGAGTCTCAATGTTATTTATTTTAATATATGTATTTTTTTAAGGCAAAATTATATTTTTTTGTCCTGTAACTTTAGGTCGTTAGCACTTTTAGTCCTGTAACTTACTCCATTTACACATTTAATCTATTTTTTGACGAATCTAGTCCTGAGTATCTCACATTTGGTCATTTTTTGATAAATTTAGTCCTGTGTTGACAACTTTGGTTCCATTCACACTATAATAAATTTCATTTTGTTTTGTAACTATGAGTCGTTAAGACTAAAATTGCCAATACATGACTAAATTTGTCAAAAAAAAGGACCAAATGTGAGATGCTCAGGACTAGATTCGTAAGAAAAATGACTAAATATGTAAATAGAGTCAGTTACAGGACTAAAAGTGTAATTTTTTTTTTTTAAGGAATACCTTAAATTTGTGAACCTTGCAGTTTCTATATCCCTTCTAAGTGTGTGTGTGTGTGTGTATATATATATATATATATATATATATATATATTATATATATACAAGTCGACGAAGCTTAGTTTAATTGGTTTGGTAATGGGTTCAAATTCGACGAATATTTGGATATTAATCTACTTAAATTATTGATGCAAATCTACTATAGTAGTAATTATTGGTTAGTTTTACATATTAAAATAGTTAAAGTTAATAATTGCATACGTATATAGCCAATGAAGCCTAGCTCAGTTGGCGAAATTGAGGTTGCATAGTCATAGGTTTGAACTCCAAGAATGCGTGGAATGTTGTTCTACTGCATAATAGGTGTTTGTCTTTCTACTATAATAGTAGGTGTTGTTTACATATAATTTATTTGATAGTTGATCAGAGTATGATTGTTGTAGTTGTCTTTAAATATAATATTCGATATTAATTATTATAATCTATTTATTTCAAATAATAATATTTTATAATTTTTATCTAAAAAAAATGGCTGATAATGTGATTGCAATTCATTTACTAAAAGATAAAAAAATGAAAATATATATATATTATATATATATATATATGTGTGTGTGTGTGTGTGTGTGTGTGGGGGGGGGGGGGGCAGTACAACTGTACAAGTACATGATGCGGCTCGTACCAGCACTCTGTTTATCATTTCCTCCATTTTTGGTGTGTTAATAAATGACTACTACTCTTCAAGTCTTCTTTCTTAAATCTCGATGCTTCCTAGGAAAGGTTGACAATGGTAGAGTAGAATCACGCTTTTTATGGATATAGGAGAAAAGTTCGGTCACTCATAACACGCTTTCTCAGCGGAAATGAGTGCAATAGAAAATATTTTGGTTTTAATGAGAAGCTAGAATCAAGAAAACGTAGGATTTTCTAAGTGGAAAGTGAAGTTACTTAATTGCCCTTAAAAAGCTGACAAATATAGCTATGGCAAATGAAGTGTTGGGGGCAAAGGGTTCAACTTCAAAAACTTACAATAAACACGAAACTCTATAAATATGGCCTCCAATGAATCGTTTGGGAGGAGAATGATTTTTAGAGAGAATTAATCAAATTCTGGCTAATAAATTGTTAGATTATTCTACCGGCGGAATCGGAATTTCATCCTATGTGAACTTTTTTTATTATCAAATAAGTTAGTTTAGGTTGAGTTAGCGAACTTGATACCCCATAATTAAGGGTGACAATTAGACCAGGACTAGGCAAAACCCGCTTTGGATTTGCCGGGTCCAAAAAATTACAAGCGGGGCGAATCTCGGGTCCTTCCCTGAGTTGGCAGGGTGGGTCTCGGGTCCATCCGAACCCGCCCTGTTGCCACCCTTACCTATGTCTTAGAGGTCATGGGTTCAATCTAGCCAAGTGCGTGAGATGTTGTCTGCTATATAATATGAGTTAGTTAGTCCACTGTAAAGTAGAAGTTGTTGTGTACTATAATAGTAGGGTGTTATTGAGTAGGATATGATAATTGTAATAGTCTTTGTTAGATATTGATGTCGATAGGAATGATTGTACTTGTAATCAATTTATTTCAATTAATAATAGTATATCACTCATACTAAAATAAAAGGTTAATTTATCCTACGTACACTCGTTACTTTGTACATAAATGATTGATATATACTCCTTATTTTAGAAAGCACTAGAAAAAAATATGATTTTCCACTACGGTTAATTACTATAGCTAAAATAAGAAAAGCATGCCGAATATAAATTAACCATAGCTTCGCTATGGCCATTAGTTGTTGTTCATGCAAGTGTGGCCAAAATATTAGCCATTATTATAAAATCATTACAAATATTTTGGCTATGGCTGAAAACCATGACGAATATTGATTAATCATGATAAAAAATAAGTTTTTATTTTGATTTTATTTAACTGTGGTTAATAATATTAATTTATCATACTTTTTAATTCGTGATCATTTATAGTGTAGCAAAAACTCAAAATAAATTTTATAGTGGGAGGTGGGGGGGGGGGGGAGGGCGGTACGTCCTAACTACCAAATATATTCAAAGAACAGCAGGTTTTGAACATAAATTTGGTGGTGCAACGATTCGTGTACGTATAGTGTTTTAGTTGAAGCAAAGAAGCGACAACACTTAAGATAGTATTTGGCTGAATTTATAAGTTTTTCGAGATTACGGTAGTCGCGATTCAACAATTTTCTTATACATAAAAGGACAAAAACCCTTTCTATCAACATTGACGTTGCTTTCCATCTCTCGTTTTCCTAAACTTGGAACAAGCTGGAATCGGCCAAACCACGAGAAAGTGTGAATTTTACTTGGAAAATTGCTGTTCTCCTCTCATCTACCCTAATTAAGTTAAGTCGTATCATAACTAATCTTATCCATTTCAAGTTTTGCCAAACAATCCCTAACCATATGTATATGCATATTGATGTGACTATTAATAAGAATCACCTAAATTGATTGACAATATCCATTCAGATCGAATAAGATTTAATCACATCAAATTCTCATATTCTCTCAAATCAAAGGAATGGATTACAAGAACAGAGACAAATTAAGAAGGCTTTGATGAAATTCCAATTAAACCCTCAAAACCTGCAGCTAAAATTAATGGGACAACTAAGAACATGGGCGGAAAGGTAAATTTATCAGGTTAAATGCAATTTATCCTTCTGTGATATGTAAAATGAGCAAAAACTCCCCTATAAAAAAAGAATTATCATATAATTTGCTTTATTTTCTAACATAAAGGGTAATTTATTAAATTATTTTTCACATAGAATTTTTTTGCTCATTTATCGTATCACAGAGGTAAATTATATTTTTCCTAAATTTAGGTAACATGTTTGATTTATGGTCGATCTTTACATACCCCATTACAAAGAGCATGAAAAGACGGTAAAAAAATAAATTAAGAGCCCTTATCTGGATTTGACATTTAGACTTACCGGTGTAATTTTTATCCTAGTCTAGATTGTAAAATCATATATAATAGTGATTGCGCATATTCAATTTGTGTGCATAATTTAAATTTTTACTGGCCAATGAGATCTAGTTTAGTTGGCGAAGCTAAGGCCCTGTGATGTTAAAGGTCATGGGTTCAAACTCCGCCTTTTGCGTAGGATGTTATTTTTACTGAATAGTATGTGTATTGTTTCTACTGAATAGTAGGTTGTGTTTCTACTGGAATAGTAGGCGTTTATTTGATTTAGTTTGTTAGATTGATATCCGATAGAAATAATTGTAATCAATTTATTTTAATTCATAATAATTCATCGCTCTTACTTCAAAAAAATCTTTAAGTTTTTATTGTATTTGTTCAATTGTGGAAAAAAGAATAACGGTAATAAAGCTCTTACTTTAAAAAAAAAAAATCTAAGTTTTTACTGTATATGTTTAATTACAGAAAAAAAATAACGATAAAATAAATAATTTATCAAAATAATTAAATATTATAATTTTAAATCTTCTTGGGTGGAAAATGATTGAAGATAAACTGATCAAATAGAATGTTATTTTGTGGAAAATAAAAAACACAGTCGATATATTTGAGGGTATTTTAATCAATACATATTGTGCCGATCAAAATTAATTATTCAATGACCCTCACATATAATAAATAATATACTAGTAATCAAAATACACTGGATGCATGTGTATATTTTAGATTTTTATTATAAAATTAAGAAAATAATAATAAGTATAAAAAAGTATTGATAGAAAATTAATTTTAAAGAATTGTTGAAATAATAAGAATATTGATATATAAGTATTTAAAAAGAGGAAAACCCCTCGCACGTGCCGGGCATGGTGATGCACGTGCAAGATTTTTGTTGCAGTACACCTAGTCCACAGCAAAACCCACAAGATGGAAGAAATGAACGTCCAGGATTGTTTGCATCCGGGGTCAAATTTTTCGAAAGGATGGCCCACAAAAGTGGTCCATGAGGGAATCAGTCATCTCCTGCCCACATCTTAATTAATACTAAACACACACCACTTACCCTAATTAATCCCTCACAACAACAATAAAGTTTACATAAAGATGGGAAAGGGATTAGTCTAAGTCATACTTTTAATGAAAAAGGTTATGCTTCAAATCAAAGACTTTGTTCCTCCCCCAATACACCCCTTTATCTCCCACAATTTCAAGAAAGGCATTTTATTTGTGCTTGTGAGGACCTGAATTGACCATTTTGCCCTTGGGTGCCGTTGGGCGAAAAATAATTTAAACATTAAAAAAAACCCTTAATTTATTTTGGGTTATTTGTTTGGTAAATGTCTTTCATTGTGTGTCGTCTGTTTTTTTAATATTATTATAATAATGGCACCTCAAGAAAGGTACTTTGTGTTATGAGGACCTGAATTGACCATTTTGCCCTCGACGTGAGAAAATTAAATAAAAAGCTTCATTTACTTTGGGTTAATTATTTGTTTAGTAAATGTCATTAATTGTGTGTGATGTGCCGTCTGTTTTTTAATGATAGTGATAATTATATTATTATAGTAATATCTGAATAAATTGATGAATATATTAGTATATCATTTATTAATGTTTTCGATAACAATAAAGAAATAGCTGAGGAATGAAATTATAAATTATAATAAAATTATATAGAATTAGATAAATACTTATATGTCTTATGATTCAAACTCGTAATTTTGTGCTTGATCATTGGGTAATGACTATTTGCCCTTGAGTACCGTTGAGAGAAATAAATTTAAAAAATGTTCAATTGTTTTGACTTATGGGTTATTAAAATGTCATTAATTGTGTGCCATCTTGTTTGTTGAAAATCTTGAGTAATTATTTCGGAAACATAGGTAAAGTATTTATGTTAATTATTATAAATAGATAAAAGGCCAAAATTTTCCGTTAGTCCCTCATTTTATTTTTTATCTCAATTTAGTCTTTCATCTCTCAAATGCATCATAATAGTCCCTCATATTTTATATAGATCTTACTATGGTCCTCGATAAATTTTAGCGGAATTTAACTAAAATTGATAAAAATATTCTACTAAGAGGGGCGAAATTGTAAAAAGAAATGTATATACTTTAATATTTTTCCAATTATTAAAAAATGTCATGTACTTCAATAATGTTATTTTTTATAACTAAATAAAATTCAAATATTAATAAAAAATACTAATCATTGAGAAAAAAAATCAAATGCATAAAATATGTTTTGCTTCTAGGTCTTATTAGTGCAATATTCCGCTTAAAAACTTAATGAACGTGAGATTCGGGACCATAGTGACATTTATCAAAAGATGAGAGAAAATTAGGGAGCATTTGAGAGATGAGGGACTAAAATGAAATAAAAAGTATAAATGAGGTACTAATAAAAAAATTGAAAATGCATAAAATTTATGATTTTTTTCATTTCCCAAGGCCACAAATTTTCTGTGAAAAAATCGCTGATCCAAATTCCTGAACTTTTGAAGCATTTAATGGGAGATGAGTTGACTCTGAATATTTTCCTGATTCATGCATGCAGTATTATGTTGGAGTGGGCATACATAGATTCATCATTCAATTGCAACCTAGTTTTTTTAAAAGTTATATATATATAATTTTAACAAATAAATCTTTTGATCTATGATGCGTCGGTGCTTCAAAGAGTATTCAATGCAATGTTCAACTTAGATACGATGACGAATAATTTCGACACATGTGTAAATGATAATGTAACAAAACATGTAAGTTTGGGCTAATTTAAACAAAGATTATCTAATGTCATGACGAGGAATTTCGTACATTAGGTGTTGCCAGCATGTCGAGAAATTCTGCATATCAGATAATGTTTGCGCCCACCATCAGACACCTATCAAAGAATCTCGCGCGCACATCGCATGTTGCCCACACCCACAACACCTGCCCATCTCCCACATTGGCGCCTAGCACAGTGCGTCTGCGCATCATGTGCATCCATCCAACTCCCGCAGTGTCTTGCAAACTTAATTTCATGCTGCCGAGACAACAACCAACAATACCTACACAATATTGAGAATCAACTAAAGATACCCCATTTTGCATTTAAGCCTGCACCGTTATGCGACGTTTTTCAATCAATCAAAATTTTTGAATCACCCTGTTATGTGTTGTTTGTCACCTATTGTTATATCACCATACCTTGTCCCAACACAATGACATCATAGACTTGCACAATTTTGCAGAGGTAGTGAGGATCATTGTGTGCAACCTAGCTTCTTTGGGGATTTTTTTGTCCGAACCCGACTCAGTCAAACCTAAACTAATTATATAGTAATAGCAATACCATTATCATGTGATTGATATACAGTTTAAAAAAAGTGACCAATCACAAGTGTGATACAATTGCTTTGTAATTGAATTGATTCGGCCAAACCAGGTCCGTATAAAAAAAATTTCAGCTTTTTTGTATTGAAATTGAGGTATAAATGCCAACTTAGGTGCTTTGCTCGAAATATTGTCACTTACGTTTTTGTGTTTACTTCATTACGTTTTTACATATACATACATTTAAAGGATAAAATTTCACTTAAATTCAAAATTCATACTAAAAAAAAAAAAAAAAACGCAACGAGGACAAGTATGGACACGACAATTTATCTATTTAACTTTTTTATATTTTATAAACTTAAGAATTATAAAATATAAAAATTCTTAAAAGTAATTAAAAAAATAGTATCACCACATTTATTTTCATTTTACCCCATTTTCTTTTTCATTTCTTAAAATTATCTTCTTTATTTTCATTCAACAATATTATAATCTACAAACAGCATTTAATTACGTCTAACACCATAACTAAAATCAACATATATTTCATTATAATTGCATTTATATTTTTATAAATTATTAACATGCATATATACATACATTTAGAAAAAAAAACATGCAATTTACCCCATGTGATATGAAAAATAAGCAAAAAATTCCATATAAAAGCAAATTACCCCCTGTGTTTAAAAGAAAAAAAGAAAATTACCTCTCTATCTAAACAATTGATAGGGGGGTAATTTGCTTTATTTTTTGAAATACAGGGAGGTAACTTGTTAATTATTTTTTTTACAGGAAGGTATTTGCTCATTTCACATATCACAGGGGGTAAATTACATTTAACCCGTACATTTTATAAGTATAATTTATCCGTTATAGAATAATTACCTAGGAGCTTTATCGTACTTTAAAAGTATTATAAATTCAAATCATCATATCCACATCGTATCATATTTGTACTCGTACACCATCTATTTGATTTTTGCAGTTCGATCACTTACTGTTAAAATAAAATACATTTAATCTTTAAAATCCAAAAACTGTGGATTTTAATCTTTCCATTCATGCAGCATCCTTCCTGTCTTTATTTAGACAATGATATTTCAATTCTATATTCTTTTTTTTTTCAAAAATAGAAAAAGTGTCATAAGTGTTGCAATTATCACAAAAAGAAAAAAAAACATTTTGTGAAACGCGATTTCTTCTATTTATATATCTGATATACTGCAAAAACGGAAAACAAGGTAATGAAATCGCTTTTCAATTATAGAGTCTTAAATTTTCAAATCTAAAAAAATGAAAAAACATCACCTTTAATAGCATATTTTCAAACTCAGAACAAGATTTTGCAAAATCTCAATGCTTTTGTGATTACATTTTCAAAATTATTGTAATTCCTAACTTTCTATGGACAAAAATACAAATATTACAAAAAGTACATGTTCTTAAATTAAATATATATAAATAAGAGACGTCACCGATTTGAATTCCGCTGGTATACGAGAGTAGTTATTTGTCTATTATAATAATAATAATTATTGATTAGTTATAAATATTTTATATTGATAATTGATATTAATTACTGCAAATAAAAAATTATAATATAATTATAATCGATCCATTAAAAAAATTAAAAAAAAATTGAGAGGAATTATATTTTACTCTCCTACAAATCGTTCATATGCAAAAAGTGATTTTTTAGACTTTTTAAAAAGAAGTTCACTGTCTTAGTAAAATTTTTATTTTATCACAATAACAACTAGTGACACATACATAATAACGATCTAGTGATAATAAACATTTATTATTAGTATATATTGTGGCATCACTAACTTGTCATTAATTATCTATATTAACAAGTTAATTTGTGAACAAAATTTTTCACTAATAATTAGGATAAGTTATAACAAACTTTTTTAAGATTTGACATAATTACGAATACTATTCTTTCGGAAAAATTACAAATGTCTCTTGATGCTTGATGAAATTCTATAGTCCTTGGATGGAAGTTTGAAATCGTCAACTTTGCCCTTATTGTATGTTTTTTTATATTTAAAAAATTGTGAAAACATCGAACAAGGTAAATGAAAAAAATTAAATAAAAATTGTCCACTTAATCCATAAAAAAATTTAAAATTATAATTCATAGATCACACGAGCATCTGGGTCAGTTCGGCACAATAGATGGATGAAATTTAATAGAGACTAACGGATTGTTCTAATTGTTGAACGTTCGTTAAAATTAAAAGGTATTGATAATTTTTCTAATAATGAGAGGATATTTGTAACAAAACCTCATCAAGAGAATTTATTGTAATTTACCATAATAATTATATAGTGACAAGATCAAAATTTTTCATAAGTTTATAGGGTCACGTTTCATTAATTTTTTTTAAATATTATTATTTTTATAGGAATATGTTGTATTTAACCCAAAAATGAGACACCATAGTAAAAAACAGGTCTTTTCATATTTGGTACAATACATATATTATTTTTTTTAATACTAGTAATTATAACAGGCCGTTTCTCGTGCATATCTCATAAAGATCCCTGGTTGTGAAGTGGCTTAATAAATAATATTTTTATATTTTAAAATATATTATACATAAAAATAAAATATATAAATCGATATATCACATTTAAAAAAAAGTAAATAAAACAAAATTAACTTAAGAATATTACCAACAAAAATAATTTGGTATCGTGGTGTCACAATCTTTTTTTCTTTTTTTTTTTTTTATATTAGTATAGATAAATAGTACGTACATATAGATGAGAATATAAATTTGAGTAGGAGAAAATTAAAAACTATATACGAGATATTTTTGGTAATTTACAAAATTAGTGTCACGTTGTAAGTAACCATTCTTCGTGAGCGAATATGAAATTTCCTTTAAATAATATATATCTTATTTAAATTTACAAAAATTAATTTCCCAAGTAAGATAAAAGAACATAACGTGGCCATACATTCTGAAAGCCAAACAACATTGTGGATGCCATTCCAGTTCTGACGGTCAATCCTCAGAGTCTCTCTCTTCACATTTCAATGTAAAAAAAAAAAAAAAACCAAAATATATTGAAATTTAAAATTAGAAGAAATTATTTTTAATAGATAAAATATAAGTTAATTAATGTACTCTTACTTATATTTATTTTTTTCTGTAATAATCCTCTTTTTAATTAATTAATCATATAATAATTTTCAAATTTAATTTAATTATTATTTTTAATTAATTATATTTTATTTTTATTTAATTTGAAATAATAAGTAAATTATTTCCATCACATGAAGAAGTGAGGGGCAAAATTGTAATCTTAACTCACAAATCCTAGATTTGCTGTTCCCTCCTTGCATCTAAAAGTTGACTCTCTCTCTCTCTCTCTCCTCTCTCTCTCTCTCTGTTGCTTCATTTTTCTTTCCTTTTGGTCCTTTTGTTTTCGGGTTTTTTCAGTTCCGCCATGTATCCAATTTTCTTGCTAGAGCTATAAATGCAGTTCTCTCTGTGCACCTCATTTTTGCTTTCACTTTACTATTCTCTCTCTCTCTCTCTCTCTGTGTCTCTGTGGTTTCCTCCATTGCAAACGAAGCTATTTTTTTTGCCAGCTTTTCCAATGTGCCTCTCTCTCCTCCACATTTACAAAACCCCACCTACCATTTTCACCCGACTCTGCCTTTATTAGGCATCTCCCAACTCGTTTAATTCTTTCCGCCATTAAAATAAGGCTCTGCCCACTTACAAAGATTAGATTTTTGTCTGGCATTGTTTGAGAAGAAAAGAAATTTTTGCTTTCCCATTTTTTGCATTATTGTTATCGTTTTCTTGAATTCTCTTTGGTCCACTGTAGGCCACACCCCCTTTCTACTTCTAAACTACTCCTCTTCAGCTGCGTAACATTCTTTTGGGCTATTCTTGTTCTCTATTATTTCCTTTCTTGGTTTTCATTTGGTGGGTTTTTTTTTGGTTTGAATTTATCTCGCATTGGGATTCTATGCTCCCTGAGCCTCTGTTGACACACGGAAAAATAGTGCCTTTTCTTTGCTTCTTTGGGTTCGCAAGGAAGAAGATCAAGGGGTTGAGTTCAGATCATTTGCCAAGGTGACTGGTTTCTTCTTCTTCTTCTTCAGTTTGATTTTGGTTAGGCTCCCATCTCTCTTTTATTTGCTTGGATGATAAGTCATTCTTGTTTTCATTTTGCTCTCTTTTTATCCCCCTAAGATTTTGATTTGGGATTTGGTGTGAATTGTCCATGTTTTGGGTTAAAGGGTATGCCATTCTGTTTGATTTCTGAAATACAATGACTTGTGTGATGATTTTGACTTTTACATGGTTTCTCTGAGGAAAAAGCTTTGTTTGATTGGTAATTGTCTTGAACAATGCTTGTGCCTGATGATCTGGTCACTGTTTTCCTGTGAATGTATATGTAATTTTATGCCTTGACATAGTAAACATTGACTGCCTGCTCTGGATTTTCCATGCTTATGCTGCTTCTTGATTTGGTTGGGTTTGCTTTGGAACTCATTACATGTAGCAGTAATTAAATTAGTACTATAAGGAATTCCTATGCGTGCTGGGACTGAAACGCAGAATTAGGATAGTGACATTTGGTTTTTGCAGCAACTGCATTAGATACCGAGGAAGGTTGAGTCAATATGATTGATAATTGAAACTGCATTAGGTATTGGAGAAGGTTCAGTCAATATTATTGATAATCTTTGATAGAGATTTAAATTTTGTGCTTTAAGATAATGTTACTTGTTTGTGGGATCCAGGATTCGATGGATTAGTTCCTGCCGAGAACTTAGGGACAAAGCAGAAGTTCTTCTTCACATCCAATTTGCAGAAGATGTCGTCCGGAAGTCTAAATGCTGAGTTATCGAAGAAATATGGGGGTATAAAATTATGGGTTCTGATCGGCATATCTGTTGGTGCATTTATAGTTCTAATTCTGGGATCCTATCAATATGGGCAATGTTTCGAAGAAAATCTCGTAGAACCTTGGACAAGAACTCTCTTTGCCGAATCCCTAATGTTTCAAAGGAAATCAGAGTTGATAGAGTTGGGGATCAAAGCACAAATGATCATCCAGAAACTTTATTCTTGAATATAAATGATAAATCAAGTGATAAGAACTCAGAGAAGATAGTTCATTTGGGCAGGAGTAGGTCAAGTGATGTTGATAATATCAGTCAGTGCAGTTCAATATATCATCACGAAAGGGCCTGTAGTTCTCAGTCAGGAGAGGAAGGAAGTTCTGGTAATGCCAGAAAACAATCTTCTTTGTCGTATGGGCTTGTGATGCCATCTCCATTAATTGGTTTGCCGGAAATATCTCATCTTGGTTGGGGCCACTGGTTCACACTTAGGGATCTTGAAATTGCAACAAATCGTTTCTCAGCAGAGTGTGTTCTCGGGGAAGGTGGCTATGGAGTTGTTTATAGGGGAAGATTGGTCAATGGCTCAGAGGTGGCGGTTAAGAAACTTCTTAATAATCTGTGAGTATCCATTTTTATGTTTAAACTTCTCTGAAGTTTGTCCATGTTGTCATAAAGTGTGTTCATACTATATATGATCCAATGACAAACTATGTTGCAGTGGCCAAGCAGAGAGAGAATTTAGAGTTGAAGTAGAAGCCATCGGCAATGTTCGACATAAGAATCTCGTTCGGCTTCTTGGCTATTGCATAGAAGGAGTTCAGAGGTTACCTTGTTTACTAGATTAAGAGTTGACACCCATATTTTAGATCCTATGGCTTCTTGTTTTTATGTGGTTGTGAAATGTTAGATCTATTTTCTTATGTCTTATCTTCTTGACGTTTATCTGTTTCACTTTATTAGCTGTTGTTGTATTGTTTTTTGTGTGTAGGATGTTAGTTTATGAGTATGTAAACAATGGCAACCTGGAACAGTGGCTCCATGGGGCAATGAGACAACATGGCACCCTAACATGGGAAGCCCGTATTAAGGTTCTGCTTGGCACTGCAAGAGCGTAAGTAGATTCTAACTGTGGACTACTTGAAAATGCTTTTCTCTTTTTCCCATCAGCAACCAACTTTTGATAAAAATAATTACAAAGGAATCTTGTCTTTGATAATTGTGGGCCGGAGACTTTCAACCTTTGATACCGCCCAATTCGAAGTTTGTCCGTGCAATATTCATCAATGATTTTTATTTCACATAGAGCATGCATGCCAATGAACAATTTGACATCTAACTCAAGTATGGTTAACAGCTCTTGAAGTGCACCATTTGCCTCAGTGACATGTTACCTAAAAATTTCACTTTGCAGACTTGCTTATTTGCATGAAGCTATAGAACCAAAAGTTGTTCATCGCGACATAAAATCTAGCAACATTTTGATTGACAATGAGTTCAATGCAAAAGTTTCTGACTTTGGTTTGGCTAAGCTCTTGGGATCCGGAGAAAGCCATATAACAACGAGAGTGATGGGTACATTTGGGTATGTCAGTATGTCTACTTTCCAGCTCCTTCGTCTCTTGTGTTATTTTCATAATATCTTTTTATTGCAGTTGGTATCAGTTAAGGATTTCCATAACTACGTGTCCTTGTGGATTTCAGTTATGTGGCTCCTGAATATGCAAATACTGGCTTGTTGAACGAAAAGAGCGACGTCTACAGTTTTGGTGTTCTCCTGTTGGAAGCTGTTACTGGAAGAGACCCTGTTGACTACAGTCGTGCAGCCAATGAAGTACTATATTAACTTTTTTTTTTCTTTAAAAAATAGACACGCATACTACTTCAATGAGTGTGTGCGAGTGAGTAATTCTGCAATTCCTTCTGTAACAAGCCATAATGGTTTATGTGGCAGGTTAATCTTGTTGAGTGGCTGAAAACGATGGTTGGAAACAGAAGAGCAGAAGAAGTTGTTGACCCTAACCTTGAAGTTAAGCCGACGACCCGTGCCCTGAAACGTGTTCTTCTAGTTGCACTTAAATGTGTGGATCCTGATGCTGAAAAACGCCCAAAAATGAGTCAGGTTGTTCGAATGCTCGAAACAGATGAGTTTCCTTATCGTGAGGTGAGCTTTCCGCCTCTAGCTTGGAGTTCATCTAAGCAGAGTAGGTTGCTTGTGTTATTATTTCTGCAATGTGCATGCTGTCTCTGTATTTTCCTTGATCATATGAAAAGTACTATAAACGGATGTATGAGCATAATAAATTCATTGTGGTTGCTTCACCATTGAAATTCTCATGATTGATGATAACATAATTGATGGTCGACGATTTCTCCAATGCATTTCAAAATGACTGTTACAACTTATCAAACGCTTGTGCATATATGGCGGCTTTTACACTGTTCTTCTCATGTCTTTTTTCCTCGTTGTTTTCACTTTAGCCTTCCAATATCCGTGTCCCTAAAGGAGGAAAAAAAACACCCACAATTGCGGAATCCAGTGAAGATTTTCTTAACTATAGTTAGCACAATTGTGATATCCACAATGTCCACTTATTTCGTTTCTACTCAATTTTAACCGCTCAATTTTCCAAAATAAGGATTAGGTAATTGTTTACCGTTACCATTTATGAACCTACCGCTTAGTAGTTCTGGCAAACGTTTAAACCATCTCAATCAGATATAGGACATACATGAGTTGAATCTCAGACAAATTGTTAGTTTTACCTAAAAAAGAATTTCTCATCTAGCCTTAATTCAAGTCGAATAGGTAGTACTTACAACGAAGTCGAGAGTTGATTATAGCGCCTATTCGTATTGTCGTTTATTGTGTGGGTATCTCATTTAGTCGCTGTTATTAACGTATTACTTGTCAATGTATTGAGTTAATCTATCTGTAACTCAAAGAACTTTCAATGATTTAGTAGCCCTGAAACAAGCTAAAGGTAAAAAGGTTTGTAAATAGATTCTTAACACTAGTGGTTCCATAATCTTCAACTGATCTCATCTTTGTGCTTGTAAGTTACATTGGATGGAAGAAACGCTACATACTCGAAGATGAGATATAGCAAGAGTCGTATCTCAACTTCCCAATTTTCTTGCCTGCAGGACATAAGGAGTAGGAGAAGCAGAACAACAAGCATGGATATCGAATCTATGAAGGAGAGTTGTGGTTCAGCAGAGACGGAAAACAGGGTAGAGCCATCAGAGAGCCGTACGTCTGAGACAAACGACGCGTAGAAAAACTGACTTTTGGGGTGAATTCTTGCTTCTCACTCTCTGATTTTCAGAGGTTTTAGAGACCTTCACTATGCTATTCACATTTGCAAAATTTGTTGTCGGAAAGATTCCTGCATGACCGAGTGATTGAAAAAATGATGGCCCAGTTTGAAATCTTGATTTATTGACAGCTCTTTTCTGGTTTCGGTTGTCGTCTAGTCCCAAAACGACTGCAGAAAGGTCTTGCACAGAGAGAGAGGGAGAGGGAGGGCAAACTTGTTGCTTGTACAGGTGTTCTTTAGATCAATGGGCCATTTTTTTTATAACATTATCATCATTCTTTTCCTCTTTTGTGTTCTTCCGACATTCCTGTTCTTGATATCTGACATGTTTTAGGTGTCATGAACTAGCAGCAACTTCATCTAACCCCAAAACTCTATACTGTATCCATCTCTTCTGCCATCCTGTTTCTCTTAAGGCTGCCGCCATCGAAGGTCTGAAACTTTCAGCTGTCATATAACCTTTTCCTCTCCTCATCTGCCATTGATGTAATGTAACAGCACGAATCTTGTTCCTGGAATGTTGATGTTAGAATGGGATGAGATTGTCATATCATATACCATGAAATGCTAATGAAGAGACTGTTGCACAACCTGCATTTTACTATGATCTAATCCGAAAGTACGTTCGATTTTGGATTACAGAGAAAAACCCTTTCTTTGAGGATACATCACAAGACTTTTTGATAGTTGAAGTAGCCACCAATCATAAGTTTGGATTACTATAAGAAATATAATATTTAACTACAATTAATTATTCCGATTAAAAATAAATAGCTGTAGTAAATAGTGATTGGTCACATAACAACATAATGTATTATTAGATGTGGTTTTTACGAGTGTAGTTAATACATGTATCATGATAAATAAATTAAAATTTTGCATTAATTTTATTTAATTATTATTTAATAATTATTTACCACGATGTTTAGCTCACAACCATTAAAATATAGGCAATTGTAATTTTCTTCTTGTGGGAGTTTTAAATAAAATGAAAGTTTAGCTATAACAAAAGTTGTTTTGCTAATACTCCCTTGGTTAATAATATAGACTAGGAACAGAAGCACACTCTGTATGCATAACCTAAAATATTTTATATTTATTTAATTGAATAAAAAAAGAAAATAAAGATAAATAATAAATTAATTTTACATGTGTATGAAGCACATAATTATTAATTTAACTAATTAATTAAAATTTATAGTTATTTATGGGTAGAAAAATAAAATAAAATAAGGTATTTGCGATAATCTTCATTTTATGTTTTGTCTACCAACGTAATTATATAATTATATTAAGGGATTTAGCTTTAATAAATCGTATAGATACATAACTTTTTTATTTTATTATTGGTATCATTAATATTTTGATAAAGTAATAAATTACACCTTAGTTAATCTACGTTTTAAAAAATTCTTGTATGTAGGCCCATATTTATAAAATACTTTTTAAATTTTTCCTTTTTTTCCCTTTTTGATTTAGTCTTAAATTTTTCCCCGTAACATATATTATCCCAAACCAATGATAAAAGTTTGAAATAATATTCCTCATTAATATAATAAGACATTATATATAGATTACTTTAGTTGATATTATCAGTATTTAAAAGATTAAAATTACACATCTTTTTTTGAAGTTGAGATTCATGATCTATCTTTCACACAAATAAAGTGTCACTATTAAACTACTAACCACTTATTTATTCCTTTGACTAGATCAACTATGATATATGCGAAAAGGAGAACATTTAATGACCTACTATTAATGATCTTATTCGATGTAATATGGAATATTATGTATATAGTTTTTGGCTATCTTTGTTGTGTTATATTATATATTATTATTGCATTTTAAGGACAAAGCCCACATACCAGTTAAATCAGTAAAGTTGGATTGTACATTTGATGTGACAACTAAACCAACTTCTGAAGGTTGGTTTGAAATATTCTAAGTTGAGAACCTTCAAGAATGAGCATTGAGGAGTCTTGTAAAAACTTAAGTTAAGTGATGTATTCATGTGATGAGTGTCGTTTTTCATTGATGACAAGCGTATGACATCTATGCACTTTAGTGGGTGCTTAACAAATAAGTTGTCAAGTTCACTGAATTGACTTACAAGAGTTATCATATGAAAGCCCGTGTTGCGTGATTGGTATGGCTGGAACTCTTAAGTTGTGATAGTACAAAAGTTTGTCCCTCGACCTGAGGAGCCACATTAGTTTGTGTATGGGGCAGCTATATCTTTGTCTTGGTTGATGTATTTGCATTATTACGTGGTTGCCAAAAAGTTTACACCAGTGCAATCATAACATATACGGAGGTTGGTGGATTCCAAGAAGGAAGTAGTTGCCCTTCATGAGATGATGACGATCCCTATGTCCTATAAACTATGTTAATCTCTAAAAGTCTATGATTACAATTGTTGATCAAATGAAAAAGTAGTTTTTCATATTGATTTATGAGAAACACAGTTACGAGCAGACACATAGTTATCGAAGTCAAGTATGAAAATCGATTTAGAATTTTTGGCCATAGACTTTGATCGGGAGATAGCTTGATAGAAGGACTGTATCCGTACGGTACGCACAGTTAAAGGTTCACACAAATTTTACCTATTCTCTAATATCATGGACCATTGCTAGACGGCCACCCATGGTAATGAGTATTCTTGGATTAATGAGTTGATCAAGAGTGATTAATTGAATATGTGATACAAATCCAAGTTTAGCTGAAGGTAGACTTATAAGGGCCACACACAAAACATTAATGATATTGTGAAAAACTAATTGGAGAATTAATTTCATATGAGAATTAATTATTGAATTAATTCGAAAAGACATATAGGATTATTTAAAGAAGTTTAAATGGATAACTTGAATAATTGATTATCTAAATGAGGTCCTATGTGATTGAAAACTCAAAATATTAATTAATTCGATTAATTAAATGATTGAATTTTGGAATTAATTAATTCAAGTTCAAGAATTAAATAAATATTTGATGAATTTGAATTTAATTGATTGGATCAATTAATTACTAATTTAAAATTAAAATGTATTTGATTCAAATTGTAATCAAGTTTCAAGATCACAAGGACCTATCATGGATTAAAGGTCTTTGATTAAGGCTTGCATCCTCATCACTGGAGCTCACCTGCCCTTGAAGCAAGCCACTTCGTATTTTATCTATCTATCTATATATATATAGAGGGAGTGGGTGGCCATTTGGTGGTGCTGGCAAAAAGGTCTGTGTATCTATATTTCTCTCCCGTACTACTCTCTTATATTTCTCTGTTTTCTCAAAGAGTTTTATCTATTTCGTTCTTTTTTTAAAAGTTTGAAATTCATTCAAGGCTTTCTTTTAGAACCTTCCACTTCATAGAAGTGTTGTTTTAGTCCAACTTTCTTGAGTTTCTAGCAAGGCTCAAAGAGACAAAAGTTGGTGTTTTATGTGGACTTGCTAGAGAGAGCTTTGTTTAGCTCTTGTGTATATAAAGCAAGAAACCATTGTTGGAGGAGAGTTTTAAAGCTAGGGAACTCCACCACTCTCAAAGAGGTATTTATCCTTTGACTTGCATCAACTAGTTGGTGTACAAACGCACGAATAGCCTGATTGAAGTGGGATATGATCCCGTTTAATATTTTATTTATCTCTTTCTTTGCCATTTTACGTTCCGGGTTTGTACCAATTCTATCAAATTATTTATTGACTTGAACATTAGAGTGCTAACATATATTTTGTAAGTTCCCTTTCCAGGCTTGTGAGAAATCCGATTCAAAGGACTCAAGTCTATGATATCCTAAACGAGCAACTTTTTCTGCTTGCATCGATATTAATAAGGATAAATTACATCCACGTCTCATGAGATTATATTTAATTACACCAACAATCCTAGTCATTTGTACAATTATAAGTACATCCTTTGAAGGGGTGTTATTGCAATTATCTCAGGAGGTTAACTTAAATTTTGTTTCTAAATAGAGGGTGGACTTGTAATTAGAACTATAACTTTAGGGAATACAACTATAATTTTATAAAAGCCACAAAGTATCTGTATAAGACCTAACCTCAAAGAGGGTTTGATGCAATTTATCGGGAAAATTATATTTTTAGTAACATATATAATAGGCTCATTTTTAATTTAGTCCCATTTGTTAGATTTTTCTCATATTTAGTCACATACATTTTAAAAATTCTCAATGTTAGTCCCAAGTCACTTTTTCATCCAATCACGTTACTTTTTTATCCAATTCACATCACTTTTTTTGTTAAAGAATGGACGAAAAAGTGACTTGGTACATTGAGAAATTTTTAATACAAATGGGACTAAATGTAAAAAAAGTCTAACAAATGAAACTAAATTGAAAATGAACCTAATATATGGGACGAAAAATATAATTTTTCCCAATTTATCCTATAAAAAGTAATTATCAATCAAAACAAGTCACAAATAATTACTGCATGACTATTTTATTATTATTATTATTATTATTTTGATAATATGCGATTTATTACATCATTTAATATATTTTAATTCAAAAACTGATTAAATATATAAAAAATTCAAACAAAACACAAGGAAAACATAATATAGTCAAATTCAAAGACTAATTCAACACATCAATAATTCAAATCAATGAATATATACTTTCAAAAGAGACAAAAAAATAACAAACTACATTAAAATTAAACATAAACTTATGTGATTCGAATTCATAACTTTTTACTTACGAGATCTTAGCCTTACCAATCAAGCAAGCCATGAAATCTTTTTGATCCCACAATTACATATTTATATTAATATTTCAATAAACTAAGCTATTAAGCAATATATCAATTTAAGTAATATATAAATATAAATAAACTCTATGAAATCATTATAATTAATTATTTATATCAAATAAAACTCGAACCCATAATTTTAAATTTATTGATGGACCTCAATCTTACCAAAGTATGCTAAAAAATCTTTGGTCTACACAATTAATTATCAAGAACAAGAAGTGTTTGCATGTGTAAGAAAAATAGGCAGAAACAGAGGGTGAATAGTCCGAGTTATATGCGCAGTGATTGTGGAATGTAGGCCTCCTATTTCCATATGCTGGCGTCGAGATTTCGTCAGCCTGGGAACAGTACTGTTAGAAATTCCTGGCACGTGCCAAGCAAGACACTCTACAGTCCAAAATGACGGTGCACGTGACCAGCCCGCGAGGGAGGCCGTAATTTTGGGGTGCATTTGACCGCATTTTCGCAAATTTCTGATTTGGATTTTTGTTAATTTTATTATACGGAAAAATTCGAGATTATAAATTTGAATTCTATTGAACATATAGATAATTATTAGACTCTGTGGCACGCAGGAATTTATTAATATTTTTATTTTAATATAGTGGTATGAGAACTATCACTTTGAGTTTATAACTCTCATTTTTTTTATAATATTATAGATTTTAATCTATATGAATTATTATAATTAATTTTATTATTTGTAATTATATTAATGTGTTATTCAATTTAGAACTATCTTTTAATGTATTAAAAAGTTATATTTATATGAATAATATTGTACATTTTATTTATATAATTAATTGAAATTGATCGAATTATCTTTATTTTCATTCATATATGTAACATAATTCATACCTTATTATTAAGAGAGAGCACCTCTTTCGTGTTTCTATCTTTTTTGATCTGTTTTTTTATATTTTTTTAATTTATTATTATTCCACTCCCACTACTTTATATTTACTTTTTTTTCACACTATAACAATTATTATAATTTATATATATTTTACTAAATAAAAAGTATTTAAAATTATTTTATTTTAAATAATATTATAAAATTTACACACACATAGTGTGTGCCACAAACTAGTATCAACTAATATTGCTAGACGAAATACAACTTCTTTGTTCTGAACAATTATTATCATGATTACAAGTAAAAAATTATGATGAATATTAATTAATTATGGCTGCACAATAGCTATTAGCTATTGCCATTACAAGCAAAGTCAAAATATTAGTTATGGCAAAAGCCACGATAAAAATTTTGATCAGAGCCAAAATTATGATAAATATTGATTTACCACACAGTCGAAATTTAATAATTCGTATTAGCTTTGTTTGATTATGATAAAGAGTATTGATTTATCATATTTTTTTACGGATAATTACACTTTCCTCCCTTGAGATTTGATGTAATTATACGTAGACCCTCTATAGTTTGGGAAATTATACTTAGCACCCCTGAGGTTTGTTCCTGTCTAACAAATTAGTTCATCCGTTAGTCAAAATTTACTAAATTTACTGATATTAATAGAATAACTGAATAAAAATTTATATATACATTTTATTGACTTATTACTGAATTATTGTAGGTCAAATAATTTTTTCGGACTAAACTACCCTTATAATTGTGAAAATATACCTTCTCATATGCATTAATGCATGAAGACGTGTGGGGGTAATTTGATCATAAAAAATTTATTTGACTTGCAATAACTCAGTAATAAATCAATTGAGGTAAATATAATTTTTTTAATTTTTTTATTAATACAGCAAATTCGGTGAATTTTGACTATTGGAGGGACTCATTTGTTAGAATGAAGCAAACCTTAGAGGTGCTATGTGTAAATTCTCAAACTACAAGAGATCTACGTGTAATTATACTAAACCTCAAGAGAGAAGAATGTAATTACCCCTATTTTTTAAGTAATAATTTACTGCATTATTGAGAAATATATATACATACATATTCTTTCCATTTTCTGTAGTGCATGTAGGCTAGAGATACTTATATATATATATATATATATATATATATATATATAATTAATTAATTAATACTATATAAACATAGAAGATTTTCCACGCTCACAAACAGTGGTTAATGATATTATTGCATCAATTTTTTGTGAAGCCAAAAATATAAGCTCTTCAACTAATAAAATAATTAACTTATTTAACTTTTCAAATTTTACTTTAATAGATAAATTATTTTTTTGGGTAAATTGCATAACACCCCCTTGTGTTTTAGGAAAATAGCGCGAAATCCCCCTGTGTTATATTTATAGGCAAAAAACCCCCCGTGTTATCTAAAATACAGCAAAATACCCCTCTCCGTTAGAAACTAACGGAGATTGAGCCACACTCGTGCCTTGTGCAAGTTGTCCTTAGTTTTTGCTGATTTTCAGATTTTTTAAGAGGACAAAATGTCCAATTTACCCCTTTGTTTGATAATGTGTACATGTTTTAAAATTCATTCTTTAACTTAAAAGTTTATATAAATATAAATCAAAGTTACTTATGATATTATATATTATTAATTAAATTAAATTATTATTTAATTTAAAATATATTTTGATATTTTATTTATAAAATATACTAATTAAATATAAATTAGTATTTATTGAATAATATATTATTATTTAGATATACTAATTAAGTTATCAATTTTTTAATTTATATTATTAAGTATTTATGATTTAAATATATTAATTAGGTAAATATTTATTTATAAAATATACTAATTAAGT
The DNA here is from genome assembly GCA_034509725.1 of Sesamum angolense. Lineage (NCBI taxonomy): Eukaryota > Viridiplantae > Streptophyta > Magnoliopsida > Lamiales > Pedaliaceae > Sesamum > Sesamum angolense. The sequence goes on from JACGWL010000015.1 coordinate 12,437,962, forward strand.
ATATTATATTAAAAGTTAAATATTTAATATTATTATTATTATTTTTAAATAATCCTTCTTCTTCTCCGTCGGCGACGAAGACTAGGCGATGGAGGTGGACCTCCGTCGCCTAGAACCTGGGCATCAGGGGAGACATTTAATTTAATTTTTTTTTATATTTAAATTTTCTTCGAGTCGCCGACGGAGAAGAAGACTGGGCAACGGAGGTGGGCCTCCGTCGCCCAGAACCTGCGATTAGGGGCAACGGGGCGACGCAAGGTCGCCCCCGCGAATGAAGCCGCCCCCTTTTGCGCAGGCAACGGCGAGGTCGGCCAGACTGTTCCGCCCACCGTGGCCGCTACACTTATAATATATTATATTATATTAGCTAATTATATATATATTATATATAATGTATATATAAGTATGTACAAAATAAATAAATACTTTTAAATTATTTTAGATTTGGACCGTTCATTTTTACATTCAAAGATCAACGGTGATTATAAAAAGGGTATAACGGTCAATTCAGCAAAAATTTAACGCCGTTAGGGCTTAACTAACGGAAGGGGAGAGTATGCATCATTTTGGAAAATACAGGATTTTTTTGCCTATTTTTTTAACACAAGGGGGTTTCGCGCTATTTTTCTAAAACACAGAGGGGTTTTATGCAATTTACCCTATTTTTTTTCTTTCTTTTTTTAAATGTCTTATAGATTTATATACTTTATTTTTATTTCTAATATATTTTAAAATATGTAAAAAATTTATTCATTATACGCACACAAAAACAACGTGCCACAATGGGTAGTTCTTATTTTGCTATACTTTGAGATAAAATACGACCATATTCTGCATCAGGCCACATGCTATGCTTAAAAGGAACAAATGCAATTTCTCCTCCTGTGATATGAGAAATGAGTAAAAATTCTCTATAAAAATAAAGTAGCAAATTATCCTCTATCTAAATAATTGATGGAGGTAATTTGCTTCATTTATTGAAACACAAGGGAATAATTTGCTAATTCTTTTTTCATAGGGATATTTACTCATTTTACGTAACACAGGGTAAATTGCATTTAAACCATGATTAAAATATTGAATGTCATAATTCTTATATTTCCTAAAAGATAGTGATTAAAAAAAAGTCTGCTTAGATTATTATTATGAATTTAATTATTGGGAAAGACAAATAAGTGAATTAACTTGTAACAGAAAGCTTAGCTTCTGGATACAAATTCCAAAATGTGATTTAATTATGATTATGTTTTATTTGACGAAAATGGTAGTTCTTTTTTTAGTTATATCGAACCAAGTATATTTTTAATTTAAATGAAACTGATAGTTCTATTTTTTATTAATTTATAATTATTAATAATATCATAAGCATTATGAAAAATAATATATTATTAGTATATAAAATTAATGATTGAAAGATTTTATATGGACGTGAATATATATATATATATAAAATATTGAAATGTTCTTGATCTATAGTAATATATTGGTAAAATTACACTTTTGGTCCTATAACTTTAGGTTATTAGCACTTTTAGTCTTGTAACTTACTCAATTTACACATTTAGTTCTTTTTTGGACGAATTTAGTTCTGAACATCTCACATTTGGTCCATTTTTGACAAATTTAGCCCTGTATTGACAATTTTGGTTCAAACTACTCATAGTTACAAGACAAAAAAATGAGATTTATTATGTGTGAATGGGATCAAAATTGTCAATACGGGACTAAATTTGACAAAAATGGATCAAATATGAGATGCTCAGGACTAAATTCGTCAAAAAAAGGACTAAATGTAAAAATTAAGTAAGTTATAAAACTAAAAGTGCTAACAATCTAAAGTTATAGGACCAAAAATGTAATTTTGCCTAATATATTCTAACAAAAATACGAATAAACAAACATATCTGTTATCACTATTTCAAAAATTTATGATTAAAACACATTCAAACTAGACATATTATGAAATAAATAAAAATCATAGGAGGATGCACTATTCCTTTTTCGTTTTTTATTTTTTATTTTTGGGTCTCTCCGGTCTTGTTAGTTTAATAGCTGGAGCTCTGTTTAGGGAAAATTATTTTAAGGGATAATTACACTCTCCTCCCCTAAGGTTTGATGTAATTATACATAGATATTTGTAGTTTGGGAAATTACACCTAGCTTCGCTGATGTTTGCCTACATCTAACAAATAAGTCCCCCTGTTAGTCAAAATTCACCGAATTGACTGATATTAATAAAAAAATTAGAAATAAATTTATAATAACCCTTGATTGACTTATTACTGATTTATTGCAGGTCAAAAAAAATCTTTTTATGATCAAATTACCCTCATACACCTTCACGCGTTAATGTATTTGAGAACATATATTTTCACCGTTATAAGGATAATTTAGTTCGAAAAAATTTATTTCACATGCAATAAGTCAGTAATGAGTTAATCAATGGTTATATAGATTTATTTCTAATTTTTTGTTAATATCAATCAATTCGATGAATTTTGACTAACAAGGGGACTTATTTGTTAGATGTAGGCAAACCTTAAGGGTGTTAAGTGTAATTTCCCATTCCACAGAAGATTTATATGTAATTATACCAAATTATAAGGGAGGGAGTGTAATTATCTCTTATTTTAATAACATAAGAAACACCCAAAAATTATCAATTTGGCATAGTTTCAAAACTTTTACAAATCCAAGAAGAACGGCTCTTTGATACGGCGATTCTTGCCTCTACAATAAAACAACTAAAAGTGGCCAATCACCTGCACTTGCTCAGAACCACCAACACTAAAAAAAAAAAAAAATTATTATTGGTTATGATTAGAAATCAAGGAAAATGACTATTATTAATTATAGTTAAAAATTAGTTTTTGCACCATGAAAAAATTATTTGTCACAGCTAAGAGCCATGGTCAAATTAAACATTCCTTCATTTGCAAAGCCATGGCAAATGTTTTGGCACCATCGCAAAAACCACGGCCAACAACCGTTTCTTGACCCTGGTCAATAATTATTTGCTGTGACTATTTGTTATTATCCATGACAAATTAACTGTAGTTAAATGTTATAATTCTTTTAGTGGAGGAGGACATTGGTTTGACTTGCTCAGAATCGCTAGGAGGATGTATATCAATTGTTGATGATATACTGTAATCGACCAACTTAAGAAAAAAAAGAAAAGTATAACCCACACTACCAAAAAGCGGGTAAATTATAATGAATTCCACTAAAATTTAGCATAATTATAAATACCTCCACATTATTTGAAAAATCATCAATATTCTCTTAATCTCTGATAAAATTATGTAATATTTCAATGGATGCCATGAAATTGTAGACATTTTTTTTGTTCTATTTTAAGACGAAATTGATAGAAAAATTTGTAAAAAAAATGTCCATTTATTCCAGAATTTTATTTAGAAACTTTTGAAAAATAAGTAAATTTATAATTTAGTTTACAATGACATTTTAATCAATTCACCATAAAAGAAAAATGAAAACTTAATGAAAACTAACAAATTTGGCTAGTTATTGAACGATCATGAATTTAAGGGGATATTGATAATTTCATAAATGACGAGAGGTAGATGTAATTATTTCAAAATCCATGTGAGCTTGTTGCAATATGGGCTATAATTTAAGAACCACAATATAAATCCATATTATTTATCATGACAAATAATATCAATACAAAAATTTATATTTTGACCATATTTAGTTAATATGTGCCATGATTTTAGCTAGGCTAAAAGATTAGTATTTTAGCTATATGTAGCGAATATTTTGGCTTTATAGAAATAACAACTAATAGTCGTTGCAATGGTGATTAATTAGTATTTCTTTTTCTATTTTTAATCATAGTAATCAACAATAAAAAAAAATTACATTTCTTCTTACGACCATTCATTCTTATACTGGAAAAATGCAATTTTAGTCTGTTAGGGGACATGACAATCTTGGTCATATTCAAATAAAAATTTGCATTTTGATCCTGTAACTCTAAAAATTGGGACAATTTTGGTCCTTTCTGGCCAAATATTCCACGACATCAACCATGTTACAAATAAATTGAGGCTTTCGGTGAACTTGATGATGTGGCAGTACAAGTTGTAAATTCTTAATTGTAATTTTCATCCTATATCTTTAAGGGATTGACAATTTTGATCCTCTAACTTTGGATGTAGCAATTTTAGTCATCTGTCTTTTAAAATAGTAGCAATTTTAGTCCTTAACCTAATTAGTGATCATTTTGACATTTTATAATAAAATCTCAATAGTCCTATAACATGATCTTCATTAGACCCAACATGCTTTTGAGATAAAATTAAGCTTGCATAAACTTCATATATTGGTTTGACCGCCTCGCCACTGGTTCTAAGCCTCAATTTTATGAATTTCTTCCAACTACACTACTGCAACACATGGTCCACAAGTACTTTGGTTCTTCAATAATATTAAATGTAGTGATACGTATACAATACACCAAGATTCGGAGTAGAATACAGGTAAAGAGAGATTGATTGGTTAAATTTATGAAATACTATAGTTCTTAATATTATGATAAAAGGAACAAATTAATTGGAAAGAACTCTAGTTGGATACTTCAAAATTCTCTCAAGATTTAAGAGAGATCCAAAAAATAATTCAAAACTACAGAGACAGGTTAATCCATATACTATGAAAAATATAGAGCTCTTGAACTAAAAGATGGATGAGATCTCTTCTTGCTGGTGTTCTGCCTGAATCTTGGTGGATTGTAGACATTTCACGCATTTGTTGTTGTTTGATACTGAAGGAGCCGAGTACTTGTGAACCATATGCAACGGTAGTGGGGTTGAAAGAAGTTTGTAAAATCAAGGGCTTGGAATACATGGTGGCAAGACAATCAAACGAAGGTATAAAGTTTATCGAGAATTAATTTTATTTTGAACGCATGAGATGACTATTGAGCTTTTATCAGAAATGGAAACAATGGTTGTTAATTATATTGGGGTTAAGGATTAAAATCACTATTATTTTGAAAGATAGAGGACTAAAATCGCGATATTTAAAGTTAGAGAACCAAAATTACCAACCCCTTAAAAATACAAGACTAGATTGCAATTAAAACTTACAACTGGGATTGTCACGTCATCAAATTCACTGAAAGCCCCAATTTAGGTGCTGACATAACTAATGACATTGAATATTTTTACGAAATCTCCTGAAAGGGACTAAAATTGTCATAATTTTTAAAATTACAAGACCAATTTACAAATTTTAATTTAAACAGAACCAAAATTATCAACCCTCCTAATTTATGGAACTAAAATTATATTTTTCTCTTATACTATATATAAAATTGAAAATGTCTTTATAAACATTTTTTAATGAAAATATATAGTCATAGAGTAGTTGAGGAATCAATTAATCAAGGATAAAGTTAGGAAAGGGAACTAAAAAAATTGAGGCAAATCATGAAAGGGTAATTGATTAAATTAGAAATTGACTAGATTAAGATGAATTGTTCAAATTTCTCTAAATGTACAACTTGAAGAACACCCATAGTAACAAAATACTGGTCCACATATAGTAATTAAATTAAAATCACGTGTTAAAGGTTGTATAATTGAAGAAACACACTAGAAGTACATATATATTTATTTCAGCTACCAGAAGAAATATATATTTTTATTATAATTAATTATCAAAGTTATAAATAAAAAATTATGGCAGGTACAAATTAATCACGGTTGCGCACCAGCTACTACCTGTTATTTATGAAGTGAGGCCAAAACATTTGCTATAACTAAAAATGGGCAAAAGTACTTTTTTAGTCCCATAAACAAAGGCAGAATTTGTTTTGGTCCACAACTATTATAGATGTCCCTTTTAATCCCATAACAAATATGTCAAAACTTAAACTTTCGTATATATTTTATCTGATCGTAATAGATAATATTGATTTTATGATTGTGAAGCCATATATAACAATTTATTATGTAGAGAATAATCAATTTTTTTATAGTCAGCCTATGTGTAATTGAAATTTTGCCACATCTACTTTGTGAAAATATTTCATTTTTTAAGTTTCCTGGCAAATTCAACTTATTTAAATATAAGAGTTATATCATCAAAAACATCTCCCCCCACCCCCACATGATAACCATGTTGATATATATATTTTATCACATTTTTGTATCATACCAATCAAGGAAGGACATAAGGGGGCCTAGGCCCAAGTTTTGTAATTTCACTTTTCGAAATTATGCACGAATTTTTATTTTTCTTATATACTACCCCCCCCAAATTTTGTAATTCTAAAAAAAAAAATTATCCATAAATTTTAATTTTTTTCATCCACCCCTCCCTCTAAAAATTGTAATTTTTTTTAAAATTATGTATAAATTTTAAATTATATATATATATTGACCCCTGTAATTATTTAATTGCCCCCAATAATGTAGCAAAGTGAGTCCAATATATAGGTATATTTTTTCCACCACTAAAACTCTAACTTTAATTAGATCTGTACCTAATACCATTAAGTACTGATTGATATTAATTTTGTTCTCTTTTAAATTTAAAATTTTGAATAGTATATAATACACGCCTAAGTATAATATCAATACTATTCAAGAAAAAATAAAAAATAATAAAATATACTTCCGCAAAAAAAAAAATTACTATTAGCTATAATAAAATATGCGTACGTAACTGTTGTTAATAAATATTTACTACGATTATTTATTATTAATCATCAAAAACCCCCAAAAGAGACTTAAATAATGAAATAACTTAAAATATGACATTTCCTCTCCAAAAAAGGTAATGAAATATGCAAACCTACAATGCAAAAAAATTCAAAGAATATAACTGTAGTTCATATCACTGTCATGCTCATCTCTCTATTTGGATTCTTCTCCCCTCTCTCTCGAGGGGGAGAGAGAGAGAGAGAGAGCAAAACATGAGGGAAAGAAAAAGGTATGTGAAAAAGCTTAGGCAAAGCTATCTCTAAGGATACAATGAACCAAAAGTCTCTTTCTTCTTCTTCTTCTACATTAACTTCTCCAAGAAAAAACAAAAATTCTCCCCAAACACATCCTCCTCCATCTTCAAGAACTCATCATCTCCCATGTCTGATGAAGACAAGATCAGCTACTCTCACCCCTACAATCGCCATCATCACAACGTCATGGGATCAGAAGGGTTTCCATTTTCTTTCCCAACCGATCTCAATTTCGACCCCTTTACGTACAGCCATCATCACCAGCTGCAAAACCCTACTGGACTTGATCATCATCACTCCCAAATGAGCTTCACCAGCTTCTTGCATGGGGATGCGGAGTACAACACTCTGTCAGCTGCTTTCGACCTCTCTTGTTTGTCATCTGAAGCTGTTCATCACGCTGTGAACAATTGGCCATCGAACAGAGCTGCAGGGACTGCCAACAGCGCTTCTGAAAATCCACCGGCCACTCCGAATTCGTCGCTCTCGTTTTCGTCGTCGGAGGCCGGGGCCGAAGAGGATTCCAGTTCCAAGAACAGGAGAGATCTGCAGCCGAAAGGGGTGAAGATGGAGATGTGATGAAGTCCACAAAACTGTAGGTTTTGTTTATTTAATTAATTTTCTTTCTTAATTGTTTTCCAGTTGATATTTTGGCGATATTTGGTAAAATTAATAGTAATTACCCGTATCACGTACCATCAATTGGACTTTTTTAATCCTAATTCTATGTCAATTCAATCAGTTTATTTTCAAAGCTGAAAATAATTACAGGACATCATTTATATATATATAGATATGTGTCTGTGTGTACATTTTTCCCACTTGCCCATCATTTAATTTTAGACCATGAATATTAATTTTTACTTTCTTGAATTGTGGGCGAAAGCCCTTTAGGAATCTCTGATCAGAAACAAAAAAGAAACCCTAATTCTGTCTGATCAAACATTGTACATCAGTACTAGGTTTTTGTCATCAGGGCTAACTCGCTTGTAATGATTTTTCAGCAGCAAAGTGAAAAAGAAAGGGGAGAAAAAGCAAAGAGAACCACGCGTTTCATGACTAAAAGCGAGGTAGACAATCTTGAAGATGGATACAGATGGAGAAAGTATGGCCAGAAAGCTGTGAAAAATAGCCCTTTCCCAAGGTTTGATTTAGAACCAAAAAAACACTGTTTATGTAATAGATAATTAAATACAATATCTTAATTTTGATGCCGAAATAATTATTTAATTATTTCTTTGAATGTAGGCTTATTCTACGTCGAACATCATAAATTATTTAGTTACATACTCATAATAAACATATATATATATATATATATATATACACCATTAGTCCCAAAATTCAAATATACAACATGTTTTGAAATCTCGTCCGCAATCAGATATGATTTGGACTAAAATGTTTCGTTGAGCGAATAATTACAACTATTTTTTCATTTTCAGAAGCTACTACAGATGCACGAGCCAGAAATGCAATGTGAAGAAGCGCATAGAGAGATCGTTTCAAGATCCATCGACAGTGATCACCACGTACGAGGGGCAACACAACCACCACAGCCCCGCCACTCTCCGAGGCAGTGCCGCCATGCTGCCACCGCTCCCATTTCCAAGACTACCTCAAAGCTTCCTCTTCCCCACCACTTCTCCTCAAAACCATCCAAATTCCTCCTACTACACACATGCAAACATCAGTCCTGATCAGCTTGAGCAGCCTCAAGCTCTGCCCGATCAGTCCAGCCCGTTCCCAAACATCGTCTCATCTTTTCTCCACGAACATATATGATCGACATCCATCAATCATATTGTCTACACATTTCTTGAACTCGTAATTTACCTAAATTTTGGCTTATACGATCACTCGGATTGAGACTGATCGGCCCACGATCACGTCGTCAATTTTAGGGGGATGGGACTTACTAGACAGGTTGTGTTCTTGTAGCTAGATTGAAATGAAGACATGGGATGCCCCATATACATATATATATGAATGAAGAAAGGAGCACAATGCCTGTTATTTCCAATTCGGGAAAGTGATGATGATGGCATGTTCATCATTTTTATATATAGATCGTTCAGCTTATTGCTTTCTTTTATTTTTTTCCTTAATTTTCAGCTTTACAGTATAAAATACATGGGTAATTTTCTTTAGTTTCTGGTATGGTGTACTGTGTGTACGTGACGTCCTGAATTTGGAATTGTTTTTTTTATTATTATTATTTATTTACTTTCTTTTATACATATGAGAGAAGTGGCACGGGTTGTTTTTATAAATTTTACAATATTAATTAAAACAAAATATTTTAAAAAATATTTATTGTTTAATAAATATATAGAAAATAATAAGTTAATATTAAATTTATAATAAAATAGTATAGAAAAATGATGCATGAAATAAAAAAAATAAGTAAATATCAAAAAATAATGGGGAAGTGGGAAGTTATAAGATGAATAGAAAAAATAAAATAATAATAAAAAGCAGACCAAAAAGAGAGAGAAACGCCAAAGAAGTGCTCCTCCTTAATAATAAGGTATAAATACTTAACTACTATTAATGAGTTATTTTTTAGGGTAAATTATAGGGCACTCCTAATTAAAGTTTGTTTTAATTTAAAATACTTTTTATCATTTAAAAATTACAAATTTCTCTAAAGTTACAAATACCCTTATAGATGGTTAACTACTATTAATGAGTTATTTTTAAAGGTAAATTATAGCGGGCACTCCTAATTAAAGTTTGTTTTAATTTAAAATACCTTTATTATTAAAAAAATTACAAATTTATTTAAAATTACAAATACCCCTATATTGAGCCGTCACAGGGGTATTTGTTAAGGTATTTGATATTTTAGGATATATTTAACAATAAGAGAGTATTTATAATTATGACAAATTTCAAAAAAATAGTTGTAGTTTACCCTATTTTTTATTTGGTATTATAATTGAACTATATTGGGGCTAGAGTATGCACCAGTAAATTAGGAATAAATAGGTATTTTTAGACTTATTAATTTCAAGCATAAATTAGGGTTTGAGATGGCCATTTCTGAAAGTAACAATGGGATTAGATATTCTTGAAATATAATATAAGCTATATATTGCAGTAAATATATATACTTATATGTATTTTATCAAATATTTACTATAGGTATAATTAACATATAAAATAACAATATATGTACTATATGTTATGTTTATTCTATATTTCCAATATATATTTATTGGTTATCTGAATATATATCAAGACATCCAAAATACATATATTATAAATTCATAATTAATTTAATATTAAAAAACTATATTTCTAATATTGTGCATTATTTTATCTTTAACTTTTATTACAGCTGTTTACCAAGCATATGAATGAATAATTTGAAGGGAAAAAATGTAATTTTAGTCCTGTAACTTATGGAGAGTGATATTTTTGGTCCTCTACGTATTGATTTTCGCAATTTAGTCCTGTAATTTTAAAATTTTGGCAATTTTATCCTTTTTTGGCATTTAATTTTTTAGTCCTGTAACTTAGGGGTATTGTAATTTTTAGTCCTATAATTTAGGGAAGTTGGCATTTTTAGTCCTATATGAATTTATTTGCAGGACTAAAAAGACGAAAAATTGCAAAACCCTCTAAGTTGGTCAAAAAGGACTAAAATTGCCAAAAATATAAAGTTACTGGACTAAATTGCTAAAAACAATTCGTACAGGACTAAATATACCACCCTCTTAAGTTACATGATTAAAATTACAAATTCTTCAATTTGAAGTTATAATTTGATTCAATTTTTTTACTAATTTCTCTTTCATACCAAACATAAAAAATAATATATTAGCATCATGCATGCCTTGATTTCCCATTCCCACTGGATTTGGATAAAGTGAAAATGCAGTGAGAAAACGAACGGAGCACGAGAAAATAAGAATTAAGTAGGCGGGTTTCCGCCATCTGTCCAATTTTCATAACCTTATTAATCATATTAAAATTTGATTTTCTAACAAAAATGTGTTTACAAATTAAGAATCAGACAATATTGTCCACTCGATGTGATAAGTAGTGAGATTACGTACGACCTTATTTAATTATCCTGATCTAGACAAAGAACTTAGGCACGTTGTTCATGTTCCTTGCATGCGTTCAAACAAGTGATTATTCTGATAATCCGAACAGTCATTATCAAAAAATCTCATGATAAGTTAATTTATTTGCTTTAGATTGATACCTTACCTAATATTCATTTCCCCTTTACATCTATCCCATGTTTATAAAATGTTTTTCTCCAGTATATTTAATGGAATATTTTATTATAAACATCTCATTGGAAGAATTATAATATTTAACTACGGTTAATATCATGATAAATAAAAAAATAATCGTAGCCAATAGTTCTTGATCACGGTCACACAATGATTAATGACTCGTGCATGATTTTTGCGAGGATGGCTAAATTATTTACCGTGGCTAAAAGCCATGACAAAGTTTTGACCATGGCTATAGTCATGGTAAATTATGCCAGACCGCTCACAGATTTTGGGCTAATGGGGACCTGGCTCTCGTATTGATTGTTGTTTCGTTCTTACCTGCAGCTAAGCAATCAATCACTTGCTGATTTAACTCTCAACACAACTCAAGAGAATATTTATCATCAAAAATTATTATTTTACTAGAAAAATGTGGGGAAAAATCCAAGAATTCCTCTGTAATATTGAAAATATTTAAAAAATTTCTTGAGAAAAAATAAAGTATCAATTACACCCCTGTGATATGGAAAAAATTTAAAAAATCCCATAAAACCAGGTTGATCAGGGGACTGTGTGGGTCATTATTCATAACATAAAGGTGATATTTTATATATAAATTTTCATAAAGAGTATTTTCGATATTTTTTTATATTATTAGAATATTACAATGAATTTAACTCGAAATGTCTGTAATTTGCAGCTGTCATATCAGGACACGTGCTAAAATTTTTGGGCAAGCTTGTAATAACCTACTTGAATTTCAATACTGATTTCCTCTCTCTTTGAGCCTTTGGATGGGCGGATCACTACAATCATAACATACAACTTAAATGAGTGTTGGCGTGCTTTCTCATCTCTCCCAGGACGAAAGTGTAACAAAGCGCCGTAGCAGCATGACAATTTTGACTGTGGACTTGAAACTTACATTGTTCGGATGCACATGTTAATTTGCATCTTTTGAGGCCTCGTCTCCATCAATCAATTCATGAAAACGGCTATAAATGTATATACATGTTGGTAAAATAAATTATGATTTTAATATAATTAAATTGACACCATTTGTGATTGAATTGGTACGTTGTTACGTAAATATTTGTGATTGAATTGGTACGTTGTTACGTAATTAAATGTCAAGGAAGGTAAAGAAGTATTTAATCAAGATAAGGCCAAAAGCATGTTTTTTCCTTCGTCACCTCTATGAAGGATTACAAATTGAGTATCTTACGTAAAAGAACCACTCTTTCTTTCGAATAATTTGAAAGAAAGATATCATGACCACTAGAATATCACAATTCTTCCAAAAGCTTGCTATGATTAGATGCATTTGAGATTGCAGAATTTTAAAATTGTAAGTATAATTTGCAATGTTTAGAATCAGTTCTCAATTGAAATTGTGTGGACAAAGAATCAATGATGATGATATGTTAGATAAAACATTCGTCACCCTTCATACATCCAATGTGCTCCTGCAACACCAATATCGTGAAAAGGATTTGACAAAATATTTTGGGTTAATTTTCTTAGTTCCTCGTGGCTGAACAAAATAATAAGCTATTTTTGGAAAATCATGAGTCCCGACCCAATGGTTCTGCCCCATTCCCTGAAGTGAATTTAACAAAGAACAACTGCTATAATCATGAACTATATCATGGTTGTCGGTAGCCATGGTCATGGTTGTGGACGTGGACATTGTGGTGGAAATCTAAAAACACATGTTTCCATCAGAAGTGGAAATCTATAAACACATGTTTCCACCAAGGAAATCTATGAACACATGTTTCCACCAGAAGTGGAAAAATGGTGAAGAAAATATTGATAAAGGTACAGTCGGCAGAATAGCAAAAATATGGAGAATTGTATACTATTGTTGTGGTGGCAAAGATCATTGGTCATATACATGTCGTACACCCAAGCATCTTGTTGACCTTTATCATGAAGTGCTGAAAATTAGGAATTAGAAGATTGAAATAAATGTTGTTGATGGCTAAAGTGAAGGATATATTAATATGACCAATCTAGATATTGTTGATTTTTTGCTGATCCAAATAGAAAAATATATCACTTGATTTGTGATGGCAATGGAAGCGTTCACAAATATTTTCTTATTTTGTTGTCTTAGTATTATGAATTATGTATCCAATATATTTTCTACGATAATAAATGAATAACTTATTTGTTATATTATTTCTCACTAATATTGATTTTGATTTTTATCATACTTTACATTTTTTATATTGATTTTACATTTTTATCATATTTTAATCAAGAATAAGTATTTCATTAGTAGGTATCTTCTTGGCAGGAGCATTTGATCTAGGCTCAGAAATGAAGGCTCCCTTCTTGGAAAGGGCAAGAAGAGACACATTATCAACATCAGTATATTCTGATATTGATTTTACATTTTTATTATATTTTAATCAACAATAAATATCTCATTAGTAAGTATCTTCTTGGCAGGAGCATTTGATCTAAACTCAGAAATGAAGACTCCCTTCTTGGAAAGGGCAAGAAGAGACAGATTATCAACATCATCATCATTTTCTTCTTCCTCTGAATCCTCCAAGCCAACCAAATTTCTTTAATTTGGCGAGGAGGTACAACAATAGAAGGACCTTGGTTGTCGCTAGAATCCACATCAATTGGAATGATAGAGGTTTTAAGGCTGCCCTTAGACCTGACAAAAATAGTGGCATCTGCACTTCACAAACGACTGCTAAAAACCTTATGGAGTAGTAGCAATACTCCCAGACAGAGCATCAACATTAGTAGAGCTGGGTGTAGGACATGAAGATGTAGCCAAGCCCGTTCCTGAGGGTACGCGACCTAGTCGACGGATTAGGACCTAATCCTCGGGGGGACCTCCAATCCAAAGTAGTGTACTAAACATATATAAGAAAAAAAATCGCTTGCTACTTTAAAAAAAAAAAAAACCTCATCGTGTTTCCTTTTACATCCATCGAAAGATCAAGAAATAGACGAGAAATCCCCGTGATGGTTTTCATCATTGGACAAACATTGATATCATATGACTTTTTATTCAATATTTTTCTATAGCACCGTCTCAAATTCTCAATCGGACTTTTCGATCATCAGTTCATCATAATCCCCATCCCATTAAGGTATGTCAATTCTTACAATCAAAGTAATTGAGTGATGAAACTCAATCTAAATAGATTAAATTTACTCATCAATGATGCTAATTTAAGTCATAAAACTTTAAATCTAATTTTTTATGGGCTTCTGATTATTGCAGTAGCCAGTAGGAAAAATTGTTTAAAAATTGTTATATATTGACTGTAACTTTTTTTTTCTTGAGGTTTTTATTAGAAATGAATTGTAATATTTTTTTTACCTTGTCGTTGTTTAAGGTAACATACATTCATCATATGGCGTTCTGAGGTTCGAATTTTTTCTTCACCATAATTCTAATATTTTACATAATGTTACCTAGAAAACATGCATCTGGTCGACATAAATGTAAACTTAGAGCTCAATGAGAAGAGTCGAAGAAAAAATAAAAAGGAGCTATATTAAAATATTTCAGAGGTCTAGGTTATTCGAGTGATCCTGAGGGAATGGATTTACTGAATATGGGAGGCAGTGTTGCTTCTTACGTCAAAATCTGTAAGTCGATTTAGTAATAGTATTTAGTCGTTGTCATATTGCCACTTTCTTGTGCTTATTTTCTTTTTTTGGTATATGTCATATTATTTGTTAAAGCATTGATCAGTTACAATTATAATAAAAAAAATTAGAATAATGGCTCAATTATTTCATATATGCTTCGTTAGGGGGTCCTTTTTTTTTCTTTTTACTCGCTCTAGGGCAACCAAAATGTCAGGAATAATACATCATGTAGCATCAAATTGTGAAGAACCTTGAGAACTTAGCCTCCTTTGGCGGATAAGGTTTCTCATCCCGATACTTTGGGAAGACATCATCGCTCGTGTTGAAAGAGGTACAACACCAAAGTTAGCAATGATATATCATTGAACACAAGTAATATCACAATAAAAGACACAAATATTATACCAAAGTGAGAAGCATCAAGCTCACAAGGAGAAGGAAAAAAACCAGCTAGGGAGAAGATCTCCACCGTCATAAACAACTTATAATCGTATTTACAGTTAAGAAAAACATCCATAATAAAATTGTCATCTCGAGTAGTAGGCCCAATGATTCAAGGGAAGGTTTATGTAAGGCCCCTCTACTCAATTATTCTCATGTGATGTTGTAAATGAGCAAACTATTCCATATGAAACAATGAAAACTTACCCCTTGTATTTTTTAAAATGAAGTAATTTACCTCCTTAGATAGAAAGATAAATTTCTTCATTTTAGAAAGCATAGGGGAGTAGATTACTATTTGCTTTTTATAGGGAGAAAAATTGAAAGGGGTAAATTACATGTAACCGATTATTATTTTGTAGAGAATTTATTGCATTTAACTCTGACAAAGTTATTGACCCGCTACATTTTTTATAAGGTGTAAGAAGTCTATTGTTGTGTGCATGACTATATAGAAAGTAACATGTTGGGTTTACACGTATAATCACATGGAGTTTTATTTTTAGGGATAATTATATTTTCTTCTTCTAAAATTTAGTATAATTATATTTCACATTCTTGATGTTTGGAAAATTATATTTAGCCTCCCTTGGGTATACTTTCTTATAATAAATAAGTCATCTCGTTAGTCAAAATTCATCAAATCTATTATTACTAACAAAAAAACTGAATGAAAATTGATATTTACCTTCGATTGATTTATTAACAAAAAGTAAGTCAATTGGGGTTAAATATAGAATTTTTTTTCGATTTTGTTAATATCAGCAAATTCACTAAATTTTGATTGACAGAGGGACTTATTTATTAGATGAAAACAAATGTCAGGAGTGCTAAATATAATTTTTCAAACCACAAAAAATTTAGGTGTAATTACACCAAACTTTAGGGGAGGGGAGCGTAATTATCCTTTATTTTTAATATTCTCAAATCGTCTTAAAGCTTTTAGCTATCTGCATAATAACTACTATTAAACTTAATTTGTCTTTCTAATTAGGAGCAATATTTAAATCCAATGATCCCATTTGAAGTCTTAATGTAGCATTAGTTTATAAAGTCTATTTCTGTAGGTTGGGTTAGGAAATTAAAAAGGATGGTATTGGAACATTTCACATATAATTCAACACTAGCCCTACTTATTAACTACCATGTAATGGACAATTTGACTAAGAAATATGACATATGCTTGAAAGAATCAATAGACAAGTCACTATAGAACCTTCTCACTATGTGAATCTTCAACTTAAAAGAAAGCATATACATATAAGAAAATTAAATCCTCATGTAATATTGATAATAATAAGACTACCTACTATACAAAGTCCATGAGGAAATAATATTTTTCGTTCCATATTTTAGGGTCAGCATACTTTTCGTCTCATTAGTTATGAAATTCTCATTAATAGTCTATAAGTTATAAAAATTTCACTTTTAATACTTTTGTCAGAATTCATTAGTATTTTGAAGGAAAATGGGGTGAATAGCAATTACCCCATGTGATATTGGAAATAAACAAATTACCCCTATGAAAAATAAATAGCAATTTAACTCCTTGTGGTTAAAAAAATGAAGCAATTCACCCCCTGCTTAAGGGGGGTGAATTGCTATTTTATTTTTCATACGGGGGTGTTTGCCTATTTTTCCTAACAAAGGTAGATAAATTGCAATTTATCCAAGGAAGATGCCATGTGATATAGAAGCACGCGGCCATTAATTCCTCCGCCTTCTAGAGAACGACCACATGCTTAGCACTTGGTTTTCAACAAAATACTAAATGAAATCTGATGAAAGAACTCAAATTGTGATTTTTTATTTTTTTTAACTTACGAGACTATTAATGAAAATTTCATAACTAATAGAATTAAAAGTATACTAAGCATAAGATACAGGATAAAAAATACAATTTCCCCCATAATCGGGCATATGTATAATAATTTGGAAAATCAAATTATAAACCACATTTTTGTGCACTCATCTTACTTAACTTAAAAAATAAGTAAATTTTTACTAAGATCAAGATAGAATAAAATCCCAAAATTTATTAAAATATATATATATATATATATATATGTATATATCTACACACATAATCTTTCTAGATAAATCAGATCTTTGTTCCTTAATATTTTTTTGCCTTGATTCATTGATTGAATTGAAAATAGACATATATTTTGTCTGCATTTGTAATTTTCTGATTTGATCATATAAAAGTTTTTAAGATTTATTTTGTACATGATATTAATTTATTTACAAAAGTTAAACTTTATCGAATAATTATTTTCTCACTTAATGTGGGGGGAATTTGTACCTTTAGTCCCACACAATAGAGTCTGTTGCACTTTTGGTCCCACAATTTACGGACTCAGCATATTAGTTCTATAAGATAAATATTGTAGCATTTTTTATCCCATAAACTAAAATTGTAGCACATTTGATCCTATAAGATAAAAAGTTGTGGCACATTTGTCCCACAAGTTCTATATCCTGTAGAGCCAAATGTGTTATAAGTTTTCCTATGGGACAAAATGTATCAAATTTTGATTCTATAAGACCAAAAATACTATAATATTTATCCTATAAAGCTAAATGTGTTAAGCCCACAAACTATGATATCAAAAGTACAATATATCATATTGTGCAGGACCAAAAATATAATTTTTCCCATTTAATGCTTCTTCATAATCAATTTGAAAATGATTCATGGCCCCCTTAGTCATAATGATCGATAGGTCTATTGCTAGGGTTGTTATAATGACTAGTCATAAAAATTGGCTGAAATGATATATAAATCTATTGATTATATCACAGACTAAAAAATAAAATAAAATAAAAATAATTACACCATTCTCTTTTGAGATTTGGTATAATTATACGTAAATTTTTTATGATTTAGAATATTATATCTGACTAACGCTCCTGACGTTTGTTTTATCTCCAACAAACATATCCATTCATTAATCAAAATTCACGGAATTATTGAAATTAGCAGCACAAAAAAAAAATTATATTTATCCCAATTGACTTATTACTGACTTGTATCAAATAAAAATTAAGAAAAAAACTATAATTTCAGAAGTCGGCAAAGATGTTCATGAATTTGCAGATATTAACAACATACTATCTCGATTGATTTATTATTAACTTATATTAAATAAAAATTAAAAGAAAAATTATAATTTCAGAAATCCATTCAAAGTGGGCAAAAAATGTGAAATGGGTCAATTTCATAATCACACAGTCGATATCAGAAGTGATTGTGGCAGAAGATAGGGAATTGGTCCACTTAGAAAGGAATTTCAACCAAAATTTGTTGATTGATTGGAACAAAATGGCTGCAGAGGGACCAGACCCTAACACAGTTCATTGCACCTGTTCATATTTCTTGCTCCATCCACAAACATTACAAGAATTTTTCTTTCGTGTGATAATTTGTGTGGAAATGACAAACAACAGAATGTATGGACAATTGCGTCCGAAAAAAGACCTTCACGACATGGTACTTTTAGTAAGTTAAACCAATTTAATTGAATCAAACTAAAAAATTTAGTATTGTATGATAGATTAATAAAAATTTTAATTTGGTTGTGATGTAGACAAGCGTCTCATATTAATTGCAAATAAGGAGCTAGAGTGGCTTATAAGCCCCAAAATCTCCAGTCCCTAACGAGATTTCTTTTCAGGACAAAATTATAAGGTTCATATAAAATTGGAGTAGGCAATACCTCCCACAATAGGGCACCGATCAAGTTGCAGGCCACATCAGTTTGGATATTACTTTGTTTTACAAAAAAAATAGTATTTTGGTTTTGATTTTTGTTGTTGCTTTTACGAATAATAATAGATTGCCAAGTAACTATTTTTTAGTTTTTTTTTTCTTTTTTATAAATATTTGACTTTAAGATTCTATCATTTAATTTATGTTGAAAAATATTGAATAAATAATTGAAACGATAAATTCAATTAATTAATTAGTTTGGCAGTACTGGAAAATAAGTTAATGTTGAGGTTGAGATTATGTTCATGAATATAAGGTCATGGATTTGAATTTTATGAGCATTTTTGTATCTCTTTATGTGAATTTATATATGATAATACTAGTTATCGTTGCACGGGGTTTCTATGATCCAATCCATGGATCAGCCTGGTTGAGACCCAAATCAAGATCGAACCAACCCAGAATTGACCCAAGCCCAATTGGGCCTATTTATTATTTATTTCTATTATTTCTGCTGAGACCAAACCATAAAAATATGGCCTAGTCTCGGTCCGAACATTAATTTTTTTTTTAAAAAAAAAAAATTGGGGCTGACCAGCCCATTGACAATATTTGATTGCAACCAACTCCAAATGGAGGCAAGTTTTAAGCTTGTTTTTCCTTTTTTTATTGGGCAAACTATTGAGCAAATATTGGACAAAAATTAATGTTGTCTTGCCTTTTCTATTTTATACTTAAAGAAATTTTTATTATTTTCACCAAAATCTCTATATTTTTCTATCAATTCTATGAAATTGTAGAATTAAATTATAATATTTCAAAGTTAATCTCGTCTATTGATTTTGAAGACCTCGTCAATTGTTGGGTAACATTGTTTCTTAATCTTGCAATTATTAATTATTATATTTGATGTATTATTTTCTATTAATTATTTGATTAATTGTCATATAAGTTTCCTAAATATTTGCGGATTCAGGCTTTTTGCAAAAATAAAAATAAAAATTGTTCCTTTAATGTTAGTTCAACTCATCATTCCCCTTCTTCTAGAAGGGATTCCCCTAACCCTTCTATTATGACTACCAGAAAATTAAATTGTCTTTTAATACAAAAGAAATAGAATATTTAAATATACTACTAAAAAAGTTTACTACACCACCTCAAATAATTAATGAAGAAAATGAATTAATTGATGATTTTTCACAACCATCACCTCCTCTTGAAAACGAAAAAGCACAAAGCTCAATGAGCCATAATTTTTCACCTCGTTGAAATAAAACTAGTAAAATTTGACATTCTTTTAAATTACTAAATTAAAACAAGTTATTTCTTTCTCCTCACCTCAATTTACGTTTGTCTTTTCACAAATTATTTTTCTCTTCATCTCATACTATAATTTTTGTGTATATATACTCGCGGGAACCACGTGCGATAATTAGTAATATTATTAGAAGTTATCTTAGTAATATATAAAAAATATATATTTTCAATCTATTGGGAATAGCTAAAACCATGGGTAAGTAGGGGAATGCCTAATCCCATACTTATAGGAATGGATATTCCTATTCCTAAGGTATACCAAACATTGTGTTTGGAATGCATTTAGAAATACTCATTTCATTCCTAACCTATTTCCCCATACCATTCATACCCTAAAGAGCATAAGAGATCTCACACTCATTACGGTCTTGACGTGTCACTCATTGATCTTCATATTAGATGGACTTGTACTCAAACTATCCCAATTATGATCGCCTTGATGACCAAAAGATAAAATAAAGCACAAGGGACCTAATATATGACAAAAATGATGCTCCAAGTCTAAGGACTAATCTTGCACTATTGCATCAAGAAATTCTTAATTTGATATTGTCACTCCAATAAAAAAATTTGTACGGAGATGTTCAGTGGAGTTCCTTACAAGCACCCTCATACACACATTAGTGTCTCTACATCAACGTCCACAAAATGAAACGTTTCTTCAAAAAGACATGTGTCGTGTGAGCACAGTTCCATGGGATCAATGATAACCCTACCTCATTGATCCTTGGACTGGAATATTTAAGGTCAAGACATTTGCCGTATTTTTATGATCGCCATCATATTCATGATCATGCGTCACAGTCATGTATGGACTAAGGACTTTATTCTATTACACAGATATATTTATAAGGACAAATATGAATGAAGGATGATATATGATATTGATGTGATGCAAATAAGATCATTATGCAATAGGTATTAAAGTGTGCTACCTAGCAAGAATCCGTCAGCCTAGTTGGCACGTTGAGCACTTCCCTAACAATCTCCCAATTGCCATAAAACCAACTACACATGTATCTAAAGACCCATTTCGTAAGATGTCCTTTCAAATACTTTTGACTCAAGATTTTAAATTTAGCGGGTTTGCTTATATTTTCTGCTAAGACCAAACTTTTATTGAAGTGTTTCCTTGCAAAATTATTATCTAATTAATCGGTATCTTATGAGTTCAGGACGTTGATAAGACCTTGGTTTTTATCTTGCACATTTGCACTACCCTTTTTTACAATATCCAAAATACTAATCTAACACAATAGTAAGTAATTCCATCCAATCTTTGGACTAAGTTTCATGTCCAAACAATCTTAGTTACAATCATATACTACAAGTGTTTAACCATAGCATTGTTAAACAATCATTCACTTTGAACTATTCCAACTGACTGCACCACCAAGCAGGGTAAATATGCTTTAAATAAGTGAAACTTTTCATTGATTTTGTTCAGTATAATATCCACAAAAAAATCCAATTTTAATAGGATGTCCATACCAACACAAACCACGAAGGATCGCTAGGCCCCATCTCATTTTTTTGCACATATTTTTTTTTTTACATTCTTGAGACCATCAAATCCGTTTTACTCATTACTTAAGATGAATAACTTTATGTTGAAAGTTTTTTACGAGCTCCCAAAACCTTTTTGCTTGCTCCTACTAGATGAAAACATTTCACGCGTTCTTCTTTGAGAAACATTTCTTTCCATTCATTTGCCAAATCATATAGTCATACTACGTCTGTGGAAACTAATTCATCACGGAATTAAGCAAGAGATTTTGTTTACTCGCATGCAACAATTTGCTCTTGAGCATAATATAAATTTAGCTTTTATAAGTCATTACCTCTCCATTAAATTCAAATCTTTGTAGATATTTTGTGCAACTGAGGGACGTTATTTTATAAGTCATTACCTCTCATCTTTGAGACAGCAAGTGTAAGCCTCCTGGAAGGAGGAAAGCACTTTATCCAGCAAGATAGGGATGGTCGCCCTCTCTCCGCCGATGGCCATGGATTCTTCCCTTTCCTCCTCCCTCGGCAAAGAGCTTTCTTCGTCATTTTCACCAATATTCACCTCTTTCGGGTTGGAAAGTTCATCAAAGAGACAACATTGGACTTCGATTGCCCGTCTTATGCTTTAACCCCGAGCCCCTTCGTAGGTGGACGAGCCAGGCCCCTTTCCTCAAGAACTGGCTTTAGTGGGGTCATTGTCGGTTGATCGCTTGTTCGAAAAATGCATAGACTCAACGGAGAATGTCATTACTAAAACCAAGATAAAACCAAGGAGATGTGGTAGGCACGGAGAATAAAAGATAATGAGGAAATAGAGAAGCCACAAACAAAAGATTAAATAAACACAAGGAAGAAAACTTAACTTACTAGAGTAATACGTGAAGAATGAAAAATGCAAAAGCCACAAATTTTTCTTAAGGGAAAAGAAAGTGAAAGTTGTATTAGGAAGGAGAATGGGTTAGGGCAAGAATCACCCACGTCCTAGCCAAGTAACTACCTCCTACTGAGGCAGTTATGCAGAAAACCATCACTACTATGGGTGGTTACCTTTTTAACCATCAACAGGAAAGCCTAAGGTCACGTATCTCTTCTCTAAGGCAAGCTAATAATTTTTCATCCAATCACTCTTACAAGGAGTGTGTGATTCTAAAAAATATGTCCCATCTTGGTATATGAGACGGATGAGTTTGGGGATCCCCCTCTTCCCCCTCTAGGAGAGGGAGGGGTGCCAAAGTCTTATTACTCTTAGGAGGAGCTGCTTGACATCCTCCTCCTTAGAGTGGGTGGGACTGAATAATACACCAACAATGCATTCGGCCCAACCAATAGCCCAACCCATTCGAATGACCAATCTGCACTAAAATTTGGCACGAGGGGTCCGAAAGTGCACAAGGCCCAAGAGAGAATGATCCCCCTTCCACTGGCTAGATCACATGTATAGACTCCTCAAGGATGGGCTGCGACCCAGGACGACCAACCAAGGCATTTAATGTTGATCGGATGACTGAGTTGGCTATTCTTCCCAAATGGCAGGAACCATTTCCTTTGAAAGTGATTAAGCGCTCAAGTGGACTATAACAAGGATAAAATGCGAGATATTAATTAAGCCTCCAACTAACCTCCAGAATCTTGGGGCATGTACCTCAGAGAGCTTATCCCTTAAATATTCCCCGGGCAGCCTGAATTCCCTGAAGATCTCTACCAACCATCTCAAAGATTTTAAGAAGACTTATTCATAAGCAACCGTTTGTGTCCTCATCCACTGAGAGTTACGATTATAAAAAAGGCAAGTCTCACAACTAGTGTAGGTAATGTTCTCCAAACACAAGCACACATCTCAATTGGCTAAAGCATTCATCACAACAGAATTATTCTTTTGCTCTTTAAGCACTCATTGCTAGTTCATTATTTTCAGAATTTATCTTCCTATAATCAATTACTAACTTGATCATTGGAATGCTAACATCTTTTTTGCAAGTCCCCTTTTGTATGTTTGCTAAAGATTCGGTCCAAACATTTTAACTCTAAAAAACTTCCTTGACGAGCACCTTTTGCTCGCATCAAAATTCATTATTAAGTAACATATATTGGTGGTCTAATCCACCGACAAATAGATTGAAAATAGTACTTTTGTTCTAATATAATAGAGATATAAAATATAAAATATTTATTCATCGTCAAAGGTTATGCTTTTTGTATTTTAATCAAAATATTAAAATTTGATTGCAAAAACTTAAATTTAGATTCAAGAGTTTAAGTTTTATATTATACATTTTTAAAATTGCAAATTGAATTTGATTGAGGTTAGGATGCATTTGAAATTTTACTTTTTATATAATTAATAGTATAAACAATGAAACATAAAGTAGAAAATCACAAAATAAAGTAAATATTATTGTCAAGTCTATTAATTGAATATAAAAAAAAATCAAATGATTAAAAAAACACAAAATATATTAATTGGTGTTCATGAAACTTTTTATTAGGTATTGATGCGTATAATAAATATTATTCCAAGCCTAATAAATAAATTCATTCTAAATCCAAGCCAAGTGTCAGGCCCCCATTAGCTCAGTTCAATAGATCCAAACCCTGCCCTAAATACAGTTAACAAATTGCAAGAATGACAGACCAACCAACCTTAATTTTGACACCCTGGTGACAATGTAATGCCTAAAAATAGGTTCAGTACCAAGACCCAATGTCATCCATCTCAACTACCACTTTCAGTCTCATTCTATACATCTTGGGGATATCACCCTTAAAGGGTGCCCGCAAAGATGTCATTATCAATTGGATCGAGCTAATTAAAAATATAGATAACTAACACTCCTAGGTATTCGGTTGACCTGATTGGATATCTTTTGGCTTCCATATCTCCTACAAGATATGTCCAACGATTACATAAGCACCATCCCTAGATTATAGACACCCAAGAATTTTGCTCTTTCAACCAACCCCTAGACCTCACCGAACTCACTCTTGTAAAATAAGGGTCCAGGTAAGTCAATAGATATCTAAGCTCACAATAACAAGTCCACTTGTTTTTCTCTTAAGTTTCTAAACTCCCTCCCTGCATTATCAGCATTATTTCACATTTGCAGTCCACCTTCGAAATATACAATTTATTTCATCTTATCTCACATTTATACTTAAGTTACCTCATTTATTTTATCAAATCTTTATTAACTTAAACATCAGAGTGTTAACCCTTGTTTTGCACATCAGTTCTGTGATAATTTTAGAACTTTCGAGAAGTTCCTTCGATCTTATGGTGCTACTGGACTCTAGTATGCATAATTAACCCCATTTATGGGAACCTTGAGCTTAAAAGAACGTGATGAATATGATAATGGAGGTGACAATGACTCCTTAGAATGGAACTCTTCCCTTCTTGCTAGAATCAGATTCGTGTACCATAGCAAGAATAACTTTCGGGAGATCTTAATGGTCTGCTCCGTGTTGTTGATGCATCGGTCTCGCCTTATGAAACCAACTCGCTTCCCCACGAGCAACTCGGCAGGATCATTGTTGAGGCTCTCAGCACAACCCTTTGATGTCTTCATGCTCTTGTCGTTGACATAGAAGCAGGGCAAATGCTTTGTCTTGATATACCTGGCCATTCAAGAGGAGGAGGCCATGGCGAATTGGTTTTTATCGTGCCTACCGTGCTGCAATTGTATGAACTTAAACCCTATTGAATGCACGTGCGTAAGAGAAACCAACAAGGCGACTATGAACGTTTAAGAAGCCCTCTGTTATGGGGTGTTGGAGCTTCACCAGTAGATGAACAGAGAATCCCTACCCCTGAAACAAGGAATCCCATTCAGCAAGAAATTGAGGAAATGATGGTTGAAGAACTCCCAACTTATTTCAAAGCACCATTACACCCATAACCTTACTATAGCGGTACCACTAATCCTCTGGAACATAACCGTTAGTTTGAAAATGTTGCACTACTACATAGATATAGTGATAGTATTAAATATATTTTTCTTACTACACTAATCGAATCTATCCAGGAGTGGTTCAACCAACTTCCCCTTAGTTCGGTGCACTCTTTTGCAGTAGAGGTACCCGCTACGAACCAGGAGGAATTAATCAAATCCCTCACGCAGGGCTTGAAAATAGGAGTATCCCAAAAACTAGTTACCAACTTTCACATCCTACTGGCCGGAGCTGAGAAATAAATCAATTTGGAGGAAACCCAATTGGTGAGAAACGATCATACAAGCAACAAAAGAAAGGACTATAGGAGAGATCAAGAATGCAAAATGAGAGTTATTATGATACAATTCTCTAGTAAGTCTCCAATTTAAATTTCTATTATTCCAGCATATCTAACTGATTTTCAATTTGTTCCAACGTGTTTGTTTTGTTAACTGGTTTTTAAAACTATTATTATTAAATTTGATTGATTTTTCAAGACTGTACTATGATTAATTGAATTTTTTCAGCGTTATGCCCTATATGTTAGATGCTGACAATTTAAGGAATACAACCACAAACAACTGGCTATATTAAGTACCTATGATTCATTAATTTTGTGCAATTTTAGGACTCAACTTATGTCTATTAGTTCATTTGGTAAATGACTGTAGGAATAATGCCAATTTAACTGATTTGTAATAGCATAAGCTAACAACAATGTATAAAAAACAGAAATTAAGGGCCAAGATACATTAATACAGTAATATGATAACAATGTTTGGAATAAAGATGATATATACATATATATAACAATGTAAATTCCTTCACATTTGGACTTTACAAAGAAGATACCAAAATATTGTTCACAAACTGGGCTAACAAGTTCACAAAAACTAGCATCAACTTGAGATGTAGTCCTTAAAAGTTCAACTCCATACCCCAACATACAAAGCATAAAATACATTTTAGACATCACTTACGTAGCTAGGTAGGGTTGATATAAAAAATCCAAATTCCATCCACATCAGCAATTTTCTACGAATTTTAAAACTCCGACAATCAAAGTCCTCTAATTACTAAAAATTATTAAACTATAAGTTACAATTTGCCACCTCTATTACTACCGTCCTTAAATCCCCACCACTAACAAACCGGGCACACTAAATACAAATTATTTCAACTATATTTTCTTCGGTCAAAATTTTCGCACAACATTTTAAGGTAGAATTTATGATATGAACATCAAACATCGACATTAATTTTTTTCCCTTTTACAATATTACTCAGAATTTAACAAGTTATGCCCTTTCATTTAACCCCAATAAATTAAGCATTCAATGAATTTAAATGAGTTTCTTAGTGCGGACTCATGCAATTTCGTGAGTCAAGAACTATTATTATAGGGAAACTGCACTTTTGCTTCCTTGGAAATGCAATTAAAACTCATTAAAAATCTCTCTTATCCACGTTCAAAGAATTAATTCATTCTGGCTTTACCATATCTACACGTTCATATGTATATATAATTTTAAAGAAAACTACAAGTGTAACACATTGATGTAATATTTGCAAATATATATATACAAGAAATGGAAATGAGATCATGTGGTACTTACATTTTTGTACTAATTCTCTCATTCTTGTGCAGTGTAGATGTCTACAGCGGTAGCGCTTTACCATCGAAAACCTTTGATGTAGTCAAGTATGGTGCAGTTGGCGACGGGAAGACTGATAACACTGAGGTTAGAGTCCAAGTTTTGATGTTAAAACTCTGTGATTTATATTTATGTACATGGATAATTCGTAAAAATGTATTTTTCGTTTTGTAACTGGTGAGGTGGTACTTTTTTATCCGCTGAATTTTAGTTTGCAATTGAGGAAAATGGTTTTAAAAGATAGTATGTTTGGTTCAATTTATGCGGAAAAATGACAGTTTCGTTTGAAAAAGGGGATTCTCACGTGCGAAGTATATGGCTTTTTCGGGCAAAATTAGTATTATTCAATAGAAATTTGACTAGATTTGGCGCTTCTTCTAAATTATTATTTGCAATTGTAAAATTGAAATTGATAGGACCAATAATATCGCCCCACCTAAGTTACGGACGTAAAATGTATTTTTCTTAATTAGGCCTTTGTTAGGGCATGGAAGGATGCATGTTCATATGGTGGAAGAAGTAGGGTTTGGATCCCACGAGGGACATTCTTGCTAGATTCAGTCTCCTTTGAGGGCTCATGCAATGGTTCAATGGCATTTCTGATTAAAGGGACTCTGAAGGCTCCGACGGATCCTGCCAAGTTCTATACCGATACTTGGATAGGTTTCCGGTACCTAAGCGACTTGACGGTGAAGGGTGGCGGAGTCTTGGATGGGCAGGGACATGCAGCTTGGCCCTATAATGACTGCCAGAAGAACAGCCAATGCAAGCCTCTTCCTGCTGTGAGTTCAGTTATATTTGTGTGTGTTTTTATGATTTTTATGCATATGATAATTATGAAGATTAATGTCAAGTTTTGATCTTGATTTTGTTGTTTATTTTCAAATTTTCTCGTCATTATCGTGAGAGTTTGGTTAATCTTGTAAAGGACCTTTCTTAATTACCATACATGTTTGTTCTTGTTTGGAAATATATATAGGATTAAAGGTATTTTTTATCCTCTAATTAAGGCATTTCTCATTTAGTTGTTTATTTTTTTAGGATTCATAGAAGGTTTGTAACTTTTTAATTGCTCAATATTAGGACACCACTTCCCGAATTTTGTCCAAAATTATCGGAAAATGCTACATGAATCTGACATGACATTTTAATTTGGGAAGTGATTTTATGGGCTAATATATAATGCATGATAGTGCCAATAGCATGACTTTAATTTTAAAAAAAATGTGATGTGGCATTAGCGGCCACATGGCATTAAGTTATATTATTTATTAAAATTACTATTATTTGTATTTAAAATAAAAGTTTAATATTTTTATTATTCTTATATTTTAAAATTAAATTATTTTTACTTCTTATTTTTCCTATAGTATTAACTAATTTATAATATTATTTAATGTAAATTTATTTTGATAAGTTATATCTATTGCAAACTATATTAATTAAATATCAATACAGAAAAGTATTATCAAATTTTCAAATTCTATTATTTAATATAAATAATATTTATCATTACATGTATCTGAAATTAAAAACAATGTTTTTAATATTTTAGAGATTTTTAAAAAGAATAAAATATTTTTACTTAATTTTTAAGAAAATAAAACATAATAACACACATTATTTTATTCTCTCATTATTTGGGAGAGACGATCTACGGTGACTCTTGCTCAAAGAAGCCTTGGTGATGGATCGTCCCCCTGGTTGGGCAATGACAGTGCGTTTTCTTTCTAAGGCGAGTCTTGGGCGACGACAACACCCATTTTGCCTATCGTCGCCCAGAGATTGGGTGACGATCAATGGATGCCTCCACCATTGAGGCGGCGGTTGGGCTTAGCGCCCATATACATATTTGTATTAATATACATTTATGTATACATAAAAATTAAATATTAATTTTTTAAATTATACAATATATTATATGTAATTTTTCTACCAAAAATCTATGTAATTCCACCAACTTTAAATAAAACCCTACGCAACTAATCTCCTGAAATCAAGCAAATTAAAAAACTAAATGATCATTTTGGAACCTAAGGGAATGACTAAAATTTGTCTTCAATCCTTATATATATATATATATATAAGAATATTATAATTGGTGTAATTTCAGTATATATAATCTTTGTGTTTTATTTTATATTTAGAATGATTTTGAGTAAACTTATCAAGCTTTGATATTTAGAATATATTTTTACTGTATAATCTTGCGTTTATGTTTGATATTTAAAGCAATTTTGACTATAAACTTTACAAAATATTTTTAATTTTTCTCATAAATGTGATGAAACTCAGAATCCCAACAAATGATTTGAGTACGTCCTCCCTGTAACTAAACTAAAAGGATATAGATGCTATATGTTCATGTTAATTCTTAAATAGTTGACACGTGCTTCACTTTTTTTAAAATTAGATATTGTAACACTTATGTATATAATAAATTATTTTTTATATTTTAAAATATATTATAATAAAAATAAAAATATAAACTAATACATTACATTAAAAAATAAAAAGAAAGAAAGAAATTTAATCAAAGGGCATTTTTTATAGCATGAATATGAAAAAAATTTATCTGGACTAGGTTTAGCCAAATCAAGTCAATCACATATGTATCACACTTACCATATGATTGGTCACTTTTTGAACTGTATTGAACTTTACACCATTCACATTATGAGTGTATTATACTTGTCATATAATTAGTTCAGGCTTGATCGAATGGGGTCCGATGATATTCTTGGGTATGTGACCTTATTTTTAATTTTATGTGATGATGTTTTTTTAATTTAAAGAGGTATTTGTTCATCACTCGTTGATGGGACAATACAAATCAGTGATACGAAAATATATAGAAGATTCACACGGCATACTAAGTTATAGTTAAATGGTTTTGTAGGTAAAATTATATTTTTGGTCCTATAATTTTAAGTTTTTAGCACTTTTGGTCCTATTACTTATTCTATTTATACATCTAGTCATTTTTTTAACGATTTTAGTTTTGAAATCTCACATTTGGCCTTTTCTGGCAATTTTAATCCTTTATGATACTTAATTTGGTCCTAACGACTCACAGTTATAAGACAAAAAATGAGATCTATGACAGTATGAAGTGAATTGAAATTGTCAACACATAACTAAATTTGTTAGAAAAAGACTAAATGTGAGATACTAAGGACTAAATTCATCAACAAAGAAAAGAACTAAATATGTAAATAAGTAAGTTACATAATTAATAATGCTAACGACGTAAATTTATAGGACAAAAAAATATAATTCTGCCTTTTCTTTAGAACCAATCCTTCTATGAAATTAGTTATCTAAGATTATTTTTTTTTCTTTTAAATCATAAATTTACGAAAAAAAAATAAGGGGTAACAATTGTTTATCTTGGATGTTAAATGTGTGCAGACATTGAGGTTCGACTTCATAACAAACTCAAGAGTCTACAACCTCCGATCAATCAACAGCAAAAGTTCCCACATCAACCTATTCGCCTGCGAGAACATCAACATGAGCCACATCACACTGAGAGCACCGGCAGACAGCCCCAACACAGACGGCATCCACATCGGCAGCTCAACCAAGATCAAGATTTCGCATGCCGACATCGGCACCGGAGACGACTGCATATCCATGGTCTCTGGCAGCCAAAACATCGACATACACGACGTTTCTTGTGGGCCGGGCCACGGCATCAGCATCGGGAGCCTAGGAAGAAGCCATGAGCATGAATACGTCATGGGAATAAGTGTGAGAAACTGCACTTTCATAGGCTCGGACAATGGCTTGAGGATCAAAACATGGGCGCCCTCATTGTATAGTGTGGCTTCCGACATAGTTTTTCAGGACATCATCATGAAAAATTCCAGAAACCCTATTGTTATCGATCAACAATATTGTCCGTCGCCCCTCATTGCTATGTGCAGGTAATTAAGCTTGAAAATGCTACTTTCATGAGAAATTACATTTTACGTCCCACAAGTTAGCTCATTTGTGATTTTGATACCATTATTACTAATAACCACATTGCATCCCATAAGTAAACAAAATTACAATTTTAGTCCCAAATCCTATTTCCATCTCTATTAAATCTATGCAAGTCATGGGCTCTGTTAATTGTTGAGGGGTGTTGACGGAGCTCGTGACATGCATTTGAATTTAGCGAAAATAGGGTTCGAGACTATAATTACAAAAAAAAAAATTGTGGAATGCAATGTGATGAAATTAATAATGATGCGGTCAAAATTGTGAATGAATTAACTTGTGGGACGTAAAATACAGTTTTTCCCTACTTTTCCCAATAAAAATTGGTGGTGTTATATTATTTTTAAATTGTAGGGCGGATCATCGAGCTCTGCTGTGCAGATAAAAGATGTTACGTTCAAGAACATCTGGGGCGTCTCTAGTACAAAAGTAGCGATGAAATTGCAGTGTAGTAGGGCATTGCCTTGTAGGAATGTAAAGCTTATAAACATCAACTTGGCTTACAATGGCCCCGGAGGACGGGCGATGTCTATGTGTTCTCATGTGATTGGTTCTTCTTCTGGAAAAATAGTCCCTTCCGGTTGTCTATAGTTGTTTTTGCTCGAATTGAATTTTTTATTTTAAATTATTGCATCTTCTGTTTCATTTAATATATACAAGCCACGAATAAAAATTTTCACATTATCTATTTTATATAAGGAAAAAAATTATGCATGTGGCGTGAATATATATTATGAAACTAAAGATGCAATAAAATTTGGAATAAAAAATCCAATCCAGTGTTCGCCGTATATTTCTATTTCATTTATGTCATTAACTTAAATGATTCTTTTCGCTTACTAGAATTTATCAATTCCCTGTTTTTTATTCGGTTTATATTAGGTTGGATACACTTTGTTATATGATTTTTTCATTTTTTTTAAACTGTATATCAATCACAAATGATACTTGCCATATAATTTATTCAATTTTGGCTAAGTCGGATCCAAGTTAGATTTTCCCTACGTTGGATTGGAGGCCAAATTTGAAGAATTTATTCTTTATAATATTAAAACCATTATTTATTTTTATATCCAAAAAGTCACTGTTTGAAGCACAATGACTTGAAAACATATAGAGCTTATTGTTTTTACAGCTATGGCTTATGTATTGGCATGCGGAAACGGCCTCTGAACAAGATGGATGTCCATAGAGATTTCACAAGCTAAGTGATCCTGCAAAGACACCAAAACAACATAAGAGGGTATCTAAATTTATTTTCAAAGATCTTGGATTGATGGATTTGGCGGATTTAAGAAAAGAATTTAAAGAAAATGATTTTGAAATGACTCGATACGAAAGGAATTTGAAACTCATCAATATTTCAACAAAATATAGTTCGAAAACAGAGTGAAGGGTTTCCGATCCTTTGAATTTAAAATAATCAGAACAAATCCAATGAATTTATTATTAGAGATTTGAAATTCCATCGATTCAAATGCACCATTGGAGTTTATGAGATTTTAGGTTTTAATTCAGAAATAAGTTTTCGAAGTGTTTGAATAAAATAAGAAGACCGGGCTCATAAAACGTTAGTAATGATAGTTTTGTAATTTAACTTGAAAGAATTTGTTGAAGTTTTAAAAATGAATCAAGTATTCTTTTACTTTTCAGAACAACTTTGGCGTACGCTCCTAACGTCTTATTTTTTAAACATATAAGCTTTTCTTCTAGAGAGTTTACCAAACACTTTGTAATTCTCAAATATCTTATAAAATGTTTAAGAAGCTTTTGAACGAAGAGAATACGGAGAAGGTGGTTTACTTGCTGCAGTCAGCGTCCCTTCTGATCGGGTAGGCGAGAGCCACACGACACAACTGCGGGAGTGCTAGAAGATTAGCATCCATGGCACCTGGATACTGAGGGGCAATTTGCTTCAAGCAGTTGCACGCTTGTCGCCTGTCGTCTGTCGTCCTAGCCATCCCATGAAGGCGGCTTAGCTCGTTGCAGCATTGGCTGGATGGCCGGGACACCATGCCTAAGGCGAAAGACGCACACTGCATCACGGTTGGTATTATATCGAAGCAGGTGAGCGCCTCTGCTGGCGATTCAAGCAGAAAAACATCAGTGCTCACAAGTAGAAAGATGAAAATGATTGAACGTTTCACCATTTTCGTCCCACGGATAGATAATTCGTTTTATCTCAAAGATGCGGACATATAACGATTAATTCGAGTATCATTTAAATATATATATAGGCAAGGAAAGAACAGATGCTAGGATAAGGATTGAATGGAATTTTTGCTGACTCCCATTTATTGTTCTGTCTCTTCAACACTTCTCATTGTATCAGCTGCCAAGAATAGCAAACATTTGCAAGGACGACGATGATCGCTTTGTTTTTGTTTCATCCCAGACATATTTTCCTTTCTATTTGTAGTAGTCTTCTGGACAAGATTGCATAAATGAATCGCCGTATGTTTACTATTGAAACATTAATGTCCTCGTCACCTTACTCGTTATGTTGTCATTGTATTTTTCTTAAAAAATGGTAAACATTGATGTGTTTCAGGTATAAGCAATTGAGGAGTGTTTATGAGATTCCCACATCGATTTGGAAGTTCTAGTGGAGTTTGGAGGAGTAATATAGATGGGAACGTGGTGGGTTGAGTGAACATACTTACCTGGACGGGGTCAATGGACGATCAAGAATGTTCATGGCTTAGGTTGGTGACTTTCATTGCACTTGGGAGGGGTACCCGCCTAAGGTCGGCCTAAGTGGTCGAACTGCGTCATAATTTGTGGTAGAGGGGGCCTGCGTCCGCGCGGCCCCTACCCAATTCTTAGTTGAATGTGATTTGCCCCCTCCAGCTCAATCTGTGTTGGCTTTTGGGCTATGTTGTTACTGTTATCAATCTGTAGGTCATCTGCATCGTTACAGCTTAGATTCTGTTTATTTGAAGTGGAATTGTTCCAGAGATTTTGCTACTTTCATCTATTTACAAAAGATAAAGGTGCAACGCTAAGCTCTAAATAATGTCCATTTAAAATGAGAAGATATATTTTCTAACATTTGAAGTGTATGGTTTGTGGGGTGCACAAGGAATTGCATTTCCAGTAATCAAATTGGTTAATAATTTCAACCACGAGAATGTGATCAGTGAAAATTTATAAAAGGAGAAATTACACAAAACCATGTAGGTGTTCAACTAATGAGAATAACATTGTCACAACCAGCAAGTATGCCTTCAGCTTCGGAAGACAATTTTGATTGCGAGCGAGTTTTTCTGACTTGGGCATGAGACTCAGCTTCCTGCTGAAACATTCTGACAAGCTCTTGAAGCTCCAACTTCCGCACCTCGGCCTTCTCTTCAATCAACGGCTTTTTCAGTCCAAGATAGATCAATCCAATTGCTATTAGCACAGCTCCTAACAAGAAGAGAGCGCAGGAGAATAGGGCAAATGCATAAGGGGACCTATCGGATCCTGGGATCCCATCCACGTTTATGCCCCAGAGCCCAGTGATAATGGAAAGAACAAGGCCACAACCACCAAATACTCCCAAGTTGTGTTGAACTCGTAGGCTCTGATCCTGAAACATCGGATTGTAGTTAAGCGTCTTGAGACTTTTCGGGATGAGCACAGCAATTAAGAGATTTATAGGAACGGAAAATTGCAAATGAAATGCAAGGATTATAAGTCATGACGTTCCCTCCCTCCAACCTCAAAGAAAGAAAAATAAACACATAGAAATACATACATAAACAGAAAGAAAAAATATACTTCTCATATCATGGAGAGCCAAGACAACAATTTGTATAAAAATTTATTCTCTAATATATGCTCCTGCCACTACAAGGATTGCAGATCCACTCTTTTACCCAAATTTGAATTGTAAGAGAAGTAAAAGAAGTTAGGTGATATAATTTTGTTGAGGAAGTTTATAGCAAGTGTGAACATGTAGGGGGGAAATGTAGAATTAAAGGTTGGATCTGCCACATCAACAACTAATTTCAACAGCTAATTGAAATTTTGATTGTGTTTTCTTCTCAAATATTGTAAGTTGTAACTTTCAGCCTTCCGAAATTTAAGCCACCAACAGGAAATTGTAACTTAATGCAGAATATCCTTATATTTTTTTGCCTCAAACTGCACCCATCACAAGAGCATGCACAAAGTGTTAGGAAATCCTAGTTCTTGTGTATTGGAGAGACACCGGAAGCCTATTACTATGTGGAACCCAACCTTGACATGATACGAAATTCATGCTCCCAAAGATTGTCGATTGTTCAGAAAAGTGGCTACATTCTCAAGTAACCATGACACCTGAGCCTTCAGTGGTATACAAACAAATCTTTAGCACAACTTGAATCTTTTTCGCTTAAACATGTCTACAGTAAAAACAACAAACTGTACCAAACAACCACATGCATATGCTCTAGTCTTCACTATAAATATGCACAACCAAAGTTCTCTACCATGACTAAGTATATCAACCAGGCACCAGAACCTAGTAGATATACAATATTTAACATACACCAGAAGCATATAGCATTGCTTGGAGAAATCCCCGAGCTAAGTCTACATTTCAAGTTAGTGTGGAACCTAAGGACGATAGAAGTCTAAGAGGAAAGTAGAAAGAAAAATTTGAGTCGTCGGTGTTGGGTCTATCCTTGTCCCGGTCCTCCATCAAATCAGCATGTGAAGGTGACACTCCTGTGAAAACTTTACGATATTTAAACATTAGTGTTAAGACAGGCAACATGCACACAAAAGTAGTATCAAATTCTCAATTAATACAGTTAACTACACACCTTATCCATTAATTTTTCCACCTGATTCTCCATATCAATCCTATTTATCACAGAGTTTCATCTACTCTTGCTTTTCTCTTTTCTTCAGGACTTCCAACTATGATTTGCCTACTCTTCTGTAGCCACAAATTGATCTGGCATTATGAAATCTCTTAAAATGCCATCACTTTATATTCTCATAAGCAAACTACTTACCCCATTTTTTTCTTCTAGAGCAAATCATCCTAATAGTACTTAAATTTAGGTTTAATATCAAATCACTGTGGAAATTTTTGCCCGGAAAAGGTCATGTGCATGGTGCATCATGCTTTTTGGGGCAAAATGATCAAAGTAGAGTATGAAAGTTCCATTTAAGTCTCTGAATTAACAGGGGTCAAAATTAAGATATATTAGAGCTTGATTCAAATATCCAATTTAAGGAAAAATGTAAAGTGGTATTTATTTTTCTTCTTAAATTTAACTTAAGTACTATCCCGTAACTAATTTGAAAAATGGAAGTACAACTTTTTATTCGACTTTAAATAAAATTATTTAATTCCACATTTTGTATGAAATAACATAATTTCCACTGGAAATTAATCTTTTCGAAAATGAAAAGAAAGATTCATTTTGTAAATTAACATATGCTATTTTTAAGTTTGTAAAGTTTTATGATTCAAATAAAGTAATTTACTCAATATATATATATATATATATATATATATATATATAAAAAAGTAAAACAAAATCATCAAAATTAATAAATACTAACTGACTAATTTGCACTTCTGGGTGAGTAATTCTTTTAGAGGCATGTAAACTAAGGATCCTTAAGTGAAATTTTACATCTGAAGGACTAATGAACATATTTCTCAGTCTTGAAAGCAGATTCAATCAACTTATCCAATAAACTCAATCATTAAATTTTATTCTTATGCCCCTAACACTTTTTGGCTTTTGCACTATATTACCCTAGAGCTTTTACTGAGAAATTAATAGATCATTTCTTTTTCATGGGGGTTATAAGACAAAAATTGATAGATTTTGTTAATGATGATATTATTTTTATTATAAGTTTATCATTAAATGACTTTATTAAAAAAAAAAAATTCTCGATATTATGTGCTCAAACATAACATGTTAATTAATTTTAAAATAAATCTTGCTTTTTTCATTTGAGAATAAAAAAATATAGTAATATGGTATTGTTGTGGAAGTAGAACTAAATGATCATCAAAGAGGAAAAATTACTTTAATTTTTATTAACGACTCCATATTACTTGGATTATATTAAAGCTAAATGATTCTACGATAAAAGTTTCAGTAAATTACATGTTTGACCATATGCATGTATATTATACATTTAAACATTTAGCCTCTTTTAGTTTTTGAGTAAAATGAATCAAGTGGAAAATTAGGAGTCCGGTGCAGTATGCCTAAGCATATGACTGCTTTCTGGGAAAACATCACTGAAAGTGCTAAAAAGCATGGAAGTGGAGCAATATTAAACTTTAGGGACCATAATGTCATTATTTTAACTATAGGTATGAAGTCATACTAAATATAGAGTTAGTGACTATTAATGTGATTTGATGTTTCTTTTATTAGCATAATCTCCTCAAACTCTCAACCTGCCACTAAAATATTTCTTATTAGGAATGAACTCTTTACAACTCTAAGACCAAGTACTCTACCAGGTATGATGTGTAAGATAACATAAACCTTCCAAGGAACACATAAGGTTCAATGCATCCGTAGATCTAGGAGGAACTTACTGGCCTCAAGCCTGCAAGAGCAGAAGAAGAACTTTGGAATAATATATCCACTGTGTCTGCAGTAAAATTCTTTATGACATAGCTATAAGCATGCACAACTCACTTGCCCGACCCTCATTCATCTGAAACTATTTTCCACCTAATCGTAAGATAGTTCTGACATATTTGGAATCCGCCACAACTCATTAGTTATCAAATTCTCAACAATTTCAACGGAAGCTGTCATTTTGAGCAGGTGATTAAATAGATCTCCTAGTACGTATCTCCAAAAATGGTTAACCCAAGCATGCCATATAGGACCTTAAAAATGAAGGGTTATCCACTATGTCCTCAGTATATTCGTTTCCCACTATTTTCCTTGTATTAATCAGTTGAATCAATGTCAAACCATATTAGGAACACATGTCATTAACATCAGTACAAGTCAGTAAGCAAGCTGATCAGATCACATTCTAAACCAGAAGATATTTCCGTTTTGTCTGACGGCTCAAATAGTGAATTTTTTCGCACTTGAACTGAAAGATCATTTTAATCTACTGCACTAAAGAAATTTCAGTATTTTAGAATTTACTTGGCATGGTAACCAGAAGTGAAGGAATCTCATTTTTAAGAAGTTACTGGTCATTGTCTCTGTTTTCTTTTTAACCTACGCCACCAAAAACAAACATACACATAAATATCTAATTGTACCATATCAATCATTATCTCTTAAGAAATCCATAGGTTGACATTGAGTATAAAGAAGCTTATGGAACCTGCAACCATGCACGAACAGTACTCTGCATGACATCCTGTATTGTAAACAAGCGACCACGAACTGCTTCTTGCTCTTGAATCATTGTCCTTGTGCTCTTTTTTATTCCTTCCAGCAAACTCCTTGCTGCATTCCCCGTACATGTTGGAGGAGTTCAAACACAATCTCCTCCCTCGCATGTAGAGACCACTTCACTCTGATCACCTGTAAGAACGAGAAAACATTTCATCAAGGAATAATTACAAGAAAACTCCTTACTGTATTGCCACATAAGCAGAAGAACATTCCATTAAGGAATAATTACATCAAAACCCCCTCAATTACAGATAAATGCATATTCCGTGTACATCTATGTATATACTTCTGTGCACAAAAGAGAGAACAAAGATCAATAGAGGCAAATTTTGTATTTGCGATTTATTTATAGAGGGTAGTATACATGCTCAAGATACTTCTATTATTATTACTAGCATTATTGGCACACTCATTGCGGGTGCTAAAATTTTTCAAACATAAAATTATAAATAACTACTAATGTTTTTAGAGAGATTAGGTGAGACAAGAAGAACTCTCTTTCACAATAATATCTGGGAAACACTAAAGAAATATGTTACTATCTGATTTTTCAGAGAATCTAATTTATTCATTAATTATTATCAGAAGCAATTAATGACAAAAAAGTTCAGTTTTATCACATACCAAATTGGCTTTTCATGATGATCATGGGAGCATACCTCTGTTGAAAGTCTTCTAATTTCCTGGTTCAGAATTATGCTAACATATGCATGTCCTCTTGAGTTCTCCTGTTGAAAATTATGAAACCTTTTATTGCTTGTAAGCAAAATGAACTAAAATTAAATCGTTCGAAGTAATAAAAATTCTTATGACAACCTAGACCAATGAAAATACCTATTCATGAACTTCAACTCAACTTCATCTGCTGCCCCAAAAATGTATTTGCGAAATAATCTAGAAAGATAAACACATTGAAATCATTGTGACTGTGAACTTCAAAAACAGAAAATTTTGATGAGTTATAGTCTAGAAGCATACATAATATCCAGGTATTACATTCTGATGTATCGCAGCCAATGCCGTTAATAAATTGGCTAAAATTTGTTAAATTATTGAGAAGGTAAGGAGAAGGAAATTCGAGATGTGGAAGCATCCTGCTGTTGAAGGAATTAAAGAAGATATATAAATGATGCTAAGACTATTTGCTATATTAACACCTTAGCTGATGAGTTTAGCACAGCATAAGCATGTATATAACCTCATCCATTGAAATATCAGGAGTGCAGAACAGTTACAATTTACGTCAAATGAAAGGAAAGAGACAACTCTTGACCTATCATCCCAGCGGGCAAGGCGACAAGCAAGGAGAGCTATCACCTCATGACTTGTTCGTGGTATATTACTACCTCCAGCCGCAAGCAATTCCTGATCCAATTTAATCATTAGATCCCAGTACTGATGCAAGGAATATTTAGCTTGAATGTTTTCAGATAAGAACGGTGGAGGCCTGGTGCCTACATTCTTTGGTGAAACATGAACAAACCTGAACTTCTGAAACACCCAAAATGTTAGTGTGTGATGAAGATCCTTTAACATGCAATGCAGTCAACTAAAAGTTCTGTGCTTGCCAAGATCGTATAACGACTGGGATGTCATCTTCTTCCGCAACAGGATCACCAACTGACTGGCCTAACAGCTCGAACAGTAGTCCACCAGCAGCTCTAACGGGAACCTGTTCATAAAGGCAAGTCTTGCATACAACTGGGTGTTCATCTAATATAGGAGAATAAGGAAATAAGATTCCCCTTCTGCTTTTTTATTTCTTTTTCTCAAGAAAGCCTCAGATCCCAGTTCAGAAGGCATGGCATTCTTTCCAAGTGTTATTACCAAGATATTAATTGAGGCATATGGCTCGACCTCACTATAGATGCAAGGTACATCCATAAATGTAAGTTTTTTAGTGGTCATAATTCCACAAGTGTTTCAATGTACTTTATCAATCAATTATGAGACTCAAATGTCTTTACAACAACCGAGGTTGTCAAAATACAACCTGCTGGAGGATTTGATTTTTCATGAAGATGTATTAGAGTATATTTAGCAAGTTTTTGGAAACTCCTTTACAAATTCATTTCGAGAACCTAAAGTACTTCATACCTTCATATATTACAATATTAGATCCCCTAAGAAGCTAAATAACTTGTAGCTGCTTTGCCAACCTTTGCCTCCCTCCTCTTGCCCTGCCCCATGAAACACCACGCACGCAAACCAAACCAAAAACAAAAAAGCAGAAAGAAAAACATGATACAAACTCCAATGAATAAAATGAAAAAGGAAAAAGGAAGACAAAGCTTTTACTTTTTTCCAAAAACTCCAAATCAATTAACTGAATGTAGCAAATATCATTGCCGGTTATCTAGTGATACAGGAAACTATTCCATCGCTGTGTAAGTTGGTATTAGTTAGAGAACATGGTCAAATTCTGTACAAGAACATTACCTCATACAGGAGGTGTTTCGTACGTTCACTTATCAGCTTACTCTCATCTCGCAAGGCAATGCTGATTGCAGGATGTAACCATTGAGCATTACTCAACCATGAACTGACAAAAGGGTGACCTGCATTTACATGGCACCACCAAGTGGGCCCCACAGGACGTTCCCAGTAAGGAGCTGCAACATCTGCAACAGTTATGTCATCTTCATCAGCTATTTCAATGGGTTGAGAGGCCCAATCGGCGTCAACTTGCACCGTCAGAATGAGTTCAGAAATCCTTTCCCAGCCTATTGGCATCCAATAATTTCTTTCTCGGGGATGATAACAGCCCAAATGGGGCTCTTGACATTGAGATTGACCGTCTGCAGTATCAATGGCAATATCTTCTAAATCTGTTGGAAGGGATGATCCAGTAGTGTTATTCTTACAAAAATGTTGGGTCGTCGATTGAGATTTTAATACCGGCTTCTGTAACTTGTCAGCTTTCAAGCCAGAACCTGAAGAAAGTGGCTTCCTATTGCCTCTTACGAACTCAAAAGCACATATTAGCCCATTTGTCCATAGCTCACTATCCAACATGACATCCCTAGAAAATTGATGTTTGTGATTTTCTTGTTTCTTCGTAACACTGCTCATTGTTGCAGGATTACCCTTGCTCTCAAAGGTCATGCATCCTCCCTTTCAACAGTTGAAGCAAGAAAATGTGCCCAGAAACCTCAAAATCACGAATATACAAGCTTGAACATCTGGCAAACAAATAAAGAAAGTAAAATAAAATTGTCTTAGTTCATTAAGACAAGTGCACAAAAATTGATGACCTCAAAGTAGATCAGAATTTAGAGTCCAGTACAGTTTTTCCAACTGATGTCGTCTAACTTTAGTAGTTACTTAGTGTAAGTCATGATGTAATTTTGCCATACTAAATACCTCCTGCTCTCATTGGCAAACACCTAAGATAAAATATACTTGGCACTTGAGATATGACTTACTGATAGATCAGACATATATCTAAATTTTCCATTTCCTTCATTTCCAGGAAAACTAGAATGGATCAAAAGTGTAGTTATAACCAGCAAATAGCATCAATATTTTCGTGCTACATCCCATATATAAATTGCCTGAAAGGTAAAAATACTGATTGAAACCTTATCATTCGATTGTAAGGTGTAAAGATTATTTCCAAAAAGATTCTCGACTACTTGAATAATACAAAATTGGAGATAACATCAATTGTCAACCAATATCTAAAAAGACGATCACCAATTGTCAAAGCATAACTTTCTATCTGAATTCATGATTATACATAACAGGACCAAATGATACAGGGCATAACCAGCATCAATACATTGTCCATTTTCAGATACATGCATCTATGTAAAGCGACTCATATCATGTCATCCAATTGGGAACTTACCCAGTTCCATTAGAGAGTAAGACATATGGGTGGATAGATGTATCCGCCGAAACTTTGAACCATGATTGAATTATGAACCATTAGATTAAACACTGTCAGCTTTTCACTTTACAACATCATCACATGTATTTCCCTTTAAAACATCATCATATCCCCAAACAATGCACCACAACCCCAAATGTGTAGCATGAAATTTACCCTATAAAGCAGCAGACTAACAGAAACTGCAATTAAGACTAGCAATTTGGCTTGCGTCCAAGTAATCAGAAATTAATCCATAACACATCAAAGATACGTAAAATCAAGCATGAGAACAGTGTACAGATGAAAGATAATGAACAAACCAGCAAATTAAGAAAGCTAAACTCTCATAGACTTTGTTCTTGTTGGATGACAGTATTCTTGATTTCCACTTCTTTTTCCATTTCCCCGCGCGGTGCTGCTGGTGAACTCACCAGAAATCAATTGCTTGCTGAATTCTCCAAGAAAGTAGCAACTTCAAATGGGAATTTGATGTTAGTGCGGTAGATGGTGGTTTGTGTGTGTGTGTGTGTGTGTCTTGGGGAGTGGTAGTTACGATTTGTGATTTGGTGAGCTGAGTTTTGGTGAAACTGCCAAGTGTTTACAGGGAAACAGGTGATTTCCCGCTTGCATCTCAACCGTCGATTGGGGG
This sequence comes from Sesamum angolense, assembly GCA_034509725.1. NCBI lineage: Eukaryota > Viridiplantae > Streptophyta > Magnoliopsida > Lamiales > Pedaliaceae > Sesamum > Sesamum angolense. Next base: position 12,481,262 of record JACGWL010000015.1, read on the forward strand.
ATTTCGAGAAATCAACGGTACATTGGATTTTATTTTGGAGTATTTTTAAATAAAAAAATGGAGAAATTACATTTTGCATCTTAACTATGCTCGTTTTATATTTTTTCATTAAAATTTACTTTTTATGTCAACATATTATCTCAACTTGCAAAAAATGCGATGAGATATTTGTAATCCACTAGATTCGGGTAGAACACCAACAAAGAGAGATCTCGTTTATCTTTTGGTTCAAAATTTCATCTTTCATACCAAGATATAATGTTTATGGAGCTTAATTTTATTTTTAAAGCATGTTGAGTCTAATTAAAAGCATGTGATAGGACTATTGAGTTTTCATAAAAAAGGGTCAAACGATCAGTAATTGGGATTAAGGTCCAAAATGGCTACTATTTTTTAAGAAAGAGGACCATAATCACTACATCCAAAGTTAAAGGACCAAATTGCCAACCCTTAAAGATACAAGACCAAAATCAAATTAAAAATTGCAACTTGGACAGTCACGTTATCAAATTCACCACAAGCCCCAGTGTACATGCTGACACGATGGATGAAGGGGAATTTTACGGCCAAACTTGGTCAAAAAATGACTAATATTGCCACAGTTTTTAAAATTATAGAACCAAATTTATGAATTTCAATTTAAACAGGATCAATATTGCCACCCCCAACTTACACCACTAAAATTTCATTTATCCCTACATAAGATGTTATAAATATTGGGTAAATATTGTTTGAAAATGATTTTATAAGATGCAAAAATAAAATATTGGGAGTTATATATATATATATATATATATATATATATATATATAAAATAAAGAGTCCGAAACTTACTTTTAAAAGCTTTACAAATTTCTTTAATTGAATTATATTTAATGCTTACCAAATTTTAGCCACGCCAAAAGGGTCAAAGAATTTTTAGAGAAATCCTAATATTAAGGGGGACTAACCCTGCAAAATAAAGATTAATACTCTGACGCTTAAGTTAGCAACGATTTACTGAAAAAAGATGGAAGAGAACTTGAATCAAAGTGAGAATAATGTTGAAAAATAATGATAAAGTAGTATATATTCGTGTGAAGTGCAAAATATAAATTTAAAATGGCCTAAAAATGGGAGAAAGTTAAGAGAATAAGTGAGAGTTTGAAAAAGAGGACTAATGTTACCAGATGACTGCACAATGCTCTATTTATAGACGTGTACAGAGCAGAATACGGGAGTTTGTTGTGGTCCTATACCATTTAAAAGATTTTTGAATCAGCTAACTTACTGAAAAATCCATAGACGCTTTAAACTTGAATTGACTGGATACACCAGGTTTACTCAGTTTGACAAGTCTGCCTGAAAATTCAAAAATATGTTAATTGTATATTACCAGCTCATTTGCCATGAATCTACAAGGATCCATGTGGAAATACTTTAGGATCACGTGTCTTAATGTATTGGTAAGTTGTATGACGTGTCCGCTTAGTTGTATAATGATATCTTTGACTGAACGGACTTGATTCCTAGGCCTGCCAGTTCAATAAAATTAAAGAGATAACTTTATGGGCCTTATCTTCCAACTGATGTGCATTGCTAGTAGGCTTAGAAAAGGCTTTAGGGGGCATCATCCCCCCCCCCAGACACATACACACACTCAGGAGTGCAAATCGTAGAGCTAGACAGGTAGAGTAGGTGGAATATCCTGCAAAAAATAAAGTCTTTTTTCTCTTCAGAAGGAAGAACCACGATGGGCCTCCTAAGTAATGCTGACTAGGTGAAAGATTCCACTCTAGAGAGTCTTTCCATCTGAAGGAACAAGCGCACGAGCCTAGAACATTTTGAATTTTTATCTAAAAAAAAGGAATAATATTAATTATTGCAAGAGATAAGGGAGAAAAATAGTCCCCATCTGACTCAAACATTCGCGGATGACGTGATTGGTGGGCGGGTTCGTGCCAGTTGGAAAATCGAGTCTTATGTTGATAGGATTGTCCAACAAGTTGAGATATATAAGGCATTTTCTTTTTTTCAGTATTAAGATAATTTTCCCTTGTTTTCTCCTCTTCTTCATTCTGTCAACATAAGGGTTTATAATGTTTTTTTTTTTTCCAAAAAAAGGTTCTGTAGACACCTCAAGAATCCGAGTTTCCTACTAGATCCTATTGTTTTCTAGTTCTCTTACTCTATAGGTATGTTTCTTTTTTTTTTTTTTCTTTCTATTTTCTTTGCAACCATGGACAGGGGAAGTATCGATGAGCGAATATTGGATGAGTTGTTGATGGACCTGGTATGCTCATCAAGTGATGGGGATATGAAACCTGTTGCTTCTAACTCTGGCCCTTGTCAGGGTCAGCGAGAGGAGGAGGTAAGTTGTAAAAAATGGGTTAGTAAAGAGGAGATAGAGAGAAAACATTAAGGATAGGATAGTAGCCTTGGGGACAGAGTCTTTTAGGGTTTTCCATTCTTGTTTGAAAGAGGCTGATGTAGGTGAGCTGACCGAGTGAATTCCTGATCTAGGTTCCTACCATACATGATTGCCCTAATTTTCCACCCACGGGCTTCGCCTCTTTTATGTGGCCCAACTTCTACATTTTCCTATTCATCCCTTGGTTGCCAAGGTTTCCCTAAGTCAGCTAGTTCTCAAGTCTTTCAGTCTGCTAGCTAGTTTTTTATGTTGGTTAGTAATTTAGGCGAGATCCTATCTGCCACCCAATTTCATTCATTTTTCATACTAAAGAAACCTAGTGTTGGGTTGTTCCTTTTCACTTCTAATGGAGATGCCGCTTTCTGCCTTTGATACTAATGTGAAAGATCGGAAACACCACTAGTTTTTATTTCTTCCTCCATTTCTTGGAGTTTCCCCACTGTATGGATCATACCCCTCATGAGCTTCCTAGATATTCCTAGATATATTGAATAGTTATTTCCAACTTAAGTTGTCGAATTCAGCATGTAATTTGCATTATTTACTGTTTGCAAACATAGTCGTTGCATTTGCTCAAATGTTGAATCATGTTTATCATCTTATCTCTAACAAACATTGCCTCATGAGATATTTTTGCTCATATCCTAGAGTTGATCTTTTACCAACTTCAATGGGATACAAAATTTCCAAGACAACATTCTTGATGAGGATCTCGAGTTGTCTTTGGGGAAGTTGCCTTGAGGGATATTTGTGCTCATGTCTCGAAATTGGTCTTTTACCAACTTCAAAGGGATGCAAAGTTTTTCTAGCCACATTCCGACAAAGATCTTAATGAAGTTTCATCTATGGGAATTGCCTTGGGGGATATTTTTCTTCATATCCCGGAATTGGTCATTTACCAGCTTCAAGGGATGCAAAGTTTTCAGGGCAATATTCTTGATGGGGATTTCAGTGAAATTTCGTCTACGTGGTCTTGGGGCAATAATGATTTTTTCCTCTAAGGAAACTACCATTTTTGCCTCTAAGGTTGTCTTAAAATTTTAGGAATCTCTACATCTAATTTTATTTCGCTCATTGAGACTACGACAAGAAAACTAACTTCATTACTTAGAATTTGCGTCTAAAAGTTTTAGTGAAAATCAAAAGGGGAAAAGGACATATTGAGCTACTACTCGAGCTTTCTCCTATTACGAGTGAATAATGAAAAAGGAACTTTTTCCTAATGTGTGAACCTACAATTACTACTTCATGATAAGGGAGTACCTTCCCACTTGCCCCCGGGAGATCATCCCTTTGTCATATTGGTACCCTGGCAGATATTGGTTGTCATACTCTTTCAAGTGCCTCCGTTGAATCAATTTTTCTATCTCATTTTGGAAGTGATGACATTCAGCAGTTGTATACCCCTTTCATTATGGAAACGACAACACTTTTCGAACATTTGCCTCTTGTATCGTCCTTCATTTGTCTTGGCTACTGGTAGATCAATCCTTGTTGTTCCACCACTATAAATATTTCCCCTCTTATGGCATTTAAGGGGTGTAGTGCGTAAACGCAGTGGGAGGTAAGTGTCGCCATTCTTGACTCTTCTCCGACTCTTTCTCCTCCTTTTTACCGTTCCTCTAAATATTGGAGGTAAGGTCTGTAACCTTTAACTTTTCAATTCTAATATACTTTTAAAATTGTAAGAGCAATTCTTCTAAAGTGCTAGGATGTTTTCTAGCTATGGATTCTTTAAACTTTCTAGGAGCAAGTTTTGTTAGATAATGTTAGCCAACAACTCGTGGTTGATGTGTGGTACCTGATGTACTGCCTCCAAAACTCTTTGGACGTAGTATCTCAACGATTCATTTTTCTTCTAGCTTATGGTGAAAAGGTATGCGACAGTTCTTAGGACATGTTTGTTCATGGAGAAGTGATACAAAAATACTGAGTCAACTGCCGGAGGCTGGATATAGTTTCGACTGACAGTTGGTTGAATCACGTAAGGGCATGCTTTGAGAGCATAGTGCAAAAGACTTCACAGTAAGCAGCATCACTCAAGTCGTACCAATCAATCTTAGCATAGAATTTGTCCAAGTGTTCTTGCGGATTTCCCGTTCCATTATATTCTGAAAGGTTTGATACTTTCATATCGGCTGGAAATGCCTCAGCTATGATAGCAAGGGAGAAAGCGCTGCATTTTGATAGAGCCACACCCAATGACAGATAAGGATCCTCCACTTCCCTTGAGTGCAGGGGTGCAGAGGATTGCCGAGATTGGGGGGGATCTTGTTCTTGGTTTTGAGCAACTTTAAGTTAAGAGACCTTATTATTCATCTCTTCCGACCTCTACTCATCCCTCTCGACAGCCGAGGATGATTCTCGATTTTGATGAGAAGAATGAGGGGTGGGTTCACGAGGTGGTTAGTCATGAATTGGTCTATTGCTTGGGCGGCAGCTCGAGTGGATGCATCACATATTAGAGCTAGTAAGGCTTCTTGTGTCAAAGAGGTGATTCTCTCTAATGTGGAGGTGGGACTTGCCCTCGTGATGGTGTGGTTATTCCACAAAATGGGGCTTGTTCACGGGATGGAGGGGCTACCCCATGAGACGGGGCTTGCTCATGGGGTAGTAGGGTTACCCCATGAGCTAGGGCTTGCTCACAGGGTAGTGGGGGTTTGTTTCACTCCATCCTCATATGCTAGATACATAGGTAACATCCGCCACCTAAAAATTCGTGAGCTCAAGACCTGATTTGCATTCTCAGTGCTAAGGTAAGAGTTTTCCACAGACGCAGCAAATGATGTAAATGTGGTTTTGAGTAGGGGCGTGAATGAAAAAATTACCCTCGACAAACTAACAGTTTCCAACTCTAGTTTTTCTAGAGAGAGTTTTTGTATAGTTGTCTTGTCAAATCATGAATAGTAAATTCTTTTAAAAAATAATATATATAAAGTAATAAATGTATTCATTGGCAAATAAATAAATGTCATCAAAGGGAATTTATCACGAGGAGCGGAACGGGTTGCCCAGACCATAGGAGGGAGGGGAAGGGGAGCGGGGTCGCTGTCGGGGTGGGTGGGAGGTGGGGACGGGTTTTATTATTTTTAAAATATTTTATTTTTATAATTATAATATATATTTTATAATATAATATTCCTATATAAAATATTACTTTAAAATGGGATTAAAATTAATATTGGGCATGCCATGTCATTTTTTAATCAAAAATTAAAATTTCGGCCACGGAAAGACTAAATTTCATCAATTTTAATATTCAATGAATTTATAAAAAAATGGGTTAATTATTATACTAAAATTAATATTGAGCATATTTAATGGACTAAAAATAATAATTTTTTTATAGAAAATTTTATTTAAATAATTTCATAGATATATTTTAATAGTTTTTTTCTATAGATAATTTTTCTTTATAAAACTTTTTTTCAAAATATTTTTTTATATATTATAGATATATTTTAATAGGCTTAGGTTGACCAAATTGACTATGAATGATATTTTAGTCATTGCCCCTATAAAATTAGGTTCTTTAACCAGGGCAGTGTGATACATTATTTGTAACACAGAGAGTGAAATTGATATTTGATTTTTCATAGGGGGGTTTCTGATTTTTTTGCATAACACAGGGGGCAAAATAAATTTAACTCTTGAACAAAATGGTGTTTGTACCCAAAACTGACATAGTTGATTATGTAAAGAATACCTAAAAATACAAAATAACAATTTAAAAAAAAAAAAAGAGAAAAACTCTACAAATTAGCCCTTAACCTTGGAAAATTGAAGTGATGTAGTTTTAATATTTTTATCTTATTTTGAATTAATCAAATGAGAAACTTTTTTTTTCTTTACATCATTCAAAATATTCAAATAAAAAAATTAATCAAATACATCAATAATTCAAATCAATGAATACGTTCAACGAGACAAACAAACAACAAATCATTATAGAAATAAACATATACAGTCACATTCATAGAATTAGAATGCATAGCTTTATGACGGCGAGAAATCAACCTTACCAATCGAGCAAGACCCGCAATGTCATTTATATATATTCAAACAATCTCTATAACAAATATAACATTTAACCATGGCTAATTGATTAATAATAAATAACCACAGCCACCACAATTAACGTCTGTCGACCGTGGTTTTACTAGGGTGACTAAAACATTTTAACAATGGCTAATTTTGTTTTTACTATGAAAACAAAAATCATGATGAAAAAACAAATTTTTTGCATTAATTTTATTTAACCAAGATCAATAATAATTATTTATCATAATTTTTAATAGTCGCTATTATTATATTCAATATTTTTTTATTTTTCTCTAGTGAGTAACAAAAATTTCATCATATATGATCCCAATATTTGAATAGAACCAAACCTAGCACCACCCTGGACAAATAGTACCAATCAAAAATTCAAAAATTCAACCAGTTGCAGCCTCAATGAAATAGATTATACACTCTATACTTAGCTATTTTCATACTAAAAGATACATATGCCAATAGTCAAGATATCATGTCACTTTATTTCAGCATCAAAAGAAGCACAACAAATACTATATAATATTAAGTGTAGAAATTGGATATGAATGGGTCAAAAGTACAGAATCGGGTCAGGATTCGGACACATATCCACCGCTGCTTGAGAGACAATTTTCAACAAAGTGTGTGTAGGTCTATAGGGCCCCTAACTAGGCAGAAATCAAGAACCCTAATTGGAAGGAAGGGTAGCCGTAATTATTGTGATCTATCAAAGCATCTCTCTTTTTTTTTTTTTTTAGAAAAAAAGAACATGATTATTACCTTTTCTTTTCCCTTTTTTTTTATTTTTTTTTATTATATCATGATGTATGATTCTACTATATGTGATAATGTAATTTAAATTGTTGGAATAATTAGAAGAATTTATAGAAAAATATGATTGTGCGATGATTACTTAGCTGTTATTTCTGTAACCGAGATCAACACATTATCTATACCTTAGAATCGTAGTTAATGTTTTGGTCATTGATAAACCATTGATAGATGATGATTAACCATTATAATTAAAACTTGATTTCTGAGGACGGCTTCAGTCGTTATGGATATTAGATAGTATTGATTTGTAGTGATTTTTTATGCCGTAATATTTTATAGTTGTCGGAGCAGAAGCAGCTCCAATCCACTTGAGTAAAAATTTAATTCAAATTAACAACCCCAATTAAGATGCCTTCTCCAATTGAATTGGTACAAATATGGACTTCAGATCTCAAATGTTTTTTTAAAAAAAAAAAAGAAAAGAAAAGGCTAGGAAAGTATAGATCTCGAAATTCGTGTAATGACGAAATTTCTTAATTATAATAGTTTGATATAGGTTTAACACAATTTAACTCTGTAAACTTTGAAAAGTTTAAAATTTCTTCCATAAAAAAATATATAAAAAATCGCTCTAATATTTAAAAAATGATGCACACTGTCACCCAGTCAGGGAGGAGGATTTGCATCTTTTTTCAAATGACAAAGAAATTTTTTGTATCTTCTTTTTTGCAAAGATTTTTTAATTTTATAGAGTTTAAATTGCATTTAATCCGTTTGAAATATAACAACGCCTTGTTTCAAATTGAAACATCGAAACCTAAAGTTTTTTATTTTACAAAAAAGAAAAAAAGGTTTAAAGCCACCTACATTTAAGTGTTAATTTACTTTTATAATAATTTCTGATTTATTTGTTTTTAGATTAATTTTCTATCTTGTGTGTGTATATATATATAAAGTTTAATGCAATATTCCCTCTTGTAATATTGAAAATGTGTTAATTATGGGACAAAAAGTATAGTACGTACTAGTTCTAAGATACATGACGAATTTTTCCTTTCGGAAGCATTGTTCGACCCGTGATAGTGATCAAAATCGAAGTCACTCAAATTATTTTAGATTAAAAAAAAAAAAAGAAAAAAAGTAGGTATTTGTTGACTTGCTACTCAATAATTGTTGGGATAATCACACTCCTCTCCCTAGAAGTTTGTTGTAATTACACATAAATCTCATGTGGTTTGAAAAATTATACTAAATTTATTGAATTTGATGATATTAAAGAAAAATTAAATGAAAATTATTTACCCTCGATTGATTTATTACTGACTTATTGCAAATCAAACAAATTTTCGGCCAACAACTCTCATAACAGTGAAAAATATACCTCATCGCAAGCATTAACGTGCGGAAATGTATGAGGGTATTTTGGCGGTAAAAATATTTATTCGACCTGTAATAAATCAGTAATAAGTCAATTGTAGGTAAATAAAAAAATTTATCTGATTTTTTTATTAGTATCAACAAATTTGGTGAATTTTGACTGACGGAATTATTTATTGTTAGACAAAAATAAATTTAAAAAATATCAAATATAATATTTTAAAATTATAAAAAAAATTATGTGAAATTACCCGAAATCTGAGCGAATGAAAGTATAATTATTCCATAATTGCTTGTACCTTAGGAAACATTAGAAAACGTGTAGTTTAGCGCACACGATCTCTGCCTTCTCTACAATAAAGGCAAAATTTGACAAGGTAGCGAAGCCAAACTCTCTGAAAAAATGAAAAAAAAAAAAAAAATCTTTATAAAGTTGAATAGACACGTTACTTCCCAACCAGCACTTTGCACTTGATGGTCAAAATCATTCCATTCCGACATAATTAAATTAGAATAATTATATTTACACTTCTTAATTTATGGTTTGTTAATATGAATTATTTTTATTTTTTGAAATAATTATACATATACTTACCAAAATAATATTATCACCTATACAAACTATCTTTACTTTTTTTTTTTTTTTTGAAAAATTCCACACCTATCCTAAAAATATTAGCTACCCCTATTTTTTTATTGTCGGGATAGTTTCTATAATTATGCAAAAGTTATGGGTGGTTTGTGAAATAAACTATAGGTTAAGGGGTGTAAATATAATTTTTTTTTTTAATTATTGATTGAAGCATACTCGATGATGTGTGTGAATAATTTAAAATTTCGTTACATTTTTAATTAAATAAAATTTTAAAAAAGGACACTACAAGAAAATCTAAGATTGCCTATAAAAAAATTAAGCGATAATTTTAATATTGTTATTAATTATATATATATATATATATATATAGTGACAAGGATGTTTATTTTGTTGCAGTAATAAATTTAATGATTTTAATAATCACTATTATTTTATAAAAATTGTTATTAGAATGAATTAGTGGCCAAAATTGTGCATAAAATTATCACTAAATATAATTAGTGGCTCATGTACAGTGATGACCTAGTGACAATAAATAATAATTGTTACTATAAATGTGTCACTAATTGTATTTAATGACAACTGTATACACAATTTTTTCACGAATAATTATATAATGACAAGATAAAAATTAATGTCATTTAATATATATTTTTGTGATAACTTTAAATTTATTACTGGATAGTTTGTCATTAATATCATAATTTTCTTGTTGTGAGATAAAATATATTATTATTGTTAAAATTAATAAAATAAATTAAGTCAAATGTACATGAATAAAAATTATTAATATAACTAATTAATTAAAAACGAATTATTTATGAACGAAATATATAAAGAAAGGACATTTTAATCAATTAATATTTTGTTTATCATACATAGTTAGTTGAGATGTCTCCGTCTTTAATAAATAGTACAAATTTTAACTCTATTTTACATAAAAGTAACCAGCGCACATATCATGTCTATGAATACCAAAAGTTGTTCAAAAGCATGTAGAAAATGCTGCAAAAGAAACTTATATAATCAAAGAAATATAGGTAACTATGATGCGTGCACACAGATATTATAAGACACGAATATATTAGAATAAAAAAAATATAATACAATACCGACACGACTATATATGATATAACTTTTTATTATATATATTCTGAAAGTTTGAGGAGAGGGAGAGGCGCAACAATAGGACTCGAGTTTGGGAAGGGGGAAGGTGGATGGCGATTGGGCGGGAGTGGAGAAGAGGGGAATGACTGGGTGGCAGTGGAGGACGGCGATGAGGGGTGGAGATGACGAGGGGTGGGGTGGTGGTGGGGGTTTGGGTTTCTTTTTAATTAATACAAGTATATATTATAAAAAAATATTATATATTACATAATTTTATTTATATTATATATAATTAATACTTTACTTTTTTAAATAAATATTAATATTATATAAAAGATAATTTTTTTTATTTTTAGAATTCATGCCTACCAGAGTGTGTATTACACTATTCTTTCTCGAGGGATAAACTGCTCCATATTAAAAATCATAAGAAAGTAATCTTATATTATTTTTTCATAGAGAAGTAATTCAGACATATTTCATATCACAGGGGTCAATTTGCATTTTTTTGTATATTCATTAAAATAAAAATAAATAAATAAAAAAAAAAAAAAAAAAAAAAAAGGATCCAATTGTGTAGAATTGGAGTCCTCCCATTCCACATGTATTGAAATAGCAAAAGTGGGAAAGAGGGGGAAAAAGTGAAATATCAACTATCATCTACCATCATTACCATCATCAATACTTCAACCCCACTCATATTCCAAACTATTCAACTTTTCTTCTCCTCCTCCCAAAACAAAGTCTTCCTTTTCAAAGGGCAATCATGATCATGTGTGTTTGGATTGACATCTTGTCCTCTTTTCCACACCCAAACTAGAAACTCAAGAGAAGGAAGAAGAGTTTCTACAAACCTCATGGGCACAAGAACTATCATCACTTGTCTGTCATTCATTCATCTTGCTGCTGCTCTACTCTTTTCAGGTAGGCTACAATTTGCATAATTTTCTTTCTCCAAACAAGTCGTTAACTTCTTGCCCTTTTCTTGAATTCTTGTTTTTTTCTTTTCCAGGTTCAATCGAAGCAACTAGTAACGTAAAATCACGGCGCCATGGAAACAGAACAATTCAAGAAACTATCTCGATTTCCACTAGGCAGATGGATGTCACTACTCCATTGACAACAGTTCCAACGACTAATCCCTCCACTCCAACTACAACAACTCCAATGCTAAACCCGACGGAATCTGACCCGGATTCTCCAAGGATCATGAGTCCAGTTATGACTCCACCAGCAGCAAACTTACCGGCCGGGAGCTGGTGTGTGGCCAGCCAATCTGCGTTGCAAAACGCATTGCAATTAGCATTGGACTATGCTTGCGGCCACGGTGGTGCTGACTGCTCCGCCATTCAGCCGGGCGGTAGCTGCTACATGCCCGCCACGGTCCGTGATCACGCCTCATACGCCTTCAATAGTTACTATCAGAAGAATCCAATCCCTACCAGCTGCAATTTTGGTGGCTCTGCAGTTACCACAAGCACTGATCCCAGTAAGATCATTGCTTCTACTGTTCATACATGTTAGAATTATGGGGTTATGTTAGAATTGACCAGCTTTTTAGATCCAAAGAAAGAAAACAGACAGTTGTCAGGATCCATCCCGTCATTTTCAAACGACTAGGACTAGCAGCGGAATCTACGCTATGCTGAATTTTAATACCGGAAAATGTTTTTCGTTCTTGGGATTATGTTAATCTTAGATTTGAGAGTATTGTAGCCGTTCGATCGTGTAATTTGTGATGCCATGCTAACGTAGTACAAAGACACTAGTTCACATGAGCGAAGAACATCGACAAAACGATGCGTAATTCTTGGATAGACTGGCTCTAATAAAAAAGGTGGACCCTAAGGCAATTTTGAAATCCAATGCTCTACAGTGATAAAACAGCATATTGCATATGTTTTGCAAGTTTTCCCTTATTCTTAATGATGCAATTCCTTGTGCAGGTTATGGTACATGCCAATATCCATCCACTAGGTGAATTTAGCTTCTACTATCTGTTAAAATTATAGTCCGGATCAGGTGTGGTCCGATCTGAACTAATGACATACACTTGTCGTGATTAGTTCAGTTTGACCAAAACCGATCAGGATGAGCATTTTTCCTCTATAATTCTTGCCGTGGAAGTAGAAAAACATTATGACCAGTAGCTAAAATTTGCAGCACAACATCATCAGTGTTGAATACAACGAATTCAAGCGGATCCCAAGTTTTTGGCGCCGGACCGCCAATCACCCCTTCTCCTACAGCAGCTGCAATGTCAAGTAGCATTCCTTATTTTCAGCATATCTTGGTGCCTCTGATCATTATATTAGGCAATCCCAGATGACAGATTGAATGTCAGTGGCTGTATTCACAGATATTGGCTCTAAATTTATACAGAACGACACTTATATTGAGTGTGGAAAGAGCTTTTTTCACAAGATTGTGGAGGGTTGAGTGGCATCCAACAGCCATATATGAAAAAGGGCTTCATATCAAACGGTGCTGTTTGGCAGTGACATCTTTGCAATTGCAAATCACCCCAATGAAATGTATTGATGAAAAGACAAAGGAGAGCTTTGGTGGAAAATTTTTTTGTAGTGATTTAAACCTGTTTTTGTGCTGCTAAACTTAGTGGTTTCATTTTCATTTGCAGGTTGTAAGTGATGGAGCGAATACATGTTTGTTTATATCATATCATTATAATCTGAATCATTATTTTTCGAGTAAATTATAACGGGCTCTCTTTAAATTTATCATAATTACAAATACTTTATCGTTATTTGAAAAGTTATAAATCTATACTAATATAAAAGAAAAGGAGTTTCATACTCACACAAACGGCGATTAGTGACATCGTCGCACCAATTTTTTATAAAGTCAAAAATGCCTTTCAACTAACAAGATAACCAACTAATGCCACTTTCTAAATTATTCTTTTACTAATAAATTAGTTTTATTTTATTTTCTTTTAATGTCATGTATTGATTTGTTCATTTTGCTCTTATTTATAATAAATTTTAAAATATAAAAATTATTTATTATATGCACGCTAGTATTCTAATAAATACTCCCTACAATGGACTGTCACCAAGAGAGTATTTGTTAGGATATTTGTAATTTCAGAGAGTATTTATAATTTTTCAAATAATAAGAAGGTATTTATAATTATGACAAACTTCAAAGGAGCCATAAGTAATTTAACCTTACTTTTTAATATATAAATACATATATAAACTTTTAATCAATAATATGATAAAATAATAATGTATTTTTCCATAATATACCGATACGACACTGCTAACACGTTTAAATCAATAAAAAGAAATTGATTTAAAACCACTAAAAAAATACTGAAAATAAAAATAAAACCAAACAGGGAGAATCTGGGTTAACAATGGTGGGAAGACAACAAAATATAGATGAACTTCGATGTTAGAGGGCATAACTCGCAGTGTCTTAGAAAGCACATGACAACAAAGTCGAACAAACGAAGGCAACTATAGAAGCGAAAGTACAGGAAAGGTCGGATTTGGATTTTACGGAAGGATTCCGAATTACCTCATATAAATGAATCTAAAATTCATTAATCTTCCACAAAATATAATATGAAAGGAGCGGTGAAGTATTTGAAATTCTTTCTAATATGGAATTCCAAACAAATTCAAAGGATATGCTAATAAGGATATAAAGGCAATGCTTTCGGATCATCAATCCGAACACGACGTAAAAGGTAAAAAACATGATTAAAATACGAAGTCTTGGGATATAATACTAGTTTGGTACATGTCAGCAAATAAAGCTCCTATGTATAGCAAAATCAGGTTATGTCAGCAACTGTTTTGCCCTTCAACAGTAAGTTTTCCATTGATCAAAGAACAAACTTCATCTGATAAAAACCATGATTCAGAATAGATCACAGAGTTCTAGAACTATCTGTGCCAACTACTAAAACATCAAATAAGACAACAATGTCACAACCAAACTTCAAGATACCATCCAATTCTGCTATCAAGACGTTACCGGAAGTTGAAATTCACACATTTCTAGCACGGGTTTACTTTTGATTTTCACATTGCAAACCCAAGTCATCGAGACTCAAGTTTCCATGATATATATCCAACAGAGGAATTTTCCCCTGATACTTGGTGACATACCTGTCCAAGAACAATCTCTCAGAGATCAACATCAAACTGCCAAGCCTATAAGATTTCTTTGTCAACTTCTTCAACAACAAAGCTTTAGCAACGCGACATCTTGGCTTGATTCTCTTCTCCAAATTGTAGCAAATGACAACTGGGTAATTAGCAATATCTAATGGCTGGAAGCTCATCTCATTTACAAGAAACTCCATGACAGACATTATCTTCTTCTCTGATAAGCTCATACACTTGGGATGTACTGAAAACGCTTTAAGATATCAGACTCAGACCAACCCCATCTTTGGTATACTTCCTTCTTATGTTCCCAAGTTGACTTGCTCATACCAAAGAGCGTTTCCATTGCAACCACAAATTGCACCTTCGTAGTATCGAAACCCAATTCAATAACCCTGTCGACCAATACAGCTAGCTTATCAGTTTCTATTAGCAGAATCTTGGGATTATGTGGCAAAAAAAATGAGATATTGGATTCACTCAGTCCATATTTCCTCAACGTAGCAACATTAGAATGAATATATTTCAGCACACCATTGATAAAATGATAATTCCCACCTGCGCGCTTGATAAAATGAACTATCCTCTCATCGGTCTGCAACAACGCCTTCAGAATGTCATAAACAGGGATGATTCTGTCTTGAAGGCTGCATCTCAGAATCTGCGGGCTATGGGACACCATCCTAGCAAGAATAGGAGGTGGAACCCCAACTGAAAGGAAAAACTTTAACTTAGGCGATACCGTTTTCTCAGGGTCTGCCTTAAGGATAATGGGCAACTTAGCGATCGTTTTAGATATATTGGCATTGCTAAATCCATGACTCTTGAAGAGGGCCAGCAAAAGATCTGGTTTTTCAGGGGAATTGAGCTGAAGTTTCTGGGATGCAGAAATAGCAGCTTCTGAGGACAAACCACAGGAGTTTATCAAGTAAGACACGGTGAACGATTGTTTGTCCTCGTCTTTAATTTCAGATCTCTTTGAAGAAAATAATCTGAAAAAAATTCCATCTTTTCCTGCTACAATAATTCTTGTTATACCATAAACCCTAGCATTTGAAAGGGGCACTATCAATTGCTTTCTGCACTGAACACTGAACATGAGTTTGAATCTCTTTTCTCAGTTGGGAATTGAATGCAGAAGAACACTCGTCAATCAATTGGGGTTAAAAGTTAAAACTAACAACCATCATATAGGAGATTATTCAACTTTCAAGAACCGTATCCAAGAGATTTACAGTCTCATGAAGAAGAAACTTCAAAAATCAAAGGGAAATACATGGAATGCGTCGAATGCAAAAAGAACTGGAGAATTCATAAATGTTGAAATGCATGTACCTAGGAGAAATGAGGATGAAATCGCAAAGAGCAGCGGAATCGAATTTGAGTATCTCTCTCACGCCGCAATGCTGCTCCTCACTGTAAATTTGAATATGAAAATAAAATATCATTCATTTGTAGCCACCAAATTGTTGTGATTGCTAAATTGTGCTTTTGGGAAATGTGCTGGATACGAGCTGAAAAATAAATTAAAGGGATAATTGCTATCTCCTCTTTTAAGATTTAGCGTAATTATACCTAAATTTCCTATAATTTAGAAATTATATCTAACACTTTTGAAATTTATTTTTTTTCAAAAAATTAGTACATTCGTTAATTAAAATTCATCAAATTTGCTAATATTAACAAAAAAAATATATATTTACCCTCAATTAACTTATTATTGACTTATTGCAAGTTAAATAAATTTTTTTTATAATTAAATTATTTTCATACGTCTTCACGCATTAATGCATGTAAGCAAATATATTTTCACCGTTATAAGATAATATAAACAAGTGTCCCATATTAGTTGCAGACGAAGAGCTTGTGTGGCTTATAAGCTCCAAGACCTCATTTCCCTCGTGAGGGCCTTTTTAGGGCAAAATTGTGAAACTCATATGAAACCAGAGCGGACAATACATTGCGCAATGACACACTAATCAAGTTGCAACTCATCATAAGGTTAGTTTAATTCGAAAAAAATTGTTTAACCCTCAATGTCCATTCTCGAGGGTTCTCTACTGGAAATGTTTCAAACCAACCCATGAAGGTTGGTTTTATAGTCATCATCAAATACGTTGTCGAACGTCATTAGTGTAACTAGTTTGTGGGCTTTATCCGTAAAATGCAGTAATAACATATTGAGAAAAATATTTTTTCGTCCTTTAACTCTACCCCCTATTAGTTTTAGTCCTATAAATTTGTCCTTTGTTTATTAGCTTTGTAAATTACAAAAATGATGACAAATAGTCCGAATTAGGTTTTTTTACATGATTTTTCGATAAGATTTTAAAAATTAGCCGAAAATTACCACGTGGCAGGCAATTTATTGAATTTTCGGCAATTTAAACATGTGTACAGCCACATATAATGACACATGGCCATCAATGCTGACTGGGCATTATTTAAATACTAAAAAAATTATATAAAATTTAAAATTTTTATAATTTAAATTAAAAAAATATGTTAAAATTATAATATGAAAAAGAAATTATTTTAATAATTATATTATTTACTATAAATAATATTAACTATACTTACAAATTAATATTTAACTAATTAATATTAACTATATTTATAAATTTAATTAATTTTTTTTTGGAATTTGTGGTGACGGCTATTAGATTGTTGCCGCTGCAGAGGGCGGTCACACCTTCTCACTTTTGGGTGACGGCATCGCCCAAATCTATTTTTGGGCAATCGTCGTCGCCACCGCAACGGACGGTGATGCCCTTTGCCAGAATGCCGGAAGGGATGGGGAAAAAGTTAATTTTTTTAAACAATAATATATTTTTTATATATTATAATTATACGTATAATATAATTTAGACTTTGTTAATTTTTATCCCTTTTAAAACATATTCAACATTTCTTTCAACACGTATCTAAAGCTACATAGAATAAAAATCCTCCAAAAACTATCCAACTCAACTGTCATGTCATCTTTAGGTGTGTTCAACAAAATTGTCGGACCGCCCCAACCGATCGACCCAACCCAAACCGCACCGCAATTAGCGGGCTAAAGGTGGGTTGGGTTGGTCTTGGGCTAGTTAAAAAAAGACCGCATTTTAGCAATCGATTTTGGTTTTATGTTTACGTAGACCGCATAGACCGTGTTCGACCGCGATGATGATAATAGTAGTAGTAGTAGTAATAATAATAATAAGAAGAAGAAGAAGAAGATGAAGGTGAACACTAATAATATACTAGAATTCTTCATATGTTTATACAAAAGTTTTGATTATGTATAAACATTCAGGTTGGTATTGTATAATATATATGTATAAATATGTAGATGAGATTAATTAATTAATTAATTCTTGATTATTGACAATCTTCTATATTTTTTATGCCTTTGATAAAGGCAAGAACTTGAAATAGATGATATCACGATTTTGTTATAATTTGTTTTCATTACCATCTTATTTTATTTTAAATAATTTTTATTTAATATTTATATATTATTATGATCAGTTTTTTATATAATTAATTCGAAATATTAAAATTTTCACAATCTTATTCATAAAAAAATGGTAATTTTTTTAATAATATTTTTATTCTTTTAAAATAAACATATAACTATGTATAAGTGCTTATTTTTTACATATTATAATTGATATATCATATTTCATAATTAGCTCTACAGAAAAATATATTTATTTTGACAAAATAATTATAACAAAAGCATAAGTTGTCCCAAAATACTAATATAATTGTATAGGTGATTGTCTATATATTAAAAACCGCCCCAACCCGCCCCAACCCAATTAGACCGCAAAGTGCGGTTTTGATGATCGTTGGGTTGGGCTTGGGTAGAGCTTTCTAAAGACCGCAATGATTGGGTTGGGCCAAAAAATTACCTAAACTGCCCCAACCCGCACCGCGTACACTCCTAGTCATCTTTCCAGTCAAAAATTAAAAATTTGATGATCGAATGATATTTTTTTCATCAATTTTATAATTTACACGACCAAATAAGCAAAATGCATACTTATAAGATTAAAACTAATATAAGGTAAAATTAAATAACGAAAAAAATAATTTTTCCAAACATATAATATAACACGGTATGTGGTTAAAGAATAAATTATAATTTTCCCTATCGTGATCATGGCATTGCAATCTCCACCGGTTCATTAGTTTTGTGCATTTGTTTGGAGATAAGGATGTGGGTTGTGGGTTGTTGCTACTGGGCCTCCCTGATGTGGGTTGTGAGATGTCTATAATTGGTGCCAGAGATCCAAGACCATGTACCAGCCCATCAAGTTGTTGAGATGAGAAGGTTTGGTTGTGTTGCCAGATACCCGCCATGAAAGATCTGAGTCAAGATGTATAATGGGTTGAGTTGAGTTAATCCAACTTTGGATCGGATTGAACCAACAAATAATAGGCTAATCCGACCAAGCCCGCTTGGGACCAGACTGGTTCTAGGAATCAATACTTGGAATCAGCCCAGCCCAGTCCAGCACAGTGGCCCAAGACCACTTAGTCCTATACCGGACCTGTTGGAATTTTATTTTTTTTTAAAAATAATGCATACATATCATTTTTATTTTATTCTTCTAAGTTGACTATTCTAATAGTTTTTTTTATATTTTTTAAAATTTGACAAAATTTATCTTTATTTTTCTACTTCTTTATTTTTAGTACTTTAATTCATTAATACTCTTTGTTTTTTTTTAAAAAAAATAATTGTAAGTCCTTTTTGAATTTATTATCATCTAGTTTATTATTGTACGCTTGTTAGTCAAATTATTATTTAAGTTCATTATACTATTATTTTTCTATATATAAATTTTCATATTGTTTAATTTATTATTGATTTATTTCATAAGATAATTATAAATTTAAATATTTGTAATATAAGAAGACTTCAATATCATACAAAAAAATAAAACAAACACATCCGAGCCTAGTGCAGGCCTGGTCTGGGCTTGGTCCGGTCTGGGTAGGTGGGCTGGACCTAAATTTAAAATGGACCTAATTGGGGGCCATTTAGAGGGGTCTTGACCCGGGCTTCTTTGGGTTGTTCCGTCTCAATTCTGGGCCAACCCGACCTACTGTGCACTTTAAGATTTGAGTAGTGATTCACCAGCCTATGAGATACGCTGCGAGGTAGGCAAAATTCCCTATGGGTCAATTGAGGGCTTCGCACCATCTATATTGATTTTTTACCCCAAATTACTCCTCAGTCGATGGTCGGATAGTCAAGAGTGTTCTTAGAGGCCGACGAACATCAAGCAATACCCGAATACGCATTTGTTGCACCTGAAGAACTAATCGTGGAATCGTGATCTGAATTCATAAACTGACCCAACTTATTCCCCATCAACTGTGACCAACAAAGGACCCTGAACATGCATGTGAAAAACACATCAATTGAGACGGGAATAAATTGCATTTAAACCCCCCACCTTATGAGAAATTAGTGTAATGTGCTTGGGCTCGGAAACACTGCAAATATGTGGTTAGGAAAGAAGAAATTGTTCCAAGTAAGGGTATAATCGTCACTGCACATCATGGATTGGTCCTTACGTGAACCCCTACTCACAGTATCAAGACTAGAAGAAAAAGAGCTTTCCGGGAATTGAGGAGAGTAGAAAGTACTTTTGGCTGAATAGAGAAATTACAAAACTCTAACTTAGAATTTGACAATTGAATTGACTTGTAGAATTCAACATTGTTTTGTTTTCAGGGTAAATTACAACGATTTTTTTCTGAGATTTATCATAATTATTAATATTCCTCCTTATTTGAAAAATTATAAATGCCCCCTGACGTTAGAAGAAATTATGTAATTTTTTAATAGAGGTATGAAATTGTCAACTTTGTCCTTACTATATTTTTTATTTTATTTTATTTTTAAAACTTATAAAAAATCAAACATAGTGGATGATTTTTTTTAAAAATTTATAAAAAAAATTATTCACTTAGTCCATAAAAAAATTATAATTTTTAATCTACAAAGGTATTTGATCAGTTCACCACAAAAAAATGTATAGAAACCTAATGGAGTTGGCTAATTGTTAGACTATCGTTAAAATCAAGGGATATTGATAATTTTTAAAATAAAGAGGGGTATTCATAATTATGCAAAACCTCAAGAAAGGTTGTTGTAATTTACTCTTGTTTTTTATTGTAATGTCACTTATATATATATATATATATATATATATATATATATATATTCTTCACTTTCATATCTTTGAACTCAATCACATTTTCTTTTTATCGAAGAGAAACAGTGATACATAAATATCTCAATAAATTTAACAGTTATCATATCGATCAATATTGTTAGGCCCCATATGATTCATGTTATTAAGCATGATAAAATTATTTATCATGCCTAATCACATATTTGATTAGTATTATTAGAGCTTGGTATTAATATCGGGTCTAATCTTATTAATCACAACAAATGGTATTATGAATCAAACTCATTTAATTAATATTAGTAATCCTACAAATTAATATTAAATTTTTTTCCTAATTTACCCTACGACACTCTACTTTCTCTCTCCTTGTCTCCACTCTCTCCCCTCTTTCTCCCATTTACCTTTTTTGTTAGTGAAAATTGCATAAAACCTCCTTGTGTTATCCGAAAATTGCTGAAAACTTACATGTGTTAACTAAGTAGTTTAAAAAGATCCTCTATAATTATAAATACTGCAAAAAAAAAAAAAAAAACTCTCTGTTAAAAAAATATGGAGAGTTCAAAAACGAGAGTTGGATACCATTTTGACCTAATTTTAGCCTTTTGACCATTTTGGATGGACAAAATAACCCCTATGTTATGTCATTATCCCCTCTTTTATTTTTTTATTAATTCTTTACCTTTTTTATATTTTATTTAAAATATTATAAATACTGAATAATTTATATTCATGAAATGTTTATATGTAAAAAATATCACTACATCAAATTAAATTAATATACTTTTTTTACATGTGAAAATATCAAATATTTAGGATTATTTTAATATTTATATGTTTTTAAAATTAAAATATATGGTTTTTTCTAAATACTATTACTTAATTTGATTTTGTGTTGAATGTATTTTAAAACTATATTATTTATATTAAATTACAGTAAAATAAATTTACATGATATTTTTTCTAAATAATATTAGTTAATTTAATTTTGTATTGAATATATTTTAAAAATATATTATTTATATAAATTACAGTAAACAAATGTTAGTATTTTAATATATTTATATCTAAATATAAAAATACATAATTAATTTAATTCATATATTAAAATATATAAAATTTAAAAAATTAAAAAGAAAAAGATGCATAGCATCGTCTTCCCCAAGCAACCCCCCCCCCTCCCCCTGCCATCGTGCACCTTTGCTTCCACCTCACGAGCTTTGCCTCACCACTGCCTCTGCCTCTTTTCACTTCTCGGCAACTGATTTGGACACTCTCATCTCCGCTCGTCGTCGCCCACCCAAATTTGCGCAGCGATGGGCGTTGTCGCCCATCTAGATCTGGGCACGACGTCACTGTCCAAATCTGGGCGACGACGCCCGTCGTCTAGCAGTGATTGTCGGTAGAGATGTGTTATACAGTATTATATTCATGATAAATTTACATATATATATATATATATATATATATATATATATATATTTTTAAAATACATAAATCTGGACCGTTCGTTTTTAAAATTTATTAGATCTTATGGTTCTGATGAGATATAAAAGATCCAACTGTCATTATAATAACAATCATTTAAAATATATAAGAGTATAACAAAAAAAAATAACGTCGTTAAGTCAAATAAACGGCAAAGGGAGTGTGTGCAAAATTTTAAAAATACAGAAGTTTTTTGTTTATATTTTTAATACAGGGGGTTTTTAATTGAATTTTCATATCACAAGGGGGTTTTATCCAATTTTCTCTTTTTGTTATTTGTGAAGCTTGCACATGATTAAAAAAAATATTTTTAAATTATAATAATTCAAATAAAAATAGTAATAATATTGCTACTTTTTTTTTTGGACATTTGAAAAATATAGAGTTTTATAATTAATTACTTAATTGAATACGTGTTTCCAACTTCGACTTCATATAAATATAGAAAAAAATATATATTTTAAAATTAATTTTATTTTAAGCAATTGTATTTTAATAAGTAATTTAGTGGTTTTTTTATTTTTATTTTTTTTAAACCATTCACAAGCTACAATATAAAATATAAATACCTTAAAAATGGATACCCTTTATAGTCTTTTTACATTTAATCATACGTTATAATCCTTTCAACCCTTACATTATATTATATTATCAAATAAAATATCACACATGCAATACCTCAAACCATACATCATATAATGCAAGATAGGGTTAATAATCATTCAATTTTTCATCCTATCTAATCCTATCACACAAACTAAACGAGCCCTTAATATAACAAAGAACATCTAATTAAGTTGCTGGCACTAATGGCACGCGGTTCTTGCGTTTATAAATTTTATTCAATGCAACTTAGAATTTTACGCATATACATCTACATTAAATAAGATATATACTCACTCATCAAAAAAAACTCAAACTCATACCTCAAATTTGTTCGTAGGATTCAACCTTTACTAATGAGTTAAGACATGCACTAGAAATAATATAATTTTCTACTATAGTTAATTATTATAGTTAAAGAAAAAAATCGTGGCAAATACAAATTAACCACGACTTCGCAACGGCCATTAGCCATTGTTTCTGTAAGTGTGGCCAAAATATTAGTCATGGCTAAAACAATGACAAATATTTGGACTATGGCTTAAAATCATGACGAATATTGATTAATCATGGTAAAAATGTGACTTCCTACTTTGATTTTGTTTAATCGTGATTAATAATATCGATTTACCATAATTTTTAAGTCGAGGATAGTGTAACAAAAATTTAATTTTTTTTATAGTGATAATTGATGCTCAATCACCAAAAAAAAAAAAAAAAAGAAAAAAAGAAAAAAAAAAAGACGATTGTTTTATCTATACTTTTATTATCGAAAAGCACCATTTTCGAGTCCTAATGTCTGTTCTTTATTTCTTAAATATCATCTTCTTTCTTTTTTTTTTTGTCTCATATGTTGGGGTTTTTGTTTTTGTTTTTTTTTTCAATTTAGTGCAAATTGTTATGATTTTCTCATATTGTATTCTATGATATAAAAAGAATTTCAATAATTAATGGGGCATTTTAGTACATTTTTTGTATTATTTTTCATATTTATTGGCCGAAAAATACACATAAGTACTAATATTAAAAAAAAATCAACTTACAAAAAAAATTAATGTGAAAAATCGTAATATATGATATTAAATTAAAAATAATTCTAATATATGGGACTAAAAATGCAATTTTTCGTTAACACTATTTATAAGGACAAAAATGAGTTAAAAGCTTTTGACGTATGATGAAGAGGCGTGACGCTGAAGATTAATTGCATTTAGGACGAAATGTCGTCTGCTTCGGACATTATATATATATATTGGTAGTCAATTTCATTTTATTATAAACAAAAATTAAACCAAACGCCAATTTGTTAAGTGATGGAAGCATTAAATGAATCTGGTTCCGCTTCTGCATTCAACTCTATTTATTTTTCTTGCATTCAATACTTTGAAAGATCATATCATTTATTATAGGGATAATTACACTCCCTCCCCTAGGTTTGGTGTAATTACACGTAAATCCCCTGTAGTTTGGAAAATTACACCTAACACCCCTAAAATTTGCCTACATCTAACAAATAAATTGTTTGATTCTTAAAAATATAGAGAATAAATTGCTAATTCTTTTTTCATAGAAGAGTAATTTACACATTTACATCACCTCTCTTTATGAGTCATTATCAATTGCCATCACCAACAAATTAATTCTTATTTCAATCTTTAATTACAATTTTCAGATATCTCTCTCACTCACCATCAATTATTAATACAATATTCCACAAAATCTATGTGATCTTTAAAATTACAACTATGCCCTTTCAAGAGGTATCGATGTAATTTTCTTCAAGGAGCTATACGTATAAATTTTTGCCCCTAATAAAATGTTCTTAAAGTACTTTTGTGTAATTCTTTTTTTTTTTTTTTTTTACTAAGTAAGAACAATGACTTATTATTAATTGAAATAAATCGACTATAATATTTTATGTCAAATATCTGTATCTAATAAAGGTCATTACAACAATCACATTTTGATCTATAATTCAAATAAACTAATTCTTATAAGTATCTACTATTATAATAGACAATACTTACTATGTAATAAAAATAACATTCTACGAATATGGCGAGGTTTGAAACTATGACCTTTAAAGTCATGGGGGTATTTTTGTGTAATTAAACCTAGGGATAATTATACTCTCTTCCTCTGAGATTTGGTGTAATTACACATAAACCCCCTATGGTTTGAAAAATTACATCTACCACCCCTGAAGTTTGCTTCCATCTAATGAATAAGTCCATTTATTAGTCAAAATTTACTGAATCTGATGATATTAACAAAAATATTAAATAAAAAAATTGATATTTATCTTTGATTGACTGATTACTGACTTATTGTAGGTCAAATAATTTTTTCGGGACTAAACTACCCTTTTAACGGTGAACATATACCTCCTTAAATGCATTAATGAGTGAAGACGTAATAGGGTAATTTGATCATAAAAAGATTTTTTTGACCTGCAATATGTTAGTAATAAGTCAATCAAGAGTTATTATAGATTTTTTTATTTTTTTGTTAATATCAATAAATTTGGTGTATTTTAATCGACAAATGAATTTATTTGTTAGACAGAAGCAAACCTCATAGGTGCTAGATATAATTTTTCAAATCATAAACATTTACATATAATTACATCAAATCTCGAAGAAGGAGAGAGTGATTATCCCTTAGACCTAACATTCAGAATGGGAGTTAATTATTTTTTTAATAATAAAAAAAATTACGAAAAAAACATTTTTTTTAATTACATTAACGATTTTATGACGAGTCAAACCGCGACTCAACAATTTTATTTATTTATTTTATAAATTTTCAGCTCGAGTCGCGATTTTTTTAATTCTTTTTTTTCGAGTCGTGGACTGTAACCACAATCCGATATCGCGGATCCCATCCGCGACTCGGTGTTTTTTTAAAATAATATTTAATGTAATAATTTATATTTTACGTATTTAAATTATATTAATTAAAAATTATAAATATAAATTTATATTATTTTATATTTTACGTATTAATTATATTTATATAAGTTGTATTATTACAAATTTAAATAATCACAATAAATTATAATATTAAAAAATTATTTTAATTAAAAATACAAGTATTATGGACAATCCTCCTCTGACATATTTTCTTGTATTGAAGAATCACCTTGTTGTTGGGCTTCTTGCCTTGCTCGCGTTGCCGTCAATCCATCTCATTATGAATACGTGTTGTTTGATTTCGATCAGGACGTGTGGAAATACGGATAGTAGGGTCGTGGACCAATTGAAAATTCGGGTCATCCCAATAATCTTCCGACTGCACATGTTCAAAATGCTTAAAATAGGTGTTGTTGTAAGCCATCAGATCATAATAATCCTTAGCCATTGATGCAACACTAATATAGTATGCACCGCATACTTTTTGAACGTGAGAACAAAGGATGCCAAATTGATTCCACGTGTCGCATAAGCATTCTCGGTTGGCAATTTTGAAAACATGGGTGTTGATCCCATATCCATTCTGGCGCCTTGTAACGACCGAAGCGGACTATTGAGAGTGACTGTATTTCGTGACCGTATGCTCAACAGCTTTTTGTTGCCAAGATATGAACTCTTGCATGCGAATCGTCCACAGTTGGTTGTTTTGTAACATTCTATGACCATTTTCCGCCCGCACACGAAAATAATGGGCAGTACGTTCTAAAGTAATTTCAACTAGTGCACTTACCGGCAGGCGGCGACCCCCTTCAGAACTCCATTGATGCATTCTGACATGTTGGTCGTCAAAATACCGCATCGCCATCCACCATCATGAGAAGCTGTTCATTTTTCCTTATTAATCTGGTCTAAGAATACAAACGCTTCTACTTTTTGCTTCTTTATCTCTTCCATAATGCGATTGAACTTTCTTAGTTGATATTCTAAGCCATCTTGCCAACAAAGATCCTTCAATACCACATTTTTAGAATAACTGTTAAAATTGGAACACACATGTCTCAAGCAATACCGGTACACTCCATGTGGTGACACAAAGTCTGGACCTTCACAAACTGCTTTAATGATTCCGGCATGACGGTCAGAAATAAGGCACATCCCATGTTGTCCTCTTATAACATGTTGGCTCAATTGCTGAAGAAACCACTTCCAAGATGGATAAGTTTCTTCATCGACTATTGCAAATGCGAGAGGCAGTACCTGTTGATTCCCATCCATGGTAGCTGCAATCAACATTTTGTGTTTATATTTTATGTATAAATGAGTGCCATCTACACTAATAATTTTTCGACAGAACTGGAACCCTTCAATACATGGTTTGAAAGCCCAGAAGGCATATCTCAGCACATAAGAACCAGTTGACCGCTGGAAGGCTTTGTGTTCCCATTCAACATAGTTCCTGGATTATATTTTTTGATAGCTCCCAAATATTTTGGTAGCTTTCGAACTGAGATCTCCCACGTGCCATAAACAATTTTACGTGTCATTTTCAAGCTGTACCATGCCTTTTGGTATGGTATATCAAACCCTGTTTGGTCCTTCACATTCTGAATGACATGTTGTATTCCATAGGAGGGGTTGCATTTTACGTGTCCTAAATGCAAGGAAGCAATATAAGCTCTGTTTATATTACCGTGTGAGAGGGACATATTATTCAGAACATATGTATGTGACCCCTTATACACGGTTATTGCCCAACGTCTAATCTTTGATTTGTAGTCACCTCGAAGCTCACATCTACACCACATATCTGCAAAAAAAAAAAAAATCCATCAATTAAGTAATTGTTGTAATTTTTAATTAAATTACATGAAATCCATAAATTTGGTTGAGAAAATGAGAAGAAGAGGAAATGTTTTATTTGCAGCAAAAATATTTTTAAAAT
Source organism: Sesamum angolense (assembly GCA_034509725.1). Lineage (NCBI taxonomy): Eukaryota > Viridiplantae > Streptophyta > Magnoliopsida > Lamiales > Pedaliaceae > Sesamum > Sesamum angolense. Next base: position 12,508,838 of record JACGWL010000015.1, read on the forward strand.
TTTAAGATTTGAAATTTTGTAAAATTCATAACAACAACTATGGTATTCAATTTGTTTTCTGCATCATTATTTTGGTCCAAAAACTGAAATTGGAATTAAATCCTAAGCTACTGTTTCAATTTGGCCATTATGGCTATGAATGCTGCAATTGAATGTGAGGTTTTGGAATTGCCTATAAAAGGCTAAAGCTCATCATTCTTCAAAACACAACAGTAACAACAATATCTCTCTACATTTGAGATCTCTTTCTTTCTCGGCCATTTTATCAATATTTTCAGATTTTGAACTTTTGTTTCGATAAAGTCTTTTGAGTGTTTGTTCGAGGTGTTCTTCGGTATAGTGCTAAAATCGAAAGAATTGTAACCGTCTTATCCTGGGAGAAATTACGTAGCACCCGAAGCACTACTGATACGGGACATATATTTTCTTCAAGGCAAGCAGTGTATTCTGCGATTGGGTTAATTCTTACGATTACCATTGGATTGAGAATTGTTACGATACAATTCTCGTTGTAAGTTTATTTTAATTTACTTGTCGTAATTGCGTTTCTAACTATTATCTTTTATTTGTTCCGACGTGGCTTTAATTGCTTTTGATTTCTAAATTCGATTGCTATATTCAAAATGTTGTTTCATTACTTGAAACTGAAATTTTTCCAACAGTAATGATGTATGCTTGTAAGACGCGACATATATATATAGACCTTCTGTGATGTGCTTGTAGAGCACTCTCCACTTAGTTCGTGAACTCTCAGTTACATAATACTCGCGACTTGCATACCGTATAGAGTGATCTTGCACCGCTTCCATTAACTTTTCTTTTATTTTAAAAAGCATTCCCACATCAAGCCTGCCTCCATATTTATTATAAAATTTTGCATACCTCAAATTTGGAACATCAACAAAATCTGCAGGTATCTCCGGGAATGTTTGTTCAAAAAATGGTATAGAGCGGTATGACATGGAATCAGATGTCATTATGGCTTACGCAGAGGATTTTAACCCCAGCTGTGGAGATCAATATGTCCCTTGATATTTTATGCAATAGTGAAAATGCATCATCCCGAACGGGTCCTTCGCCAATTCGGGATGATGCAAAATATTCCAGATACTCGGGACATGAGCCTGCATAAGATCACTTGTTCCAATCGTACAGGCACAGATTGGATTTTGCAGCACATACACTACATCACTAGATGGCAAAGACGATATGATACGGTTATACAAAGACAACCAATTTCCAATAGAAGAGATACAGATCGAGAATATTGGGAATGGTACAACAACATAACTCGTCATTTCGTTTCGTCGTCTACTGATAGACGTGTGGAAAGCGGATACCAACCTGGAGATGCACCAGTGTTGCAGATTATGGGCCGACTTGCACACGAAGTACAAATTATCAAGGAAGCCATAACACATCAGCCACAATAAATTGCAACACCATCCGATACTGCTCCCACCACATCCCACAGACAAAGGAGAAGTTCTAGCCGAATGTTTATTGGTTCAGTTGAACATGGTAATATTGGGGTGGATATAGCTGGTCCTTCAACAGCATATACGCCTCAAGATTACAACGTGTCTCAACCGCCTCAGGATTACTATGTGCCTCAACCATCATAAGATGATTGGTTTCAATCGACTTCATACATGCCATGCCATGCAGAAGCTTATTCTTCACATGGAGATCTTGACATTGGCCTTGGTATTAATCAACCATATGCACCAGGATATAAATTTAACCTGTTCCATTCCCATCATTTAGTGTATATCGTGATAATGTGGAGTCCAGTTCTGCATCATCATCAAGTGGGTTGCACATTAATTTCGGTGGTGATGATAATGATGAACAAAACGAGCCAATACAAAATATGGGCGAAAAAAATAAGAAGACATCGACGTCAACGACACAGACGTAATTGTGGACGGGGGGACATTTTTAATATTTATTTTTTATTGTAATATTTGTAATAATGTAATTATAATGTTTCACTCATTAATAATTATTGTATATTTTTTAAAAAAAATTTCGTGTAATATATATATATATATATATATATATATTTAAAAAATAAATTAAAAAACCGAGTTGGGATTTCAAACCGCGACGTCGCGGTTCTGAGCCGCAACTCGGCAAAGTTTTTTTAAAAAATTCAAATTTTAAGCAAAAAATTTAAAAAAATAAAAAATTATCGAGTGAAACCGCGACTCGTTATAAAATCGTTAACCAAATTAAAAAATATTTTTTTCCGTAATTTTTCTTTTTTGATTATTAAACAAATAATTAACTCTTGAGAGTGGAGGTATACCAATTCTTAATTGAGTGTCCTGGGCCCCAATATTACTTACAGGTTAGTAAGAGTTATTGAAGTACCCAACACTAACAGTATTCTTTTCTTGTCTTAAATTTTATTAATTATATTTATGTTAAAGATATTCTAATAATATTCTCTTTTTTGCAAGAGCAAAGTTCTAATTACTATCGAAATAAACCACTAATCACTACTTTTAAGGATATATTTTGATTTGTCCGAAATTAGTATTTTTTTCCCCTAAAAATTAAAAAATAATAATTTTAATAATTAAAAATACCCTCTTTAATTATAAATTATAACTTATTTTAAATAAAATAATTAGATATTGTCCTATACATAACTAATAATTTACTAATCAAAGAACAAAATCTACACAAAATGTAACCATTTTATTTTCAGTGATATTTTTTTTTTATGATTCGATTACAATTATATCATAAAATTCAATCATTTATGATTAATATATCAATTACCAACATTAACAACGACTAATACAATAAATAAACGATCTATATCTATACTATATAAAAAAGAAAAGGCTTTCCACACTCACAAATGGCGGTTACTTACACCACGACACTAATTTTTTATGAAGTCAAAAATGCGCTTCGACCAATAGAATAACTAATTTATTTAACTTTTCAAATTTACATTAATTATTTTCTTTCATATCTTTTATTTCTAATGTAATGTATTGATTTATATATATATATATATATATATATATATATATTATATATTATTTCTAATATATTTTAAAGTATGAAAAAAAGTTATTCATTATATGCACGTAGGAACGGCATGCCACAACGACTAGTTATTATAAAGGGAAGTGGATTGATAAACTCAAAGTGGTAGTTCTCATACAACTACACCAAAATTCTTAAATACCAAAAATGCCCTTCCATTAATAGAACCTATTTAACTTCCCAACTCAAATTGAATTAATTACTCAATCACCTCACTTAAGAAAATTAATTCCATGAAATTACTACATTCACATATTTAATTTATTCACTTTACAATTCTTTTTTTGTTGATTAAATTAAACACAACAAATTAGTATTAATTTTTAATATATTATATCAGTAGCTAACAATGATTATATTTACATGCCAAATTAATACTAATTTATTGTGTTTAATTAGTATAGATATTGTACAAAGTATTAATTTTTAATTTAATTATAGTAAAATAATATAATGTATTGATAATTAATGTATTAAAAGAAGTTATCTCCAGTTTTTGTATGTGAGGTTGCAAGGCAATGACAAACTTTAATATACAGGAACAAATTATGAGTTTCAATAAAATAAAATATTAGTAATATTACGCGCGCAGGTACTACGTGCCACGTTATCTAGTTATTATTAAAGCAGACCAACATACTAATATTTACACCAAATTATCAACATTAAATTTATGACTAACTGATAACTATTATTACAACAGATAAACTACTATATATTAAAGTAAACCAATCGGCTATAATTTGTAACTAATTAACAATTACTATTACAATATACAAATAACAATTATTTCAGTAGAATAGTAAACCATAATACATCACACTAAATTATCAACATCAAATATATGCAATTAACTAAAATTATTATTACAGTAGACAAAACAACTACTTACAGTAGACTAATATATCAATACTCCCACCAAATTATCAACACTAGATATTTGTAACTAACAAACAAATACTGTTAAAGTAATCGAACAATTACTATTCCAGTAAAAAATCAATATTCACATCAAATTATCAATATTAAATATTTATAATTAACTAACTGATATTATTACATTACACAAATAACTACTATTAAAAAATTTAATTTATTTTTTACCTTAATGTTATTATACAACTATACTATAATTTCACGCCATGTATAGTTTTTACAGCTTAATTAAACTTTTAAAATCTTGCACAAGCTCCTCTTGCAGTTTGTTTTCACTTAACCGCATTTTTTTTAAAATTCTCGTTTATACCTTTATGTAATATAAATTATTGTTATTATAATCACTGTTGGATTTTCTATGATTGCATTAAAATTGTAGGATCTAATCAATTTTTAATATATAGCTCTTGATCTTCAATGAATAAAACTGAATGATCTAGATTTTTATATATTTAAAAATATATTCATATTTATATATACATATATGTGTATGTATAATTATGTATAAAACATACAAATATATATATATATATTATTATATATATATTAGTACTATATATCGTATGTATATATATATATATGCCGGTGGAGGGTCATCGCTCCACTTCCACCGACGGTCACTGACTAGGCGACGACGACATCGCCACTCAGAGCTGGGTTGGCGGCGGGCCTCATCGCCCAGGACGTCGCCGCCCAAATCTGGGCGTTGTCATCGATTTGGTGGGTGGCCACGGAGAGGAAGGAGAGGAGAGGCGGCGGAGAACATGTCACAGGTGGAGACGATGGGAGGTTGGGAAAGACGATGATGATTTCCAATTTTCTATTTTTTTTTATAAATTTTAATAGAATGAATAAAATTAATTATGTATTTTTTAGTTTAAAAATAATTATATTAAAACATTACAGTTTATTTATTTAATTTATATAAATAATATAATTACAAAATATATTCAACACAAAATCAAATTAACTAATAATATTTAGAAATAAAATTTGCATTTTTATTTTAAAATTTTGATATTTTTTATATGTATAATAATTTAATATGATGTATTAATAATTTTACATATCAATATACAATAGGAGTAATTCTGTCAATTCAAATAGGTTAAAGGGAAAGTAGGTCAAAATATCATACCACTCTCATTTTTAGCGCGTGTAGCAACTCTCCATTTTTTTCAACAGAGAGATTTTCTTTCGGTAGGGTTTATAATTATAGGGGATCTTTTTTTTACTATTTAGTTAACATAAATAAGTTTTTAGCAATTTTTCTATAATATGAGGGGTATTTTGCAAATCCCTAAAAAAAAAAGTCATTTCTCACTCACAATTGATCAGCTTATTTATTTAACATGGTTCACGTCATCTTTTAACTATCAATATACTATTATATTTTCTCCTCCACTCTTACTCATATTAATAACTTGATTCTTTGTTTTTTTAAACTAATACAAACAATTCAACTAATACATTAATACGACTAATATCAGTAAACAAATTACATCAATTCAACATATAATTAAGAACAAATAAATTATAACAACTCACATAAACTGAGACAAATAACTACATATTTATTGGGACTCAAACTCATGACTTCAAACTTGTTTATGGAACTAGGGGTGCAAAAGAGCCGAGCTCGAGCTTGGCGAGCCTAGTAAAAAGGAGCTCGAGCAGTAAACAGCGAGCTCAAGCTCGAGCTAGACTCGAGCTCAATTAATTATTTTTTTTCTAAAATATTCAAATTTAAAAAATATAGACTATTGTACCATATGAAACATATTATTAAAAAATTTAAATATGAAGCATGAAGAGAATATTCATAAGAAGACTAAAAAGAAATACGATAAAATAAAATTGAAAGTCATAACATTTAGTCCAATCATTCAGCGAGTAACCTAGTAATAAAAAAAGCTATAACTTTGCAATCACACATAAAAACCAAAACACCATATTTTAATATCATCTAAATTTTTTAAATATAATATATTGACTAGTAATTCTAATATATGGCAAGGTTTTAATATAAATGCATTTTGATGTAGTTGATATTGAAATTATAACGATAATTTTTATATGCATTATATTAAATATTTTATTTAAAAAAATTATGAAAGTGTACTAAAATTGTTGATTAAGCTTCTTTTTAGATAATATAAACTATAATACCATATTTTAATATCATCTAAAACTAAAATATGAGATATGGACTAATAATTCTAATATATAGTGAATAACTGAATTTTGTTATAAGAGATTGAGAATGATAAATTTATATACATTATATTAATATTTATTTACAAAAAAATTATCAAAACGTACTAAACTTTCTAATAAGTTTTTAGATAATATAAAACTACATAACATATTTTAATATCATCTAAAACTAAAATATGATATATTAACTAATAATTCTAATTGATAATGAATTTTAAATATTTATTTACAAAAAAATATCAAAACTTACTTAATTATTGCTTAAACTTATTTTTAAATAATATAAATAAAAATACCATATTTTATTATCATATAAAATCTAAATAAGAGATATATTGACTAACAATTCTAATATATGATGAATTTTGAATATAAATTTGATAGAATATTAAATATGCACTTTAATAATATATATATATATATATATATATATATATATAATAAAAAATAAATAAAAAAAGAGGGGTGAGCTCGCGAGCTCACCCTATAAGGCTCGAGCTCGAGCTCACTAAGAACTCGAGCTCGAGCCGAGCTTGAATACGAGCTTCGCGAGCCGGCTCGGCTCACCTTGCACCCCTATATGGAACATCAAACTTTCCTCAACCACTTGATTCCTATGCCATATTTGCGCACAAGTATCACATATTATAGTAGCTAGTCTTTATAAAATAAAGGGTAAATTACAACGACCTTCCCTAAAGTTTGACATAATTATCAATATTCTTCGTTGTTTGAAAAATTACAAATACATCCCTGGTGTTTGATAAAATTATATAATTTTTGGATGGAGGTATAAAATTGTCAACTTTACCCTTACTGTATTTTTTTATTTTTATTTTTAAAAAATTGAAATCTTATAAAATTTAAACGGGGTGAATGAAAAAAAAATTTAATTTTATAAAAGAAATTTATCCACTTAGTGTATGAAAAATATTAAAATAAATAAATAAATAAATAATTTTTAAGTCATAAGGACATTTTGATCAGCTCACCATAAAATTAGTGGAAATATAATGAATTGAACTAATTGTTAGACGACTGTTAAAATTAAGAAGATATTGATAATTTTTTAAATAATTAAAAGTATTTATAATTATGTCTAACTTACAAAGGTTATTGCAATTTACCCAAAATAAAGGAAGAGAAGTGATCAATTCGAATAAAAGTATTGATTTAGAATGTAGCGACACAAATTGAGTAGTGTATAGTGGAGCGGAAAGCGAAGGGGGCCCCAACGTATAGCGTAGGCGTGGGTCTGACTGCAGGGCGACGGAGACGGGTTTAAAAGCAGCATTGCTTGCTGCTTCCCTTGCTCCTTCAAAGTAGCTGCCGGGCGTTCACAAGGGCCTGTCTTCCTCATCGTCTTTGGCAGCAAGAAGCAGACCGAGGGCGGGGGAGAGATGGAGAGGCCGAAGAAGAAGCAAGTGCTGCTCTTCCACTGTGAGGAGGCTGAAGAGTTGGCGCGCAAAGTTGCTGCTCAGTCCGACCTCATTAAGCTCCAATGTATTAACTGGAGGTAACCTTCCGAATCCTGTTGCATCCCAAGAGAGGGGGGGAAATGTGGTTGTGTATGTGAGTTTAGGAAGTTGTTTTGGGGATTTTTGGTGGTGAGTTTATGTTTGTTCTTAGTCTTGGTTGGTCTGGTAGGAGGGCGGTGATTATAAGATGATTTGCGTCTGGTGAATACCATGAAAATAATTTTTGAGTAAAAGGAAAAGGGTTCCTGTGTTTGTTCTGATATGGGTCGCTTTTGTTTGTTGAATTGCTGTAATGAAGTTTTAGAGTATCGCTTTGGGGAATCTTTCCTGTATGTTGTCTCTCCAGGCAAATGCTGAAAGTTTTTCCCGGGAGGACACAGAATTCAATTGTTGGTTTTCTTTAACTCATGCCTTTCTGCTCTTAAGCTGATGCAGACTAGTTATAGTTACTTGTTATCTATCCCGGCAATTTGCTTAAAATCGCCAGAGTTTGTGATTTGTTTATAGAAGCTTGCTGAAATTCATGATGTTGTTTGTCATGCGATGGTTAAGTTTGGACTGTGAGAATTGCACAAAGGTTTGGAAAGTCAAGGATGTCTACTACCACTGTGGTGGTGTAGAAAGAGTTCATTTTTTTGGCTTTGTCATGTATTTTTGCATTTGTCCTGATGTCATTTATCCCGTTTTTCATAAGAGATTTGTTAAACTATGCTTATATAATCAGTCAATTCAATAAATACAACTAAACAGTAATTGTTGCAAATTTTCTGATAGTGTTATTTTCTCTTTTTTCATGTGAGTCATTTTAATTGAGTTCAGTTTATTTGACTATCCAACAGGAGTTTCGATGACGGGTTTCCAAATCTTTTCATAAAAAATGCACATGATATCCGAGGCCAGCATGTTGCCTTTTTAGCATCTTTCAGCTCAACAGCAGTCATTTTTGAACAGCTTTCGGTCATCTATGCACTTCCAATGCTATTTGCTGCGTCTTTCACTGTGGTATTGCCTTTCTTTCCAACTGGTTCGTTTGAACGATAGGAGGAAGGCGATGTCGCAACTGCATTTACCTTGGCTAGAATGTTATCAAACACTCCCATCTCAAGGGGCGGTCCGACCAGTTTAGTTATCTATGATATACATGCTTTGCAGGTTTCTTTAAGTTACACTCATCCTACTCTGTCTATTTATTCAAGATGCTTGTGCTTATATGACACTGTTTTAGATGTATTGATTGAGTTTCTTGATATATTTCTTTGATATGTGATGCTCCCTGCTTTACTAAGTTGTTATCAAATTTTAATATTCCTAGACCGGTCTTGTTGTTTATGAATTATGGGTGGTAAAGCATCATTAAAACATGCACTAATATCCTGCAGAAACTTAAGATCAACATTGTTGCTCTTGACCTTGGTGAGGAACGTGTATTCATGTCGTGAATATCTCCATGTTTAGCTCAATTAAAAGTAGGTATAGTTGTTTTAAAGACCTTGGATGGTACAACTTATTGAGTGTTAAAATGTGGGGGAAAGCCTCTTACAATAGTCAGATCATTACGAGTCCTCGGTTCAAATTTGAAAATTCCCTGTTCTCATGCTGTCTTGTTATTTTCTATTCTTTCCTAGATGTCTTCAGGTACAATCGTGGGTTCTTTCATGATCTGCTTGAAGTAATTATCAGCGTAACAAAAGTCATTTTAGGATTTGATAAAATCCAATACTATTTTGTTTAACACAAATAAATAGTATATGAAGAGTGGATCTTACAGAGATGAGACATCCTATCAATGACAATAAAGTTCATAATAAAATTCGAATTTTCAGTTTATGGTAGTAGACCTAGAGTTGCCCATATGATTAGCTTATATAATACGGAATGTCGGATTTTGGTCTTTTTAACTTCTGTTGTTAAACTGTATTTCTGATTAACACAATCTATCTCCTTTATTTTATTTTTTTTAAATGTTGATTCATTCTTAAATCGTTCCGTCTTGTCTGATTCTTCAACTTGAAGCCAAAATCAACCTTTCTGCATCCTTTATTTCTACAGGAAAGATTTTATTTCAGCGACACCATTTTGCCTTTGTTTGTGACTGGGATCCCACTTCTGAAGCAACGTCTTCAACTACTTCCAGAGTCTGATAAGGTGAGACTTAGTTGTATAAATTATGCTACTATTTTTTTGGCAAAGCCCCTGAAAGATTTCATATAATATCAGAATATTTCATCGTATCAAGTAAATGCATTTACTGATTATTAACCTGAATTTTTTCCCAGGTAGTTATTGCATTTCCAGATGATGGAGCTTGGAAGCGATTCCACAAGCTGTTGGATGATTTTCCAGTGGTTAGTTTATACAGTGAACTTTCATCTTCTTTTATCTTCTGCTTTCGTTTACCATCCTGTGCAGTTCTTATCCCACTGTTTGGCCGTAGGTCATCTGCAACAAGGTTCGTGAAGGGGATAAAAGAATAGTCAGGATCAAGGAGGGCGATCCTACGGGTTATCATGTTGTCATTGTTGATGATTTAGTACAATCTGGTGGCACCTTAATCGAATGCCAGGTGATCTTACCTTATTCCTTAACTATTTCAAGACCGAGCCTGAGTTTTTTATTTATCAACCTGCGAAAATTGACCCATGAATAACATGGTTTAGGTCGTCTTGCTATTGCCATAGTAATCGCTAATATCACTGCAAGTTCACACTGCAGCAACTTCATTCTCATAAACCTAATATTTTTGGTTCTCCCTACTGAAAAGAGAAGTTAAAGCTACGGCAAAGAGTCCAGTATAAGCACTGATTATAATATTGTAGAAACTCAAGAAAGGGGAACAAGTACCTTAATTGTGCAAATTTGTGGAGTAGAACTATTATTAATCATTTAGGCATTCGGTGTAAGGTAACAATCAACCAACGCACACTATTAAATGGCTTTGATTGAAGATGGGAGCATTCATCTGCATTAGATTATTCATATTCTTGGACATTCAACTTTTAAGGCCTAAAACAAGAAACAGTTATTTTTTAGCTTATCCTCAAGTAGTAAATCCATGCATCCAACTCAACCTTGAATCTATACTGGCTTGAATTTTTATGATGATAAAAAAGAACTTGACTCCATTATGTTCTATTACATACCATTGTGTGGTATTTTCAGAAAGTTTTGGCAGCTCATGGTGCAGCCAAGGTGAGTGCTTATGTTACACACGGCGTGTTCCCAAAGAAGTCCTGGCAGCGGTTTCTTCACAAGAGTGAAGGTAGTGTTTGCTTTTACTTGTAAAACTCTCTCTCTCTCTCTCTCTCTCTCTCTCTCTCTCTTCTCTCTCTCTCATCAGTGTTTTGGCAGATTCAGAGAAGGCATTTAGCCACTTTTGGATCACGGATTCATGCCCGCATACTGTGAAAGCCATAGCCGAAAAAGCTCCCTTTGAGGTTCTGAGTCTTGCTGGTTCTATAGCTGATGCTCTTCAAATCTGAGGATTAAAAGTGAATCAATAATCAAGTATAATAAGAATCTGTGGCTACATGTAGCTAAAGTCTGTATCTGAAGGACAACTCACATTCTTGTTGCCAATTGCAGAGTCAAAAGTGAGCCAACATATAAACCTGTCATGTTCATTAAAGTTTTTCTGTGTCTTCCTCTCAAATAATGTTTCCAATATTAATCCAAATCTTAGGAAACCATGAGGGTTTTGCTAGAGTAAAGGTAATTATCAACAATATCTCTTCTTTTCAATGACAAAAGTTTCTTCTCAAAATCTAGCATTTAAACACTATTAGAGTTAGTGATGAGTTGTAAGGTAAAGTTACCTCAGAGGTTGAGAAGATTAGGCCTTGCTTTCATATATCAACAAATATATTTCTATCTCACAAGAACTTGAATTGGCTGAATTCTCTCTCCTCTAACCAAGGGAATTCGTTTTTCCATCCAAAATTATCAACTATCATCTCCTCTCGCCATATTCTAGAGTTCTTTTTATTTAAAACTAAGTAAAGAACAAGATAGATTGAAAATACACTAATTGATAGTATAGTTTTTCGATCCCTCTTTCACAAATTTATTCCTTGCTAGCATGAGGGCAAATATTTGCTGTCTGGTATGGTGTGGAAAGTGGGGTAAAATCCATATTACCCCCCTATGATACTTCAAATGTTTCAAATAAGTCCTTGTGATATAAATAATACCATATAACCCCCTGTAAAATTTAAAAAGGTGCATATTACCCCCTTGCAAAATTTCATATTCTCAAAATTGCGGCTGAATATGTATATTTTGCCCCTAAATTATCAAACTACCCGTGTCTTTAAATACATATTTTACATATTAATAATTAAATATATTAATAACTAGAGATAGAGATTGGAGGTGGGTGGGGTCAAAATGATCGTTGTCGACAGGCTTTCCAATGATGAAAAGCACGCGTCGAAAGGTCATCGATGTCGGAGAAAAAAAATGATAGAAAAATGCCCAATACAAATTTTAAGATTATAAAATGGCTTATATTGAACATTTAGGTAAGGGGTATTTTAACCCGTGTATTTATTTTACGAACTCATAGAGACATCAATAACAGTCAAAAAGGAGAAAACCGGAAATGGTATTCCTATTTACATAATGCTCTTGGTTTCTTCTTTACTCCATAGCCTAGATCGTAGATCTAGTGCTTTTATTTATTATTATTATACCAAACCCAAAGTTTCAAATGAATACCGAACGTTGTTCATGCTTTTATTCATGCTTCTACTATATTCTTGGATCGATCCGCTCCATTCTAAATCATCTCAGAGGCATAGGAGACATGTTGTCAAATACTGACAGGGGATAGATTCTCTCTTGAAATCCACCATTCTCACTACATACTCCGATTGCTCTGGACAAGTTTATAGCGACCATATCAAAAGACACAGTCGTCTGTCTCCAAATCCAAGATACAGTCTGCGTATGAATGCGACTACCATGATTCCTCAAGTTCGAGGGCTAATGCCATACTATCGAATCAGGAATTTCAGTCATACCGACGAAGTCTTCAAGGCTTTATTAGAGTTTAAGTCACTAGTTAAATAACCCACTAACATTGCATAGACGACTTACGTCTCCTACCGATGAAACACAACACTGCAATAATTAATACAAGTCTCTAAAAGACTATCAATGTATTGTCTCGAGGTCCTTGACTTGGGATTTCAGATCGAACCTCAAAAGTTGATTTAAAAAACTATCAATCTATGCGCAGCCCAATCCACGTGTTTAACCTTTCAATCTGTGGGCATTTGTTGTGATGTTAAAACACCGTTAACATGAGTACTAAGCACAACAAACACATGTTCCATACTGAATACTTACTCTATTCATCTTAATAATATTGTCGAATAGTTGTCAATTCAATTGGTTTTTTGATCACCTATTTTATCAGCATTAAAGGTCTAGCACAAAACCACCATCTCGACAATAGACCTTGAAGGTCTCTAAAAACCTAACATGTATAGACCATCAATGACTGTTAGATCATTTTAATATCAATGGAACACATAAAATCGTACAATTAGATCCCCTTAAAATATTGAACCTTTCCTCCATTACATATAAACTTATGCTTCTCACATTACAACCCAACTATACTTAAGCATCGAAGGACCATCACCGGGCTCCCCCCGCCTCCCCTTCTAACAATCGTGCGTTTCTAGAAGTTTGTATTAGAGATGCAAGGCATACCCATTTGAGCTATATTTTTTGGAAAACTCGTAACAGTAGAACTTATATTTTTTTCAAGATTTGTTGAAAAGGTTAAGAGAACCAAGGTCTAGCCAAGTTTGAAAAATGAAATTCTGAATCAACACAGCAAGTGCCGAAAACTACCAGTAGGCCTTTCTGCGTTCATACACATGTGAGCATAAGAGTCTCAAAAACTGGAAGAAAGGCCCCATGTACTGTAATTAGCTGTGTACACATACCCATGCTCCTCATTGCAATACAACAAACATTTGCAGAGGAAACACATCCAAAGTACACAGTCGAAAGATTTATGGAAAAACATAATAGGCCCATGTCATAAATACATAGTTCTAATGTCAGTACACAACCATTGGATAAAAAACATGCAGGGCCTGTTTGCGGCAACTATACACTTTCTGGAGCGTCCCATCTATACATACTTCCGACACTTAACCACCTCTATAAATCACTATACGATGCTAGGGCTGAAACATTGAAAAGATATTCACAAAAACGAAGCTAGAAATAGAAAAAAAGGAGAGCTTTTCATCTCGTTCGTCTCCCTTTGTTCACACAATCAGTTGCCGGAGTACTATGGACAAAATGCTGCCACTGCCTCGTTAAATATTCTTCCAAGAGACCAATGAGTATCCATCAACAAAAAGCGGACACCGCCTAAGAGGAGAGTAACCATATGCACAATCGAGTTCCACTACTAACTAACACTTCATATATGCAAAACTATACAAAGTCAGCACATATTCCCCCCGATTCTTATTGAGAGCCAGCTAGTTTACGAGCAAATTCAGCTTCGGATAGCATCTGATCACCCTTTGGGCTGTCCAGGGAATCCAGCATAAGTTCCGTCCGGCTGACGGATAAAGATATAAGATTGCCAGACGGAAAAGCATCCTGAATGTCCCAAAAATGACATAAGAAAATGAAATTTTGTTATAAAAAAAGGCAATGTAAGTTAACATGAATCTCTTCCAAGTTTATGTTAAGCTAAGGTTGCTCCATACCAGATCACCGGTCCCTTGTCCCTCAGATTGGAAAAGAATTGGCCGGCAGCGTTTGTCTTCATTCATTAAACTTGAATTCTGAAAGTGCGAGACAAGAGCAGCCTTTCCCTGTATTCTTGCATATGCCAAGGAAGCAACCTTTTCACTATTGAACTTTTCCCATTTCTTCCCATTAAATGCCTGCTAAGATTTAGAAATCCACTGTCACGAGCAGATAGATTCTCTTAAGATATAACTACCATCATGTGGTTTGTCAGGATTGTTAGAGACCGCATGCTGGACAAGTATATCAGACAACCAAAAATGCAACTCAAGAATGATAATGTTTCCATCTTTTACTTGCTGACAATTTGATATCTAGTGGTCGTAACAAGTACAACTACTCTGTCACAAAGTGACCATGGACTGGAACACAAACCTCATAGAAGGTGATGATGTGTGAAGGAGACACCATATTGATGAACGCATACCCAACGTTGCATTTGTTCTGGACACAAACAAATAAATGTAATATTCCTGTTTCAAGATTACTGGAAGAGTAAACAAAAATTTCTAAGCAACCATAAAATTACCTTGAAATCTATTGGCAAATAAGAAAATCATATGTACCCTGTGAGTTTCGTCGATAGCAGCGAGAAGCATCTTGGAAGTGTACCTTTAAAGATGGATAAGAAGGAAAATATGTAAGAAAAGCAGCATTGCAAAGTGCATCAGCCCAAAGCCCAAGGCCAAGAAAGAAATTGTTTCTGAGTTTCTTACTTGTTGGGGATGTTTGATCATGAGAGTAGTCCTACTATCTTCACCATTTACAATTTTTTCCAAATCAAGTTGATACTGCTTTTTATTATCCATCTGGCTTCCACTCTCGAGCCTTCTACTTCGACTGCCATCAATTATTCCATCATTGATGATTGCTCCAAAGGAACCACTTCCATAATATATATGGCCATCTCTCGGCATCGACATCATTCTGGGACTAGGAGAACTGCTATCAGTGAAGCTTCCAGCAAAAGCAACTCCTACATTCATACCCCCAGGGGTACCAGCATTCACTGCATGCTTCCCGTTGTGACCAAAATTTGTTACTCCAAATGCTGCCTGGTTTATATAGGATGTTTCAGGTGAGTCGGGAAAAAAGCCAAAATGCCTTTCCAGTTGAATGCCAGATGGAGCAGATCCAACATGATGATTTGAACCAAGAAATGGACCACGTTGGTTAGTGTATGGAAAACCAATCCCCTGCCCACTAGATGGAAATGGGCGTCCCTTCAATGAAGACGTCCACGGCGAAGAATTGATGTGATCTGAGTGAATGGTGGGACTTCCCCAAAGAAACTGAGGACCAGAGAGTGTTCCGACACTAGATGGCTTGGAATAATCAAATGGTGACACAGGTCCAGAACTTGCACTTAATTTAGAATCAGGGACAGGGTAACGATTCTGAAAAGCTAGTCCCTGTGTGGTATTAGACTTTGTGATTACTTGGTTCACATGGCTTATCCTTCCAGGATCTTTACCAATTGGTGAAATTTTCACAGGATTTGACATGGGAAGAATAGAGGCTAAGCCAGGCAAGTGATTGCTACCCACAGGACTGAGGCTTCCCAACTTAGGCATCTGACTATAACCATGCAAGGAATTGTGCTCGACTGGACTACCAAAACTGGGCCAGCTACCTGCAACAGACTTGTCAACATTTCAGTTCAAACGTTAATATACAATCATGACAGAAAAAAAAAACCATCAGGAGATTGTTGATAATGCAGACTCCAGTAACATGCCTGGAGGAGAATTTGCTACAGGTGAACCAACTTGATGCAGGAAAGCTCTAGCTTCATCCAGCTCCTGCTCTTGACTCAGCTGCTGTATTAAGCTGTGAGAAAAAAGCACATTTTATCCTTTTAACTGGGCATTAAATCAATTTGCTATCACATTTTATCCTTTTAACTGGATACGCAATCAATTTGCTATCTAATCCTAGTCAAATCTAATATTTATAAACCAGAGAGTTAAGTCTAGAGGATCTAGAAGTTGCAGGTCTCAAGACAAAATCAGTTAAGGTGGCAAGCATCCCAAGTCCAACTTCTACTCAGTTCATGTAACACAAAATTAAACCATTAGTTAATTAGTTTGCAGAAGCACATCAAGCAAAAAGTTATCTAGATATCCCAGCTAGCAACAATGCATTACCAGCAAGGTTATCCAAAGCTTCTATTAGTGTTATATAATGCAGTTGCAGAATCAACATTAGCACAGATTAGTAACAAAACCGAAAAGAATTGCAAGAGATGGATCAACATTTAAATGGAATCAAAATGCCAAATATCATTGCTAAAACTTCTATTTCACAAATATATTGTGACAGTTCCAGCAGGAAGGATGCAATAAATGTTACAGAAAGTAGAATGAGATGGTAAAAGGCAACCAAGATAACATAAGCACCTAAAAGAATAAATTTGTATTCTACCTCCTACGGGCTCCACCAGGCCGGCTAGGTTCAAGCTTTATGCGTTTCCCAGCTATGTCGCTTCTATTTAAAGCCTTGAGAGCTGCCTCTGCAGCTCTCACATCATAAAACTCAATGAACTTATGGTGTCTTTTATGTGTTTCCCTTATCTGCATTTAACGCAAAACACAGCTGAGACAGTTGCCTAACAGATGCAGAATAGCCCACAAAAAAAAGAATGAGTACACCAAGAACAAAAGACAAACTTGATAGCAATATTCTACCTCCTTAACCTCCCCATAAGCTCCAAATATTTGGCGAAGGTCATCATTGATACAGATGCATCCAAATTGAACACCACCAAAGTTCCTTGGTTAATATCCTTTTCAGATGGGTTATCCTGCATGAGAACAGTAGTTAATAGGAGGTCACCTATTCAGCAACTTTACATAGTTCAAGTTAGAAAATATCTTGGTCCATACCTTTGGAATTGAGAAATGAATATCAAGTTTTCTTCGTCTTAAGGCTTGCCCTGTAATGCACGCATTGCAGTTCGGGCAGCTCTGATATCATAGTAAATATCATCACAAATCCCTGTGTTTACATAGAGTATAAAGAGTTCTAATATCTCCGTATTGCTATCAGGAGGGAGAAGAAGAAAAGGTAGAATGACAAGTTAGTACTCAAACAAGTTTTATATCAGAAATGTTTTGAATTTATAAGAAATAAACAAAGAAACCCACAGTTAATCAGACCAAAAAAAGCAATACAGCCTGAACAGAAATGAGTATATATGCCATAAGGAAACACAATACCAGGGTTTGATCAAAATGTTTCTCATGCATATGAGTATTATATAAGACGTATGCTTTTACATATTTCATAGATATGTGTGTATGTGTGTCTGTCTGAGGCAAGTTTTGCCACTAAATGTATGCGCTAAATATAATAAATATTCAAGGATATGTGCATCTTTGACTTTATAACAAGTCAAATAGTATCAACTGTGAAAAGAAAATAGGAATCATAGAGAGACGCAATTGAAGAAAATGTTGAAAGTAATAGAAAAGAGTCAGAGAGGGACATGATTGTACTTCTAAGGGTTATGACTTGACAAACGAAACTGCCAATTAGATAACTTAGGCCTCTTCATAGTTCATGATAGTAAGTAGTAGATAGAACAGTTGCATTAACAACTAGAATCTGCAACTCCACAATAAATTTGCCAGAATAATAGATATCTTATTTAAAGAGGGGAAAAAACATCAGCACATTTAAAGGAATTGTCATATACAACAAACTGCAACGCCGTTGCAGATTATATCAATTAAGCACTAAAACCAGGAGGATGCATACATTTCCTTTGGAGAAAAAATGGTGCATTTACAAAAGCAAAAACTTAGTCTAACCGCCATATTGTTCATGCGATTCTCGCCGCTAACTAGATAGTTTTAGCTAATCAGCAACGCCACCACATACATATACAGTTAGCTCCTTTTGAAGAGAAGAGTCTCCGTTTTAGAATTTCTGTAGAAGTTTAAAATAGAACATTTATGTAGAAAGGCAATTTAAAATTCTAAGGATAATCACGCATCTTTCTGCTAAGAAATGGCATCTTGAGCTAGGCACTCCCGGTGAGTTCGTCTCATAAGAATTACCAAACTAGATTACTAGTTCACCTAACATTCTTTCAAAGTGAAAGAAGACAACAATTTTGCCACAACTTCATAGACCACAATAACTTTAATGGTTATTCCTTCATCCCTTCTCTTTTTTTTGGCTTGATATTTATAATGCACATAATAGATTGCAAATACTTTTGCTCCCTTCACAACATCTTCATTTAACTCATAGAGGAAGATAACCCAACAAAAAACGGCTAGCAAGATCCACTAGGGGTTATTAAAACAATAAATAAATAAATAACTTAGCAACAGAAAGCAAGGAAAGACGAGAAATGACAAGAATACGTGCTGCAGAAAGATCATAGATGCAAATAATTTGAATCTGGTTAATAATACCTCAAAAAGAGACCTCAGTTCAGAGTCCTCTACATTACTGTTGATCGAACAAATAATGTCCTCGAGGGTGCTCTCCAAATGGGTGTTCACCACTAACAGCTCCAACACCATTCGTGAAACCATACTGAGAAATGCTGCTTCCGGTAATACCATCTGATGTACTTAACCTTAACATACCATTGACCATGTTCTCATGACTTTCAGGCTCTATCTCCAGTCCCCCTCCACTTCCAAATAAATCCTCATCCAAGTCCTCAAGTTGAGCTGGCAACCCAGTAAGATCAAAGTCATCCATCACACCAGCTAAAAGTTCGTCTTCATCACCAGGAAGAAAGCTTCCAACAGTACTTGGTTCAATATCTTCAAGTGGATCCTTAACTTCATTTTCTAGACGAATTTTATCAAGGTTAGCAAAGCCATCATCAAGTGATTGACCAATTTGTTCAGATCCATTGAAATTAACTGCCAATCAAAAGAGCAAGGTAAGAGATTTCCCTGAGTAAAAGAAACTCACAACAAATTTAGTTAGTGGCTAAATTGTTGATACTCACGTTTTGCATGTGGAAGCACAGGCAAAGAGGTAGAAAATAGGCTAGCATCTCTAGACGCATGATATGCATCAGTTCCGCTGGAAGTCTCCATGCACTTTTTTCTTTCTCTGGAATGGTTGCAAATGGAATTTTAGAAGGAGCTACAACACAAATTTGAAATAATGAAGATTTAGAATACAGGAGAACATGTTCCTCAAAATTAGCATGAATCGTGCTTCCCAGGTATCAAATAGCAGATAACTTGCTAATGAGATATAAATGGGCTCTTTACACTAACCAGCAATGGAATTTTTCGGTGGATGCTCCATGAAATCACTTCCTGCAAAAACCAACCCTCAGGAATGAAGTATCATACTAGCTCTGAGTTTGCAAGTCTGCAAACGAAATGGGCGTCTAAATTTTATACATTGAAATCCTTGATCAACATCCAGATGGAGCAGACAAATGCTAAACTTACTTAACGGGTAAGTAGACAACTCAGACACATAGAGAAACACAATTAATCTCGTTATTCCGACCAAGTACAACTAATGACAGAGAAGCAAGAAACATAAATGTCTTAGCCAAATTGAGAAAAATGCTAAATTTACCAAACAATTCCAATAAAACAAGGAAATGGAAGTCACTTTTAGAAACAAGTTCAATAAACATGCAGACATAAAGTAATGTGTATATCACAAAATTAATCACCAACTCCTGAGCCAAACAAAGACAACAAAGGCCCACACGCATGTCATATGCACATATGAAGAAAAAAGAATGGACTAGACATTACCCACCACAAACAATTTCTGGTACTAATATTAAAATTTATTACAGACGCAGAATCGTTAGCTTGATTCACAACATGAACACAAGGAATCTACTACCCATCTATGTTAAACTTATATATTAATAAGTAAATCATAGTACAAAATTTAAACCAGCTCAATCAAAGTGAGTACTCA
The DNA here is from genome assembly GCA_034509725.1 of Sesamum angolense. Taxonomy (NCBI): domain Eukaryota; kingdom Viridiplantae; phylum Streptophyta; class Magnoliopsida; order Lamiales; family Pedaliaceae; genus Sesamum; species Sesamum angolense. Next base: position 12,529,237 of record JACGWL010000015.1, read on the forward strand.
GTTATAAAATCAACTTGGAGCAATTCAGCAAATAACACATAAATTAACTCATCTCTAGTAAAATTTATTTTTGCGCCAACCCATGCCCCAAGCTAAAAAACATACAAAATCAGCTAAAAATGTTAATTCCCCTCACCCCCCCCCCCCCCCCACAAGAAAAAAAGAAACACTAAATCAAGAATTCATGGAACCCCACTTCAAATCTAAGACTTCAAACTCCACCGCATGCAAAAGCCAAACAAAATCCAAGAAAAGATCACAACTTTAGTACTGTATACCACATAAAGATCGCAGCTTTTACCATAAAAATCATCTGATTAACAGAGTTCCGAACACGAACCGTATCTTAAACCCAAAGAAACATAAAGAAAACAATGATGCAAACAAAACCCAGCTCAATCAGCTAAAAATAAAAAGGACAAAAATTCCCAAAACCATACAGAATCACAGAGCGAGCCGAAAGAGGGTACCTCATAACCAAGGTGAAGAAGACTGATAACTGCCAAAAAAGCGGATGTAAGAGAGAGACAGAGACAGAGACGAGAGGAAAAGGTAAAAGAAAAATAAAAAAATCTAAGCCCTGGTGGAAAAGAGAGGTCAAGAGAAGTAAGAAAATGAATTTACACGAAACACACACGAACAAACAAAATAAACACTCAGAAAACCCCCAGAAAACCAAAAAAAAAAAAAAAAAAACCAAAAAGATTCCGTAGAAGCAGAAGAATTGTTTTCTTCTACTCTTCCACTTCCTTCTCTCCCGCCGGAACACCAGTAAGTGTTTCAGAGAGAGAGAGAAAAAAACAACAAATAAATCAAAAATTGTTTCAGAGAGAGGAATGAGAACAATTTTAGAGAGAGAAACACACACACACACACAGAGTCAGAGAGAGAAAGAGGGAGAGAGCGCACAAAGCAAAATGGTCCAAAGGGCACACACAGTGGAGAATGATTGGAGGGAAAGAGGGTATCTGACAATGTTGTGAGTCATTATAAAAATTTAATGATAGGATTCTTTATTAGATTTTCATCTTAGGAAAACAAAATTCTATTTTAATTGCATAAGAACATGAAAAATAAAAATTGCTTGTTTTAATTTCTATTTTGGTAAAGTTCTGTTTGGCTCTGATTCTAAGAATAGGGATCAAAAGTAATGATTTACTATGATTTTTACATTTCGTGTTGTATTATAGCATTCTAGGTTAACACAATATAGAATGTAAAATTGCGTTTGTCGCCCTATTTATGTAATCTTTTTTCTATAAAAAAGAAATATTTCAAGCCCCATAAAATTAGTGGAAAAACAAACACACCGACATATCTAAAATTTTTCAAAAGTTGATTGACAAGCATGGATTTGTAGTTTTGTGATAAATGCATGCGTTTATTATTATTGATCAATAATATTCGGAGATATAATAGATTTTACTGACCAAACAACTTCCTTCTACAGCATAAAGGTTTGTTGTCGTACATACTTGATTCAGGTTTTCCGTTAAATATTCATTGATCTCATTTTAGATCTTCAATTTTTTACTAATACGTCCAACCGAGCTGACGATCCTCAACATATCCACACACACGAGCACAAGAGAGAGAGAGAGAGAGGACAAATGGCAACAAATAGTATTTCGCACAAATTTATCAAAATTTACGAGTGACCCATTAAAAATTTATTGTACTCGTGATCCGATCTGCCTTGGATATAGGATCCAGTGTGTTGATCGATAAGACTTGCTATACCTGATTTAGAAATTTTAAAATACTAAAAAATATAATTTTTTTAAAAATAATAAAAATTACTTTATAATATAGAAAATAATAGTATTATTGAATAGTTTCATCTTTAAAAGTTATTGATGTATGTCGTAGGCTCTAAATAATTATAACTTTCAAAACATACGTTAATTCTACATACAATCAAATACAAATTATTTTACTCTATTATTTAAATTTATAAAAGTATCATTTTTATGTATTTATAGATGAAATATACACATATTTTTACAATATATACAAATAATAAAATATATATAAAAAAGAAGTATAAAAAAAATTAAAAAGACCAAATTTGAATCGATTCCAAATTAAAAACATCAAGTTCGAGACCCACCCGTGGAACCAACCCTGGCTCCGAATTCAAACCCGAACCTATTACCATTCCTAAGGGAGCGTAGATGCCAAACAGCCTACCATTTTGAGAGTTTCCATCTTTTTATTGTGTGAATTTATTATTTTATTATGTTTTTGGCAATATTGTTTGTTGTGTGAGTGGAGGCATTGTTTGGTTGCAATTAAATATGGTTTTGGGTCCGTTGACACTTTAAACTCTTCAATATGCAGACAAACTAGGTAATGTGGTGATGATATTAGGGATAAAATGAGGCTGAGTTTTGGAGTAAATTACAAAAGAGTGCCACTGGGTTGGTATGATGATTGGTGGACAAAGACAAACATTGGGGGGTGGGAAAGTATTTTGCCTTTTATTTATTTTTAATTCCAATTCCATCCCTCTTTAAAAATTCAGAAGAATATACCAATGCGTCCCATTTCTTTAATTGGGAATTATGACAAAAGTTAGGGCAAAAGTGGGATTTCTTTTAATTTTAAAAGGATTATAAAATATTAATTTCTCCCCACTTTCTTGTTTGTTTCTTGTGGTTAAGAATCTATGTATTGGTGTTGCAATAATGAGTTCAAAAGACTATTAATTGTCCTATTTTACTATTAATGGTGTAATTATTGTTCATACCAATGAAAATTTAATTTATTGATTAGGGGGTGTTTGGCTAAATTTATCGAAAATACTTTATATGTTTGAATGTTTTTTTAGTATATTTTAAGGTTGATAAAATATTAAATTTTATTTTGCCAGTAAGAATTTAATATTTTTTAGCAAATATTATTATGAAAGTTATATGATGTTGGTAGTGGCTATTTTACAATTAATATGAATAAAATAGAAGAAATTTATTAAAAGTTTAAAGGATAGTTAAAAATTATTTATTTTTATAATCTATAAATTTTTAACATCTTATTTTACATAAGATAAGCTTTACTTGTAAAGGAATTTATCAAATATTTGATAACAATTTGTAAGATATTTCGAAAAATTCACGAGCATGTGTAAATGCCCTATTAATTAGTTCTATTAGGCGTTGTAAACTTGTGGAGATTGTGTTGCATATCTTGAGATATTCAACACAATTCCTTGTTTACTTGCATTTAGATCGGATAAATAATGACAAAAAAGATGATTTAAATTCTACGAGATTTGGTGCGATAATAGCCCACTTGAGGGGGACTAGATGTGATTTTACACATTGCTCCCTAAATATAAAAATATTTCATCCAAAATAACCCTAATTTTCCAAATATTTATAAAAAATTTCACATGAATTATTGATTCTATTTCAATCGAACACTTGTAATGGCTCCATACATAATCAAGTTTGAATCGAGACGAAACGACCCAAACATAGAACATGTTGATTCAGGGTCTCTTATATTATGCATATATACTTTATTATTAAGTGGGGTAAATTACAACCACCTCCTATGAGATTTGATATAATTACAAATACATTCTCATTGTGTGAATTGATAGAAATGCCCTTTTAAATTATAAATTATAATATTATAATTTTCTAAAATATTTTTATAAACTAATATTCTCTCTAGATTATTTATTTTACCCACCCTCAAAATTTTTTATATTTTTTCAAATTCTTTTATTTTTAAAAAAAAAAACAACAAGTTTTAAAATAATTTTTTCCACTTTACCGTCTAGGGGCTACATAATTATTTTCCATTTGAGGGGGTATTTGTAATTTTTAAACAATAAAAAAATATTCGTAATTATGCCAAACCTCATAGAAGGTAGTTGTAATTTACTCTTATTAAGTGAGAGCAGCACTTTGGTGTCTCATTTTTTGGTATGTCAATTTATATAATTTTAAATATTTAATTTAATTAATCAATTTATTTGTTAACTTCACATTCTCCCAATCTTCTATATCCCCAAACTACTCTTCTAAACCCCCATTGCTCACTCTTTTCGACTTTCACTAACTCTTATAACTTCTTCTTTATAATTTGAATATCTTAATTTTTTCAATTAAAATATACTTAAAAAATATATAAACTACTTTTTAAAATTTTATTTAATTATTATGCACACTCATTTAAATGTGCCACACACACTAATTTATTTTTAAGAGGGAGACCCCTATAATAACTACCATGATTGACAAAATGTGTATTGCCTAAACTATCCTAACTGTAATTTTTTCCCCACAAAATGACCATAGTTTTAACTAATTAATTTAATCAATACTTTCCTATTCATAAACATTTAAAATTAATTTATTATTATCAGATATTATTATTATTATCTTTTTTTTTTCAATTAAATAAATTTAATAAAAAATAAATTACGCATAGGCATCAGGTGTACTTCAATTGCTAGTTACAATTATGTCTGAGGACTTTTGACTCATTTTACTTACGGAGCTTCAATGTGGCCCTCACATCATAATTGATCATTTTATATCTTAAAGGAATAGTTACACTTCTCTTTTTCAAAATTCAGTGTAATTATACGTAAATTTTTCGTCGGAAAAATTACATTTAGCATTCTTGAGGTTTGCTTTCATTTAATAAATAAGTCCTAATTAATTAAAATTAACTGAATTTATTAATATTAACAAAAAAAGGAAAAAAAATCTATATTTACCTCCGATTGACTTATTACTGACTTATAGCAAGTTAAATAAATCTTTTTATGATCAAATTACCCTCATATGTCTTCACGTGTTAATGCATTTGTGGAGGTTTATCTTCACCATTATAAGAGTAGTTTAGTTCGAAAAATATTGTTTGACCTACAATAAGTCAGTTTTAAGCTAATCAAGGATAAATATCAATTTTCATTCAATTTTTTTATTAAAATAAGCAAAATCAGTAATTTTTGACTAATTGAGGGACCTATTTGTTAGATGAAAGCAAACCTCACGGGAGCTAGATGTAATTTCTCAAACCACCAGGGGTTTAGTGTAATTATACCAAACCTTACTATTACTAGTACTATTATTATTACTAGCCGCTGAGGCACGTCGTTTTTTCGTGCATATAATTTTCACGCTTTAAAATATATTATAAATAAGAGCACAATGTACAAAGCAATACATTATATTAAAAAATAAAATAAAAATAAAACTAATTTATTAGTTAATGTATAATTTGAAAAGTTGAATAAATTAATTATTTTATTAAATAAAGGGCATTTTTTTAACTTTATAAAAAATTAGTACAATAATATCATTAACCGTCATCTATGAACGTGGAGTCTTTTGTTTTTATATTAGTATTAGTATAGATTATTAAATCAATTTTTATCCTTAAAAGGAAAAAGTCATGGTGCAACACATAAGCGCATATTAATTTATGACTTTGGATTGTCTGCATTGCAAAGTTTGTTAATGATATGCCGCCGGAAGAACACTTAATTGACAAAGAGTAGGAATGATGACATTAGGAATCTAATCATTGTCTTGTGTTTATATTTAAATGATTTTGAGAGTTTAAAGGATTTTAAAATCATGGGACTCAATTTAAATTTCAAATTCACTTATGTTGTCGTAATTTTAATTAATGGATAAAACGGGAATTTTACATTCGATGTACAACAATACACCAGTTTGGTATGATTAAATCTAGTGAGATAAATTTTGAGAGAAAGCGGATTATGAATTGTCCCCTAATTGGGGCGACGTCGCCACAACTCTAGTTGGGCGACACTGCCCGTCGCTGGCCAGATTGCTAGCGTGGCCAGACGTCGTGGAGAGGCGAGGTGGAGGTCGAGAGGCGAAGACTGAGGGTGGAGGCGGGAAGCGCCGATGAGGGGAAAAAACTTACATAATTTTTTTTGTTAAAATCAATATTTTTCGTCCAAATTTCTAACAAAAAAAATTTGGTGTAAAGAATGAATTCTCAGAGGGGTGTAAATGTAATTTTAAAACTTTTTTGGAGAAAAATATAATTTCACATTTTTAGAGAAGCTCTAAGTGTAATTAACCCTATATATGTGTATTTTAAATGCAAAATTAAGTTTGTGAAAAATAGTTCTTTAGTAATAACATCATATTTTCATATCTAAAACAAGTGATGACTCATTGAAGAGGAATTTTGATTTTGGACAACCTCGATTAATTTTATGGCACGAACGTTGTTAATGAATCTTGAAAACGGGAAAGTCTATCAAGCCCCAAAAGAGTTAATTAACACAGTTAAAGGGAAAAATATAGTGGATATTAATTACTTACGATTGTGTAACGATTATTAGCCGTTGTTTCTGCAAGTGAGATAAAAGAACTTCGGCTACAACTAAAAATTATGATGAATATTTTGGTCATAGGTAAACCACGAATGTTGATTAATTATAGTCAAAACCTCGCATCCATTTTATCCGACCGTGATAGATAATATAATTTACTATAATTTTTAAGTCATAACAAATTATAATGTGAGGAATAATCAAGTTTTTTTTGTTAGTGAAGCTGCAAATCGACACAACCTATAAAAAATATAATATTTTTGCCAGTACGGCTTGCTCAGTAGGTAAATTGAGGCCTCATGATCTTAGATGTCATGGATTCGGAGCTCGCTAGGTGCGTGGGATGTTATCTGATGTATAAAAGGAGTTGATTTACTGCATAGTAGGAGTTGTTGCCTATTGTAATAGTAAGTGTTAATAAGTAGTTGATAGAGGAAAAAACCAAACTAGAATTAGAAAGGCTGACACTCCAAGAAAGAAAGGTGCTGAAAAAGGAAAGAAATCAATGAAAAAGAGAAAGGTTGATATTTCAGGAAAGAAAGGAAGGCGCTAAAAAAGGAAAGAAATCAATAAAAAAGAGAAAGGTTGACATTCGGGAAAGGAAGGTACCGAAAAAGAAAAGAATCAATTCCAAAAAAGAAAGATATTGAAGAAGGAAATAAACTAAAAAATGAATAGATGACTTACCAAATTAGTGTAATGTTGTATGTATAAATACCCCTGTCATCATTAAGATGAGAGGGGGAGAAATAAAAAAGAGAGAAAAGAAAAAACTGTATTGTACCATTAATTAAATTTAGTTGATGTCATTTTTTAAACGATCAAATAATATGATTATAATAATAATTTTTTTATATATTGATGTGGCGAGAAATAATAATATAATAATTTTTGCCCACAAGTCTTCTTCAACACTGTACATAGTGATGTAGCAGATTCTGTATATAAATCTACTAAGCCCAATGATTACTTTTGTAAATTAAAATTTTATAAACAATAATATAATCAGTTTATTTCTTGTTCAAAAAGAAAAGAAAAGAGTTATAATGATGTTCTTTTAAGAATATCTTTAAAATTGAAAAATAAAATTTAATTGGTGTAATAGATATGATTAATTGATATTCGATATTTCTTTGTTCGTTTTTATTCGTTTCATAGTTTTCAAATTATTATAAACTAGCAGCATATGCATGTTCGATATGCACATAATGCAATATAGTTATAATATTAGTAAGCTACAAAACTTTGTATCACTTATTTGATAAATCGATAATGCAAATCTTCTTTAACTAAAATAATAAATTAAAATTATATATAACAAATGATAATTATACAAATAAAAAAAGTAAAGATAATTTTATGATAATATGAAGTTGAAGAATATATATAATAAACCACATTTCACGAAATCTTCAAACATTGGGAACTATTCTCAATTTTGACGAAATCTTCAGTTTTCAAAATAGTAATAAAAGTAAAAATATATACGTACTTTTTTCACTAAAAACATATATAATTTTACTATTCTCATCTCGGTGGGAGAATTACATCTTTAGTCCCTATACCTACTACTTATACGATTTTGATTTTCAAACTTTCAGGCTTAACTTTCAACTGTCAACTTTTTTTTTTTTATAGTTTTGGCCCTTTTCATTTGAGGGCCGTTAAAATAGACGAAAAACCTTAATAATGGAGGAAAAAAAACACTCCTTTCACACCTTGGACCTTGTCCTTTTCAATTATTCATTGAAAACCTCCATTTTCATTGTTATCTTCAAGTTTGGATGATTTATTTGAGAGAGAATTGATTAAAGAAAAAAATGAGTTCAAGCTCTTTGAACAAACGTTTCTACATTCTCAACCTAATGGCCCATAGAAGAGGAGATGGGAATTAGTTAGAGAGAAGGAGAAGGCCTTGATATATCACGAATGCATGAGTTCGAGAAACAAGATTACATAGAAATCACACCCATATTACTTCAACTAGTAAGCAATGTAACATAACCATAATTGGATGTGTATATAAAATAAACAAAGATCTTTGAAATAAATTACAAATAAGGACCAGCGATGTTATATTCAACTGGAGATTGCCCTCCCTAACATATATTCAATAACATATTCAACCTCCAAAGCAATACTAGGGAGAGTTTTCTACTCAGAACTCCCACCCGATTTCATTTGTTTTTAGAGCTTGAACTTGTATTTTAGTCATTTCTCTCTCAAATAAACTGTCCGAGCTTGAACTCGTATTTTAGTGAAAATAGAGGTTTTCAACCAATAATTGAAGAAGACAAGGTCATGTGGACTACAAGACTTGAGATTTTTGGTCTATTTTAACAGTCTTCAAAAACGGAAAGGGCCAAAACTATTAAAAAACAGAAAAATTGACATTTTGAGGACTAAAAATGTTGTCTGAAAGTTTGAGTAGCAAAATTGTAACTCTCTCCATCTCAGTCATATATTTTTTATTACATATTGATATGACATCACTAACAATTCTAAATTAAAAATATATATATATATATATATATAATTATCGACTTTATTGAAATATATATATATATATATATATATTTAAGTTGACACAATTAACAACGTACATCCAAATTCATCAACTACTCACAAATAAAATAAAATAATTAAACAAAGCTGATAAAAACTTTAATAGTTTGGAACTATATGTATATATCCATATATATATATATATATATATATATTTATATTAGTAGTACTCTTTATTTACTACTTTCTTGATGATATTAGGAATTTAGTACTCCCCACTATAAATTTTAATCTTATGTTGATTTAATATAAAAGGGATGGGAGCCCCGAAAAATTTCACCACCTTCAAATGGTTTTAAAACATATAATATATAATATATATATTATATATGAATTTAATATTATTGATCTGACTACTAACTAAAAAAGGGGGTTATTTATGAAAGAAATAAATATAAGTAAGAACTTTTTTAATTTATTCACATTTTATCTATTAAAAATAATTACTCTAAGATCTTGACTCTTGATATCGATGAAAAATAAAAAATTGCAAGCAACCTCTTTATAATATTGCTAATAAGCAAATTATCCATTATGAAAAAAAAATATTAAATTATCTTCCTGAATCTTCTAAAATGCAGCAATTTACCCTATGTGCTTTTTAAAATAAAGCAATTTACCTCCTTAGACAAGGAGTTAAACTGCTTCATTTTTTAAAATGGAAAAATTACAATTTTAGTCCTGTAATTTAAAGGGGATGGCATTTTTAATCCTGTACAAATTAATTTTCATAATTTAATCCATAACTTTATAATTTTGGTAATTTTAGTCCTTTTTCGATCAATTTGACCGAAAATTACAATTTACTTATAGTTTTAGTCCTATAAATAAATTTGCGAAGGACAAAAAATGTCAATTCTCTCAAGTTATAGGACTAAATATGTAATCGTCTCCTAAGTTACAGGACTATTATTGCAATTTACTTGGGTCATGTGCAAGTCACATGTGATTTTTCGATCAAATTAGCCGAAAAAAGGATGAAAATTGCTGAATTTTTAAAGTTATAGGACTAAATTGCGAAAATAAATTCGCATAGTACCAAAATTGCCCCCTCCCATAAGTTACGGTACTAAAATTGCATTTTTTCCCTTAAAAAATATAGATAGATAAACTGCTATTTTTATTTTATTTTATTATGAGGTGTAATTTACTCGTTTATAATATCACAAGAGGGTCAATTGCTATGCGCCCCCGTGAAAAATGAAGAACATTCACATTATTAACAAAAATTTATGTAATTTCTTTCATGATTGGGCTCGGCCCTTATTTCTAAAGCCCAATTACATGAGCAGAAGCCCAAATTCTTCTCAATTGAAAAAAAAAAAAAAAAAAAAGAAATCATAAGAAAAGAAGCAAAAACCTCCCTCAATTTTGTTTTGTTCTTCAAAATTGAGCAAATTGTTACAAAAGTTGCAGTAAGGGTTCACTTGCTTTCCTCTTTTTCTTTTAAAATTGTTAATTAGGACATTTGGACAACCCAAATTCATATTTCATCTTTCTTTAATTGTCCCCACAACAATTTCTAGAAAAAAATACAACAACAAAATGCAATCTACCCATATGATATGGGAAATAAGCAAAACAAACTTCTGTAAAAAATAAAATAACAAATTACTCCCTGTGTTTTGAAAAATGAAGCAAATTATTCTCATATCTAAATCATTGATAGAGAGTTATTTGCTTCATTTTTTGAAACACGGGAATAATTTGCTAATTCTTTTATTACAGGTGAGTATTTGCTCATTTCATATATCGCAAAGGGTACATTGTATTTAACACAAAAATACAGTATAGTAATATTTGTTGGTTGAATTGAAAATAACGAATCATCTTCTATTAGATGATTGGGATATGTCTTGACCCTTTAGTATTAATTAGAGACGAAATTATCCAAACACTTTTATAACAAAAAAAAAAAAAACAGGTAAAAAAAGAAAAAAATGCAATTTATTCTCTATATTATAAAAAATGAAGTCAATTATTTTTATCTAAATCACTGATAGGGGATAATTTGTTTTATTTTTCAAAACACAGGGAGTAATTTGCTATTTTTTTTCACAAATTTTTTTTACTCATTTCATACATCACAAAGAGTAAATTGCATTTAATCGGAACCAAAATTAGCATCAAATGGTATGTTGTACAAGAATACCATATGCTAGTGATGTTATTTTAAGACTGGGGGCATAATTAATGCATTTGAAAAAAATAGCTCCGGAGGCAATTAATACATCAAATATATATTTTTTAATTTGAAATTACGGCATGTCTATTTACTTGAATTTATTAATAAGGATATTTCAAATTATTTTATTTTATTTATTTATTTTTTTAATACGATTCATAACTTATACCAGTGACCCGTTATAGATTTGAATTTGCGATTAATTGCAATTATGGCCCAAGTGATAGTATTGCAGTCCCGTTAGCCAATTGTGTCTTATTAAAATTTAATTGTAAAAATGGTCCTTCACTTTTAACATATATCTATACTATATAAAAAAGAAAGGCCATTTTTATTCACAAACGGCGGTTACTTACCCCCGTCGTACCGATTTTTTACAAAGTAAAAAATGCCCTTGAGCTAAATATAACTAACTTATTCAAAGTTTTAAATTTTATTTTAACTGATAAATTATTTTTTTTATTTTATTTTATTTTTTTTAATTTTAGTATATTGGTTTATATATTTTACTCTTATATAATATATTTAAAATATAAAAATTATTTATTATATGCACGTAGAGACAGCGTGCCACAACGACTAGTATTCCAAAAAGCACTCTCTTGTTAATTCCCCAACCGTGTTAGACTCCCCCCAACCAAAAGACCACGTTTGGTAGCCAACTTTTTTTTTTTTTTTTAATAATTACATATAATAATTTAATATAAAATAATACTAAGTTATGGTTAACTAATTAATTATAATTTTATAAAACTTATAAATAAGAATTTATTTTAAATTTTACTTTGTAATTTTAATAAGTATTATTATAAAATTTAAATTATAAAATAACAAACAATAAATGCATAAATTTTAAAAATAAGAATTTCTTTTGATGTTAAAAAGTTATAATACTTTGTACAAGTTAGATATAATATATATATATATATATATTTGATATTATATTATATATTTTAATAATAAATACTGTTATTAGATATATATATATATATATATATGATATTATATTATATATTTTAATAATTAATACTGTTATTAGATATATATATATTATTATATATTAATAAATATGATTTTTTATTAAGATGCATATGGTAGTGATGGATGAAATCATATAGATATAAGATGTATTTACAAAAAGTTTTAAGTATTTTTAAATATTTTATATTTTGTGATATGAATATGTAACATTGATGTTTTTGTTTTATTATGGGGCAATTTATCAATTACACATTCTATCCCTTATAACAACTACGATAAATACAACATAATATTATCACACAATAATCGTACAATAATTCTTATAAAAATAAACTATTAAATTATCATCTTATCTAAATATCCCAACATTAATTATAAGATTATCTAACTCTCGTTAAATCCATAAACAAATAGAAATGGAAGAGTCCCAAATAATTAGCCTGTATTAAATTAATAATATAGACTAGCCCATTATTTACTTTAAAGATAATTACACTCCTCTCCCCCGAGGTTTGAAGTAATTACACGTAGACCTCTTGTGGTTTGAAAAATTACATCTAGCACCCCTGAGGTTTGCTTCATCCAACAACTAAGTCCCTTCATTAGTCAAAATTCACCAAATTAACTGATATTAATAAAAAAATTAGAAAAAACCCTTAATGGACTTATTACTAATTTATTACAAGTAAAATAAATTTTTTATGACCAAATTACCTTCATACGTCTTCACGCGTTAATGTATCTGAAAACGTATATCTTCACTATTATAAGGGTAATTTCATCCGAAAAAATTTATTTAACATGCAATAAGTCAGTAATAAGTTAATTAATGCTTGATATATATTTATTTCTAGTTTTTTTTATTAATATCAGTCAATTCGGTGAATTTTGACTAATAGAGGGACTTATTTATTACATTTAAGCAAACCTTAGGAGTACTAAGTGTAATTTTTTAAACCACAAAAAAATTTACGTATAATTACATCAAAAATCAGAAAAAGGGAATGTAATTATCCCTTTACTTTATTAGGTTGAAACCCGTGATTATCCGTCGAGCCCAAAAATGTATTTATACTTTTGCCAAAAAGAGAAAGTATTTGTATATTTCAACCTAATATCAGAGTTCTAATATATTTTATCCATTAGATATGGCCAAAAGTTTTCACTAGAAATTTTTTCATGTTAATCTATATAGATGTTGACGTAAGTATTAGGTGTAAGTATTGCTTGCTATACACATTTTTAGGCTTGGCAATGGATTCGAATTTTTTATATTCCCACCTCAAAAATCACTCCAAAATGGGATGGGTTCCGGTTCAAAAATTAGATAACGAGACAAATAGTAGATTCTAGCAAATAGCTCCTCACACCCCCTAAACTGGGGTAGGTCTTGGGTCCACCCCAACCTCCAGATCCCCTAGTATGCATTTTATTTATTTTTATATTTTTTATGAATACTTTTTGTAATAGAATTATAAAATATAAATTATATTAATAATATTATTGATAAATATAATCCCTTCCCAAGTAATTATAATATTTTTATGGATATGTTGTTGAATTTCTTTTCTTTATTTGTTTGATTATAAAATATAAAAATATTTGTCAAGAATAAATAAGTTACCATTTATATGATTTGTAATTTAGGTCGACAGGAACTCAACAAATAAATAAATAGATTAATAAATCAAGAATTTTGAATTTTCATAAATTTGAAGATGAAAGTTGATCAATCGCTCCAAATCTTATGTCAATATATAATATTTAAAAAAGAAATACAGTAAAACCTCAATAAATTAATAACCTTGGGACTATAAAATTTTATTAATTTAGAGAGATATTAATATATCGATAAATTAATATTTTTATTAATTAAAGAGAGACTTTTTTAATTCAGCAAATTTAGTACATATGTATTGAAAATAAATGAATTTATATATGTTTCATTGCTTATATTCATGCATCCACCAATTCTTTGTACATAATTAATTAATTAAATATATTCATGTATAACAGCAATTCATTGTATACAATTAACTATTATATTCATGGACGGATGTATCAAGTCATTAAAATTACTTAAATATATATGTTTACATTAATTTGTTGCACTTAAATAACTATTATAGTCAATTAAATATATCCATGCATGATGAATGAAACATATACTATATAAATCAATATGAAAATAAAATAATTCATAACACCCAACCATGTCTTCTCATCTAAAAGGCATCGCAAAATCATCCATGAATGATCAAATGCGTAAAGCATTATATGAGTATAAGAGACTATCTCACATGCACTAAAAAAGATTTAAATCCAATTAGATTTAAATTTTAACAAAAATCAAGTAACAATATATTCATATTTTATCAAAATATCATAATATTTATGAATTATTAATTTAGAGTTTTAATGGGACCTAATATTTATAAAGGGATTTTTTAAAAAATTATTATCTTATCGAATTTGATGGTTTTTTTACAAAAGCCCAAGTCGGGACCGAAAGATTTTATTATTTTAGAGAGTTTATTAATTTATAGAGTATTAAATTATAGAGGTTTTATTGTATTGGGTTAATCAGGCTAGACCCATCTTGATAGGTTTTGCACTGGAGCTGAGTGGGTTTTGAATCCACATTAACCTGCCCGCTACCACCTAATAGTATGGGTTATTTATATGCATCTTTCTTGATACTTTTTATTTTTGATGTCCATTCCAGTACTTGAGGTATGAGAATATGTGGCAAAGACTTTTCCTTTTGCTTATTTATTTGAATATTACAAAAACAATAACATTTTTAAAAGTTATAACATAAATATTGCAAGTCATGGACTTTAATTTTTCTAAAACAATAAATGTGGAGTCATGATCTGTGATAAGTGCACAATTTATCATATTTTGATGATAATAATGTCTTTTTTTAGAGCTAAAATACTCCGAATTATATAATTTGATTGCATTTTCAACATAAAAGGCATGATTGAGAGTAAAGATGGTAAATTAGAGCTAAAAATGGCATTTGAAGACATTTAAGGAAAAAGGAGTAAAATTGCGGCTGATTTGTCGATCCAACTAGACACGCCCAAAGCTTAATGTTGCAGCCAACTATGTAGAGCAAGGAAATGAGAGATTTTTGCAAGAAAAGAAAAGGAATGATTGCTGGTTAATTTTGACACGATCTCCTGATTGGAAGACTTGTTTAATACAAAGATTGATTTGTTAACTTTTTAGAAACAATTATGTACATATTCTTTTTTTATGTCTAGATTCATGAGGTACTAATAGTATAAAAGGGAAACACCTCACACCTCTTGGACCATCCTGTATTGGATCTTTTATCCAATCCATTATTTTATCTTTCATTCTATTACTTCTCTTTAGTTTTATACATTGCCAAATTGTTAATAGAATTCCACTTCTTTTTAGTGTGTTCTTCTATTAACATGTTAGGCTAGTTTTTTTATTTTTTAGTTAAGGTTATGGTGATTGCTTGATTTCTAAATGTTGTGAGATCCAATTTATGCTTACTATTTTCGTAAAAATAGGTATTCATGTTATTCTCTATGCTCTTATTACAAACATCTGGTTTATGAATAATACGACCAATTGTTCATTATCAAGAAGGTTGCTTAGATAATTGAACTTACAAATTCGTAATTATTTGTTTAGTTCAATAATTAGTAGCAATGTAGCATGGTTAATTATGTGATAGTAGTTAATTATGTTATAAGGAACACATGATCTAACTTAAATAAATCATCGTAGGAATTTATTGGTTAGAATCGGGTCTTTCTAATTCTTAATGATGTTGATGAATTAAATCTGTGGACGTTTCTAGGGTTGTTTATTGATTAGGGATTTAGCCAACGGACGTTCCTTGACTGACGAAAAGATAAAGAAAATGTGAGGTCGTTAAGTCGTACTAATTATCATAATTGGTTTATTTGTTGGAACGATTGTTATATTTGCTTTGATGATCAACCAAAGAAATCAAATATGAACTCGACTTTAACCGAAAAAGTCTTATCTCATATTTGTTCATCCTCTTTAATTTTATTTTTCTTGTAATTTAATCTTGTCTTTTCACTTATCACAATCAACCCCCCCCCCCCCCCCCCCCCTTATGTTTAATTTTTGAAGGAACCAACTTAAGCCCAATTCATGAAAAATCGATCCTACTCACCACTTCTACAAAAGTGTTCGAAAAACTTATTTTTGGTGGTCTCGACACCCATCAGTCTGCATCCACGACTCCAACATAATCTTCTTCTTCTTTTTTTATATTATCATATATTATAATTATTTAACTATGAATTTAAATACTTTTTAATAATAATCAATATAAAAGTTATAAACTTGTTAATTTAAAAAATCATACTTAATTGTTACAAATATTATTTATGTTCTGCGACCGCACTAATACATTTGAAGGATTTTGGTGTTGTTGGTATTCTTGTTTGACGTGTTTGTGGCCAATATATCTCATTTTGAATACGTGATGTCTGGCTTCAATTAGGGTGCATAGAAATACAAAGGGCAGTGTCATGGACCAACTTAAGGTCCCAACATCCCAATAATCTTCCGCCATCAACGGTTGGAATGACTTAAAATATGTCCTTCTGTAAGCTGTCAAATTATAGTAATTCTTAACTATTGATAACACCACTAATCATATATGTCATATCTTTTGAGCTTGAGAGCAAGGAATATCAAATTGACTCCATTTATCACATGAACATCTCGGGTGGCAATTTTGATAATGTGGGTATTTAATCCATGTCCATGGTAGTGCTTTGTAACGATTGAGGCCGACTGTTCAAACTGATGGTATCTTGTGACCGCATACTCAACACTTTTTGTGAACCAACTTTTGAACAACTTCTATGCATAGTCCGTCTAGAGTTGGTTGTTATTTAACATTACAGTATTCCAGCTCATCCTCTCACAAAAATAATGGATAGAAGGGACGAATGCTATTTCCACTATTGCAACTACAGGCAAGCGGCGAGCCCTTTTAGAACTCCATTATTGCATTATGACATGTTGGTTGTCAGAATGCCGCACCGGCATTCACTATCATGAGAAGCTATCTATTTTTCCTTTTCAATCTGGTATATCTATGCAAATGCTTCTAGCTTGTGGCCCTTTATCTCATCCATAGTTCGATTGAACTTTCTGATTTGATATTTAGAGGTAGCTCTCAAACAAAAATCTTTCAACATCACATTCTTATACCGATTGTTGAAATTAGAATACACGTATATATTGTAAGCAATATCAGTGCACTTCACAAGGTAGTACAAAGTCTCAAATATCAGATATTGATCTAATGAGACCAAGGTGATGGTCAGAAATAGGTATATCCCAATCGCCCTATTATAATATATTTGCTCAATAATTGAAGAAATTATTTTCATGATAAATAGGATTCTTTATCAACAAATGCAAATGTAAGAGGGAGTACTTATTGATTCCTATCCATGACAGGTGAAATCAACATTTTATGCATATACTTTGTATGTAAGTGAGTTCCATACACTAATGATTTTGTGATAGAATTGGAACCCTTTGATACACGATTTGAACGCCCATAAGGCATATTTGATCACACATGCACCACTTGACTGTTGGAAGATTTTGTACTCTCATTCAACAATGTTCCTTCATTCCATTTTGGAGAGCTCCTGTTTAACTTGGTAGCTTTCAAATTAAGCTCTCCCATGTGTGATAAATAATTTTATGGGCCATTCTTAAAACTATATTATGCCTTTTGGTATGATATGTCGAACCCTATTTTATCTTTCACAGTTTATGAAATGCTTTATTACATATATGCGGTCGTATTTTACCTATACCAAAGGTAAAGAAGCAACAAAACTTTAATTTAAATTGAAATGTTCAAGGGACATATCACTAATAATATATGTGTGGTCTCCCCCATATCTTGTTATCATCCAAAGTCCAATTTTTGATTTTATTATACCTCAAAAACTCCCATCTACACCACATATCTGAAAAGAAAAAAAAAAAGTCAATCAACTTATGGTGTTTGCTTAACAATAATACACACACACACACACACACAGTGTGTGTGTGTGTGTGTGTGTACATGGGGTACTATGCTTACAAATGACCTTCCACTTGCTTGGCGTACTCTCAACTACAACATACTCGCGACATGCATGTTGTATCGAATGATCTCTCACTGCTCCTATAAATATTATTTATTTTTTAAAATCAACCCTAAATCAGGCCCGCCTTCATTAGTATAAATTAATTTTGCATACTTCCAAGCTGAGACGTCCATGGAGTCCGCAGGTATCTCTAAAAATATTTGATCAAAGAATGGTAGAGTCATAAAATATTTGCTCAGTGGTTGTATATGACATAGCCGATTCACTTGATGATGATACCTTATGCCAATATTTCGACAATGACATTTATGTCAACATCATTTTTGGCATCCTCGGGTGGAATTGAAAATTCCACTTCGTCTTGTTCAAAATTATGATTTGAAAATTTTGTAAAACTATAGATTTTAGGGTTTTTTACATCATCTCATTGGGAAAAAAATCTTCGACCTCGTGAGCATATGATGGTGTTGTCCTTGTGTATTGGAGTTAAATATTTTCAACGCCTTTAGTGGTACCTGGGGAAAAAAAAAAAAAAGACATTGACAACTTATGCACAATTACTAATAATTTTAGTTACAAATTTATGCACTATATTTTATCACTAATTATTATGATTGACAACTTATTTAGATTAAAGTCACATTTAAAGTTATAAAACTCACAATTGTGACAACGAAATATTTATTTCACTTAATACATATAATTATTAATATAGTCACTTATTGTTTTGTAGCTAATTTTCTTATTATTTTATACCGTATGTTATTACTAAATTATCACTATGGACACTACAAAAAAATAACATCAATAACAAAAAAAGTCAAGTGATAATTTAATATTATCACTAATTATATATATATATATTTAGTAACAATAATTTTCTAATGATTTTCAGATTTTAATAGTGATTATTATTTTCTAAAAGTTTTGTTTGCAATAATTAATGATAAAAATTTACGTATATATAAAGCTATCACGAACATTAATTATATTTTGTTGTAGTGGATATGTCGTAAATTAATATTAGTGATAATTTGAATAATTTTTTTTTTAAAGTAACACGTTCTCTTAAAACTATATGAATTAGAAAACTTAAGTAGTTTTATATATATAGAGTTTTAACAAGAATTTAAAAAAATTGCTTTATTTATTTATTTGTTTGTTTCAAATACACATAAAAATAAATTATCATGAATCCGACCCCTTTCCAATCTCTTCAAGGGAAAGGAAAACCAATTCTAGTATTATTGTGTCCACTCAATTTTGTTGATTCATAGCTATTTGTACAAGCAAAGGAGCATTCATACATTCATACATAGTTGAAATCCTCGTCACCACGAAATTAAAGAAAACTTCTTGTCACCAAAAGTAGGAATCCTTCTCACTTATACTTTACAAAAAGCGTTATTACGTACCAACAATTTCTTTTCACAGCACAAAATTCTTTGGTTTTGTTTTCGTATTGTCGAAGAATTCAAAATCATATAAATCGCATTTTGTTCCAAGATTCTTAGATATGGATAAATTGGAATATATATATATATATATATATATATATATATATATATATATATATACGAAAAAATACAATTTACTCATGTGATATGAAAAACGAGCAAAAAGTCCTCTGTGTAAAATAAAATAACAAATTATCCACTGTATTTTGAAAAAAGAAGCAAATTCTCCCTCTATCTAAACTATTGATAGGGGGTAATTTGCTTCATGTTTTAAAATACAGGGGAGCAGTGTGTTAATATTTTTTATAAATGGGTATTTACTCATTTCACATAATACAGGGAGGTGAATTGCATTTAACCCTATATATATGTGTGTGTGTGTTCAATTAACCATAGAAGAAAATAGTATAGTTAGTTATGATATCTAAAATTCAAAGATTGTGACAGAAAGTAATTAATCACGATTATGCAATAGTTATTAGCCGTTGTTTACATTAAGACCAAAACATAATAGTCGTAGCTAAAAATAATGAAAAATGGGTTGTACCCATAAACCACAATAATTATTTGGTGATAGTTACCACTCCTAGGCCACATTTACTTTGAGTGATATGATTAAAAGGGATATATTAAATTATGATTACTATCATGAAAAAATCACATCATCTACTAAGCTTGAAGCACTAATCACAAGCTAATAAAAAATAAAGTAAACAAAAAATAAAGGGTGATTAGCCATGATATCATGACTAATCACCCAAAGTAAAGGTGTCCCTAAAGTATCCACCCCACATCAATTACCCCCTAAAGTATTAAAATCTTTAAAAAAAACTCTAACATTTACTTTTTAAATTTAAAAAGTCCATTTTGCTCTTACAAAAATTGCTTCGTGAAAAAAAAAATAAAAAAAATTTTAAAATGCCAAAAATAACTATTTGTTTAATTCTAATTTCACTTGTTCATCAAGCTCTTTTTATTTTAATTTTACTTTTTTTCAAACTAAATTAAAAATAAATTTATACATATATTAAAATTACCATAGTTATATAATTATCATATATATATATATATAATTATAAATATATATTAATTCTATATTTTTTATTAGTTCATCTGCCCTTTTGGTTTTATTAATTGTATATTTATTTAAATAAATATATAAAAGTATATACATGTATAAATTTATTTTTAATTTGATTTTAATAGCAAGTGAAACTAAAATAAAATTAGCTCCAAGTATTTTAGAGTTACGAAACGAAAAGAGCTTGATGAATAATTTTTTACGTGCATATACAATTAACTTTCATAATTGTAAAATACTTGATTTTATTTTAATTTCACTTGCTTGTGAAATCAAATTAAAAATAAATTTATACATGCTATATATTTATATATTTACTTAAACAAATATACAATTAATCAAATCAAATGAGCTAATGTACTAAAAAATACTGAATTAATATATATTCATAATATATATGATAATTATATAATATGGCAATTTTATGAATGTATAAATTTATTTTTAATTTTGTTTGACAAATAAGTAAAACTAAAATAAAATGAGTCACAGGTACTTTAGGATTACAAAATAAAAATAAAAAAACTCAATAAACAAGTGAAACTAGAATTAGACAGATGGTGATTTCGGCATTTTTTTTTTTTTACAAAGTAATTTTTATAAAGGTAAAATGGACTTTTTGATCTTAAAAAGTAAAGGTCATGGATTTTTTTTTGAAGGTCTTAATACTTCATGGGGTAAATGATGTGGAGTAGAGATACTTTAGGAGTGATAACTGTATCTAACTCTTTTTTTTTTTTTTTCCTGAAATGAAAGCAATGGAATATTATTATAAACACGTCACTAATTATTTAAAACAATAATTTTATATGCAATTTTAATAAGTTATAATGAATAATTATTTTAATAAGATTAAAACTATTTCCAATTAATATGTACCTTTACTAACAACTTTAATATTGTGACATTAATATTATCTGTGTAAATTATTTGAACAAAGATTAATATTTTATTTCTTGTTGTCTATAAAGTTCAGCCTCCAAACAAAGCATAAATCTAACTTGCAAGACATGAGCACAATCAGCTTCCACATTTGTTAGCTTTAGCTTAGTGGGATTGTTTACCTTTTTCTTGCACCTTTTGAACTCAATTATTTTGTGGCTCTGATTCCAATTCCAACTTTTGACAATGGCTACTGTCCTCTCAAACCTTTCAAAACCCAAGTCTAGTTGATTCCAACCCCACTTTACAAACATAGATTATTATTATTATTATTGATACAACCCTCGATTTAATCGGTGTCCCGTTATGTGAGGTATTATCCGCTCTAATTTTACATGCTCTACGGTTTTGTCCTAAAAGACATCACTAGGGAAAGGAGGTCTTGAAATTTATAAGCCACTCAAGTTCCTCGTCTGCAACCAATGTGGGACGCTTGCCTACATCATCAATTATTATTTTTTAGGGATGACTACAATATTTCCAATAAGATTTGATATAATTACACGTCGATATCTTATAATTATAAATTTTAAATTTAATACTTTTGAGTTTGTTTATGATCAATAAATAGATCCATTCGTTAGTAAAATTCTGAATTTGCCGAATATCAACATAAAAGTTGAATAAAAATTCATATTTACCCTGATTGATGCGGTACAAATTTATTACATGTTAAACAAGTATTTTATGACTAAATATTATTATCACACGCTAATGTATGTAAAGAGGTACATCTTTAATCTTTATTAATAATTATATCTATCTCGTTGCATTGATTAATAGATAAATATGTGTGTATGAAGAGATATATTGAGACGACTGCTGGACTTTGGAAGTCACAAACTGAAAAAGGAAAAATGCAATCAATTTTTTGTAATATTGCAAATGAACAAATTACGCTCTATAAAAAAATAAATAACAATTTATCTTTCTTTATTTTTTTAAAATAAAGCAGTTTTTCTCAATGTGTTTTCTAAAATGAAGTAATATCTAAGAAGTTAAATTGCCTAATTTTGAAAAACACAGGGAGACAAATAACTTTTTATTTTTATTTTTTTATAGATATGTAATTTGTTGATTTATAATATTATAAGTGGGTAAATTGTATTAAACCCAATTGAAAAATATATTTTCTTTGTTAAAATTAATTACAATGAAAAAAAAAAAGTCATGCCAAAATATTAATTAACCATGATCCTAGCCTATTATCCATATTTCTGTGAATGAGACCAAACATTAATCGCAAATCAAAAACTATAAAAATAACTAAAATTGAGATAAATATTAATTGCCCGTGATCAAATTTAAAATTTTATATTACTTTTATTTGATTATAATAAATAATATTAATTTATCGTGATTTTATTAAACTTTAGTCATTTTTTAATAAGGGGAATAACTCATTGTTTTTAAGTTATTACTAGAGAAGTGTGGACTCCTCTTATACATGCGTGGATACTGCCAAACAACTGCCTACAAAATCTTTTGAGTTAAGAAACAAAAAAGTTAATTATACTTATATCCCCACTAAAAATATTAAATTATACTTTTTAAAAAATATTTTAAAATTATACTTACGCTCCCTCTAATTTTTTTAATTTATACTTGACCCAATTCCATTACCATTTGAACAAAAAATACCGACGTAAGCAAAAAATTAAATAAAATTTTAATTTTACCTCTTATTTTAAATTCTCACATATATATTTTTTTACCAATAAAAAAGATAAATATATATATATATATATATATATATATATATATATATATAGAGAGAGAGAGAGAGAGAGAGAGAGAGAGAGAGAGAGAGAGAGAGCAAGGTAATATCATTATATATTTTTTTTAAATACAATAATATTACATGAAAATATTAAATAAGGGATAAAACTAGTAATTTATGCAATTGTTTTTGCTAACACCAATATTTTTCGTCAAAACCCCAAAAAAAGTGAATAGCTGTAAACAATGAATTTTCTGAAGGAAAGTAAGTATAATTTTTAAAAAAAATTGAAAGTACGTATGATTTTTATTTTTTAAAGAAAATTTAAATATAATTAATCCAGATATTTAAGTATAGCAATACAAAAAAATTAGGATTTAATGCATTTTGCCCCCATGATATTACAAATGAGCAAATTACCCCCCTATTAAAAAAATATAGCAATTTACCTTCTTGTGTTTTATAAAATGAAGCAATTTACCCATGTCTAGAGATGTAAATCGATTCATTATAAAAAGCACAGGGATAAATTGCTGCATTTTCAAAAATACAAAGGGATAAATTGCTAATTTTTTTTATAGAAGATAATTTACACATTTACAATATTACAAATTAATAGTGGATCCTTTAATTGGCTAACTAAAGTTGAGAGAGACGTTTGGCTTTTTGGGTTAGATTTTGCTTCACAATATTTATACACATTTGATTTAGGTTTAATTTATGCATATGAGTGGGTGATAGCATTTGCTTGTCGTCATGCATGAAGCAGACTACGGGTCTTAATCCTGCCGGCAAAAACATGTGGATAGGAAAGTGCTGCATCAAGTGGTTGTACCTTGCGGTACTCTCATAAATTCATGAAAGCTGAAATGGATAATATGGAATCCGAATTTCAGTATTGTAGGGCATCAGTATTTGTTGGTTTGGACTTATATATGCTCTCATTAGCATATTCATAATTTGTGGCTGAAAAATTCCATATTTTTAAATATGCTTGTATTTATTAAATAATGTGATTTTTTTTTTTTGGTAAGAGTGATGAATTTTTATTAAATTGAGTACAAGTATAATTATTTTTATCGATATTAATATCTAACAAAGACCATTATGATAATCATATCCTGCTCAATAACACCTGCTATGCAGTAGACTAATTCCCACTATACAGCAGACAACATTTCACGCACTTGGCGGGATTCGAACCCGTGACCTTTAAAATCATGGGGCCTCAACTTCGCCAACTGAGCTAGGCCTTATTGGCTATCAAATGATGTGACTTGCGGCTTGATCAAATTTTTCGTTGCATGATATAATATTCATTTTGATTTTGTACGGACATTATGATTTTGTCTTGAAAAGACGTATTGTTAGGAATAAGAGACTTTGGGTTTATAGTCGCTCAAGTTCATTGTCTACAACTAATGTGGGATGCTTGCCTATATTATTAGAGTAGTCTTGTCAAAGAGAATTGTGTCCACATGTAATAGATTAATGAAGGGGTAAGAACGGATTTGCATCCACTCACATTTAATACGAAATAGTATGAATACTCCTCGAACATTGTAAGAGGGGGACTTTTTCATGGAATTAATTTCTAGTTTGTAAGATGCGGAGTGTGCTTGGATCGTGAATTCTCTATTCATTCCAATCAATTTTGAAATCGTCTGTGGGAACGAGGCCATGCGTCCATTCCAAGTCCCTTGTTTGGAGAGCTGATGATGTCACAAAAAATGGTAGGGGACGAGGCCATGTAAATGACCTATCTTTTTGATAAATTTTACCTTGTACCTAAAAAAAAAAAATTAAAACATGCCGTTGCCGGGATCAAACCAAGGTAGCCCGCATGATAAGCAAGAATACTCACCACTATACTACAATGAGTTTCACCACTATTTATTCTCATTTATATTTTAATCGAGAACTCATATTTTCTGAAGTCAATTGCCATTTCTGAACTCGTCCAATAAGTCCAAACAAATAATTCAAAATGATCATCGGAACCACATAGGAAAACTCGACCGATATGCATATATTTTGGTGGTCGACACACCTTTAGCATACAACATTATCCTAAACCGACCAACCCAGAATGCCTTTCAAACAGCCGTGCCTACATATTACATGAATAACAAGTTCCCAATAGGAACAGAGTTGATGAAGTAAGCGCATATCAATTCACCTATAAAAAATGCTACGTAGAAGCGGTCCGAAAGTGAGACACCTCAACCATGGACATTGATCCAACTTGGACATGCGACCAAGGAAAATGAACAAGGAGACGACATGGGGGAGCCCCAGCATCTCATGGCATCTCGTCCTTGAGTTCCATTCGACGCAACAAGCAACTCGAGTCGATGTGCAACCTCCAACGACGAAGGCAATTTAATCCCCTAACACGAGAGACACTAAGCTTACTTTTTGAAAATTCAAGAGGGCATTGCCCTTTTTTTGCTATGCCTATTTATAAGGGTAAAAAACAGTTAAACTATTTATAAAGCATTTGACCTCATTACTATAGTACAATTTAAATGCCCATAATGTTTCATGAAATTATGTAATTTTTGGATTGATGTACGAAATTGTCAACTTCGTCCTTACTGTATTTTTTTTGTTTATTTGTTTTAATTTAAAAACTTAAAAAAAATCAAACGCAATGGATTTGGAAAAAAATTTAAAATTATAAAAAAAATTATCCACTTAGTCCATAAAAAATAAATAAATTATAATTTTTAATTCACAAGGGCATTTTGGTCAGTCCACCATAAAGAATAGATGAAAACCTAATGGATTAAGCTAATTATTAGACGATCATTAAAGTCAAGAGGGTATTGGTAATTTTTCAAATAATAAGAGATATTCATAATTATACTAAACTTTAGAGGAGATCGTTGTAATTTATTATT
Source organism: Sesamum angolense (assembly GCA_034509725.1). Lineage (NCBI taxonomy): Eukaryota > Viridiplantae > Streptophyta > Magnoliopsida > Lamiales > Pedaliaceae > Sesamum > Sesamum angolense. Next base: position 12,555,542 of record JACGWL010000015.1, read on the forward strand.
AATTTTTACCTAGAATACTATATACACATAGTAGTGGCAAAAAGAGGATTGGTTTGTTAAAACTATGAAGGGCTCATTGATAAACACAAAGCAACCAATTGATGTAAACCATTGGTGAGGTGCCTTAATTAGGGTTGGTAAGTCATTTTCCTCATGCCAATATAATTAATGGCTTTAATTCCATACCTAAGTAAATTGCTCTCATTAAAAGGAATGCTTTGCAATCCACAAAATCTCAATACCATGTGCATATAATATAAATCTATACTATCAAGGTTAGTGGTTTAGGATCCAACATCGTCGTCTAGACGTTGCGAATTTGAATTTTTGTCACAATATTTGACGCTGTTAATTGTATATATGGGTTGATTTTTGTATGATTATGTTTTGATTTAGCAATAGTAAATTAGCTATCGAGATTTTGGCTGTCGCATATATATCGGTGTAATCCTCCCTAGTGTTCTTTCGGATGGTAATCGTGTTTTTCTTTTTATTTTATTTTTTATAAAAGAAATGTAATTTTATGATTAATATTGTATGGACTAAAATACCCTAAAGCATACTTATTCTGATTCTATTTATTTAAAGTCAATTTTCTATTCATGCATATTTAAAATAATTTTGTTTTACTAGTTTTGTTATGTTATTCATTTTGTTTTTTTATTTTTTAATTAAATAAATATAATAAAAATTTAAATTATGCGCATGAATTGAGTGTTCGTTCCATAGGGTTGTGATAGAAAAATAAAAAATTTCGTGACATGTTTATTCGTAATAGGACACATTACTGGAAGAGTGATGTTTTGAGACTTATAGATTGCACAAGTTTCTCATCTGCAATAAACATTGAATATTTATTAATATAATATTTATTTTATAATGGAATCTCAATTTAGATGTATATAGTATGATTTCAAATTTCTACCAAATATATATTAATATTAATATTAATATTATTATATAGTAATATAAGAAAATCCTTTTCGATTGAAAATGACGGTTTGTGGCACTACTGTACTAATCTTTTTATTGTGCCGATAATTACCTTAATTGATTTTATTTTTCTTTCTTTTTTTAAATCTTAAAATGTATAATGTCTTAATCTATAAATTTTATATTATTTATAATATATTTTAAATAAGAATTATTATTTATTATACACACACAAAATCACGACTAATTTATTAAACAAATACAGGGGTAAATTACATTGACACCCCTTGAAGTTAAGTTAATTGTAAAATTACAGCTACACCCCTTAAAATTATAGTTGTAATTGCAAAACTTACACAAACATATCTTAAAATATTCCACTAATACCATGTAGTTATAATTTTATAAAATACAAAGAGTATGTACATTAAATTAATCTAATTTTAGGAGGTGAAAATGTAATTTAGCAAAAAATGTAATCTTATCCAAAACCCCAACAACTGAAACCCCAATATCCACATACCAAAGGGTATAACGTACAACGCACGGGAAATAATATTTTTGGTCCTATAAGTTAGGATTGTTTCATATTTGATCCCATCATTATACAATTCGTACTTTTAGTCCTATAATTTATAAAAATTAGTATTTTTGGTCTTTATCCACTTTTTTGTCTATAATTTAATAGTGTAGTATATATGCCTTGAATGTGACTGTTAAGTATTTTTTGCTGGAGAAAAATTAGTTTGTTTTCCAGCTTGAGACCATTTTTGGGAAAAAATATAACAACATTTGAGGAAAAAAATAAATATTAAAGAAAATTAAGGCAAAAAACATAGCGATTTCTCTCTTCTCACAAAATTGAATCCTATCATTCCCATATTTTTACAAGTTGAAGCCAAGTAGAAGCAATACAAAAAATCATGTCTTCTACAGGTGAATCAATTAGGCCAAATGAAACATTCATACGCTATTATTGAAAAAATGATCATTTTTTCCAAATTAAAAATATTTAACGGCAACGTGCTAGGTACATGACCTATATCGTTAAATTGTAGATGAAAAAATGTACGAGGACTAAAAGTTCTAATTTTTATAAATTATAGAAATAAAATACTAATTCTATAATAATGAAATTAAAAATGACATGAACCTAACTTATAGGATTAAAACACGAGTTTAATATAATTTACCTACTGTGATATTGTAAATGTGCAAATTACTCTCTAGAAAAAAATAACAATTTACACCCTTATGTCTTTTAAAATGAAGACATTTAATATTAAAAGATATACGAAAATAAATTATTGTATTTTAAAATATATAAAAAAATAAATTATTATTTTATTTTATAAGTAGGTAATTTGGATTGGGGCTGCAACGCATAAGCAGAGACGTACAGCTCTTAATTGTTTTCTTCTTTTTTTTTTTTTTTTTTTTTTTTGGGATAGTTTACTGTTCTTATATTCTCTATTTTCGATATGTTGTAGTTATATTTTCTCTCTCTAAAACCCCAGCCTTTTCTTTTGTCTCTCTACTTTGTGTCGGTGTCAGATCTCAGCACCCCTCCCTCCCTCTCTCCTCCCTCCCTCAAACCCCACACCACACCAACAGCTAAAGGGTTCCTTAAGATCCACACATTCACACTGTCGCATGCAAAAGGCGTAGAATTGCGTATAAATAGCCCCACAAGACAGGAAATTTGTGAATTTTGTGGGGTTCAGGAGGGTTATTGATTGTTGGTTTTGTTCTATGATTGCTGGTGAGGGAGAAGAAGAGGAGGAGGAGCGTTTATATGAAGGATATATTTCTGTGTGTTCTCAATAGTACTTCGAGGCGTACGAGGCGGGACTGTTCCTTAGCCATCCGAAGCCGAGGTAGATGGGGGAAATGTGGCTGAATTTTGTGTTTTTGAACTTTTCATGAGAATCTTGGGAAAGATAACTTCCATTTTTGTACTTTGATTCTCTGCGTTTGAGGACTGCTGAAAAAATTCTCTTTTGTGGGGGATATTTTGAATTTCTTTGGAAATGCAGACGGATCACCGAAAGAAAGTGAGTTGCTTTTCTTTTTCGCATGTTTATAATCGGGATTTTATTTTCCAGAATTGATTCGAATTTGATGGAAATACTGGAATAAGGACTGAAATGGGATTTTGGGTTTTGGGGTTTTGTGTTTCATGTGCATATGTGTTGAAGACAGTTGTTCTTGAGATTTGGCTGTTCTTATTTCTTCATTATTTTTCGTTTTGTTATTCAATTCCAAATTCTGGTTTTAGTGGTGCAAAGAGAAACACAATTGTGCAAGTTATGAATCGTCTGGTGCATTAGTTGGCTAATTAATTTATTGACGACTGATTCAATTTATGGTTTTAGGCTGGTGATGGCGAGATGATGAATAGGAATTTTGATGTTTCAGATTTTTATGTGTTACATTACATGCCCTGCCGGATTTTTCCAAAGAGACAAATAAATGAACACTTTCGGCTGTGATACTCCTGTTTTTGGTCCCCAAGATACTTTGTGTTATGTTAACTCTTTCATCGTCTCTAATTAATGGCTTAAATTAACTACGTCTACTTTTCTCTCTTTTCTAGTACTGATTGTTTGCACAAAGTTGGAGTTATCTTTTCATCTTTCTCTTTCTTTTTCATATTCCCCAGTTTAAAATTTCAACTATTGCTAATAGATGGCGGACAGCATCTTTCGTTTTATATGCCATATTAGATTATTCATAGGGAGTTTGTGTTGGATTTATCTTATGAAGAATTGTCATAGCTTGCAGGCCATTTCCTGTTCGAAGATTTGGTAAATAATGGCTTGGTATGAATATTGTTGCACTCGTACTGCTATATATCCTTTTTACTGGGGCAAAAGTTATTCTGCTTGATGAATGTTTTCATCCTTCAAGGAACAACATGTATACTTCTTATTGAAAATATGGAGAAAGAAATAATCTTTTAGATCCATTCAAACTGTTATATGCTTGCTTGGCTAATCATATTTGGTAGTTACAATTTTCTTCAGACAAGAAACTTCAGATTGATCTTTCATGATGTTCCCTTGACAAGGGCAATATGTGTAACAGAATAATTTTTATTGTGTAAGAATCAAAACTGTATCTACTTTACTTTTACATGTTTTCACTTGTGGAGAAAGTGAACCGAGTTCTCTCTCGTATTGGGGCCAAAGTCAATCTTTTCCACTGGTTGCACACTTGTTTTCACTTGCTTTATATTTGAAATTCATCATCTGCATTGTCTATGCTTTTTGCAAATTGAATTCTATTCAACAAAAGAAGTGTTGTCCAGTTCTTCTGTCACTCACTATGCTCTCTCATTTTCGAAGTTGTTTTGTCTTTGCAACATTTTATTGTACTTCTTTCTGCATGCATATATTAGTAATAGAAGTAGTCAAATTTTGACAGCATATTATCTTCATTTTTATATACAGTATTATGTTCGAACTACAATTTTATTAATTGGTTGGTATATTATATGATTTATTTCGTCACTGAATTAATTATTTCTTTTTCTATGAAACAGAGTTCCACGGAAATGGAATTCTTTTCCGAGTATGGTGATGCAAGCAGGTATAAGATCCAGGAGGTCATAGGAAAAGGAAGCTATGGTGTTGTTTTGTTCAGCGATTGACACCCATACTGGTGAAAAAGTGGCAATAAAGAAAATACATGATGTTTTTGAACACATTTCCGACGCTGCTCGAATTCTTCGAGAAGTAAAGCTTCTCAGACTTCTGCGACACCCGGATATTGTAGAAATCAAACACATTATGCTTCCCCCTTCAAGGAGAGAATTCAAAGATATCTTTGTTGTTTTTGAGCTAATGGAATCAGATCTTCATCAAGTCATTAAAGCTAATGATGATTTGACACGGGACATTATCAATTTTTCCTTTACCAATTGCTTCGAGCCCTTAAATATATTCACACGGTAACCTTCTTGATACCCTTCTTTGCTTTTGCATGAGTTTCTCTTATTAGAGTTGCCACCCAGATATAGTAGAAAAATAAGAAATATGAGTCTGATTCTTCAATCTGGCCACCACTAGGAATTTATGTATGACTATACACTCCTCCAATGACTGGAATGTGAGCCTAAGTTATGACCTACAGAGTTGACGATTGTCAAGATGGCTGCCATTATGTCACGGTTGATGCTTTTGCTGTACTTGAGTCTTGTTTTTGCCTTGTCATTCTGTTGGTGTTTTTAATTGTGAATTTGTGAAGTTGTCTGATGACTAAGGATTTTGGCTGCAGCAAATGTTTATCATCGAGATTTGAAACCAAAGAATATTCTGGCAAATGCAAATTGTAAACTCAAAATCTGTGATTTTGGATTGGCTAGAGTTGCATTCAGTGACACACCTACAACAATATTTTGGACGGTATGGACATAAGAATTCCAGACATTTATTATTTAGTTTGTTTGATTCTTTTTGCTCGTTTCTGAGAGCTTTACACGTTATGGAATAAAATATAGGATTATGTTGCTACAAGATGGTACAGGGCTCCAGAATTGTGTGGCTCATTTTTCTCAAAGGTATAAATCTGCATCTCATCAGCTATGAAAAGTGTGTAATCAGTTTTATTTGTAATTAGATTGCAACTAATCAGGTACTCTTCCTTCTAAAATGTTACGATTTTGGTCCTCTAACTTTAAATTGATCTGTTTAAATGTTTTATTTTTATATTTTTACCTTATCTTTTATTCAACATTACAATTCCTTGTCATTCAAAGGCTTCAAGGCGGACAATGGGCTGGGCTGGCCCAGGACCAGAGCTGGTACTGTTCATAGCCTGTCTTAGGGGTGGTCCTGGGCCTTAAAATGGCCCCTAATTAGGTCTATTTCAAACCTAGACCCAGCCCATGATCGGCCTAGTTGAGGTCCAATCTAGGCCTGGACAAAGCTTGGTTGGGCCTGATTTACTTTTTTATTTATTTTGTTTTATAAATTTGAGGTTTTTTCGAACAATTACTTAAATTTATAATAGCATTATGACATCGATAAATAATAAATTAAATCAAACAAAAAATTGTAATAAATAAATTATACTAGAAGAAAGTAGTGAAAACTACATCATGAATTTAATTAATAATTTGACTAACAAGCTTATAATAATAAACTTGAATGGTAATAAGCCCAAAACTACATAAATAAGCTTTTAAAGAAATAAACAAAGAGTATTAATGTATTAGTGTACTAAAACTTCAGAAATAAAAGAAAATAATGATAGAAGTTTTAGAGTTTGAAAAATATAAAACACCTACTAGTATAAAATAAAATAAAAATTACATGCCATGCATTATTAAAACATAAAGGAGAAATTGGCCCAGTTTGGTTGACCCACTAACCCTGATTGGGAGACCCGGCCCAAGACCGCCCCTGGGCTGGCCGGTCCTAGGTGTTGATTCTTGGGACTGGCCCACGACCAGCCAGTCCCAGCCACGCTGGGGCCAGATTGGCCCACTTTTTTCTTTTAATTCGGCCAATCTGGTCTTGGGCCGGGCCAACCCAGCTCGGCCCATATCTACATCTTGAAATATTAAACATGTCAATTTTATGATGAGGGATTAGATAGATCTAGCGGTAGGGTTGATTTATGATGCCATAAGGCATTAGCTTGTGGTTGAAACTATAGGGTATCATGTTCAAAGATAGCAATTCAGTGAGTATTGGGCCTTAGATTAACCTTGTCTAGTATCTTGTGATTAAAATTTGAGAATGTTTAAAATAAGAGCCCTTATCATGAAGACAGTGACCTTATAGACTGAAAATTGTGAAATAATATTAGAATGCGAGCTATTACATGGTTTCTGATCCTTCTTGTTCCCCAATACAGGATTAATTCTCATGAATATTCTATATGGACATATATGTAGCTCACTTATAGGTTGGTTCGATCTTGATGCTTTCATGACATCAACATTTTTTTTAAGTTATGCTCGTGTACTTATACTTGGTTTGATTGTATATTGTCAGTATACTCCAGCAATTGATATATGGAGTATTGGCTGCATTTTTGCCGAGGTTTTGACGGGGAAGCCACTTTTTCCTGGGAAGAATGTTGTTCACCAGCTGGATATGATAACTGATCTTCTTGGAACTCCTTCAATGGATACAATTTCTCGAGTAACAATTTCTTCATCAATTCATATTCATTTTAGTTGCACATCTTTTAGGTTTGCCTACATGCACCCACGTGCTCTTGGTATCTTATTTCTTGTATTCTTTGTATAGGTTCGAAATGAGAAGGCTAGGAGATATCTTACAAGCATGAGAAAGAAGCAGCCGGTTCCTTTTTCTCATAAATTTCCAAATGCTGATCCCTTGGCCCTTCGGCTCTTGGAGAGGCTGCTGGCTTTTGATCCAAAGGACCGTCCAACAGCTGAAGAGGTTTGACAAGGCCGAGTTTCTTAAAACTTGTTTTCAATTGGAAGTCCTTTGGAAGTTTAGCAGACCCATTTGATTGGATTCAATGTCCTTTACACCCAGCACTTCTCCTTATTTACTAATACCAGTATATTTGAATATGTATATGGGTTTGGGATTTTATAATATCCTTGTTCTAAGTGTATCCAATCATTTTTTTTTTCTTTTTTTCCATTCGTGCATTTTCAGGCACTGGCTGATCCTTACTTTAAGGGATTGGCCAAAGTTGAGAGAGAACCATCCTGCCAGCCCATTTCAAAAATGGAATTTGAATTTGAGAGGCGAAGGGTCACAAAGGAGGATATCCGAGAATTAATATTCCGTGAGATACTAGAGTACCATCCTCAGCTGCTGAAGGATTACATTAATGGAATTGAGAGAACCAACTTCCTATATCCAAGGTGATAGTTGCTTATCATGATAACTTTCTTTTTTGTTTGTTGATCGAAATTGTTCCTTCCCTTATCACTGTATATATTGCTGATCTTGGAAAATATATCCCTTGTTCAGTGCTGTAGATCAATTCAAAAAGCAGTTTGCTCATTTGGAAGAAAATACTGGTAAGAGTGGACCAGTGATGCCTCTTGAAAGAAAGCATGTTTCCCTTCCTAGGTACTAAAAGCAAAACTCAGCTCTTTCTTTCTGTCATTCTTGTTTTGGTTCTTTCTTTTTGCTTTTTGTTATGTTTGTGTGTGTTTTTGTTCTCCTTCTATGTTTTTGTTTTACTGATTTTGCCTTGTGAGTGAAATAAAACCAAGCCATGTATGGTAGCCTAGTAAGTTCTCGTATTGGACTGCGCTCTTATTAGGTAGTTACGCTAAACCACTGGTTTTTAGTATGGTGATTTCTCCACTTTTGCCTGTCCATCAATGAACTTGATGTCTCATGTTATTGTCAAACTTCATCTGAAATATTATCTAGTTGGTATCTTCATCTTGTTTTGTGGTCTATTTGTACTTCAACTCCTTGTTTCTTGGCCTCATGCTCATTCATGGTCCACTTTTGGACTCAGACCTGCCAAAATGTAGGAGCTTACTATCTCATGAAAGAGTACCTTTATTTTGGATACAGAACATTTATAATTTATGTGCAAATGATGTGAAGATGCTTATACTACTAATTTTACTATGGAAGATAACAAAGGAGTTCATGTTGAATTTTCATTGTATAATTTAAATGTGGTATAAAAACTATCAGGTTACTTTATAAGTAAATTCCATTTTAGATGATTATAGAAATTTATGAGGTATTGTGTGGACATGTGATGTTGTGGAGATCGGATGTTGAAGCTCTCTTTGGTTCAATGGAAGCAAAGTGAAAGTGGAAGGGGTAGGGCTAATGGTATTTTCTTTACATAAGGGATGCATAATACTTTTTCCTCACATTGTTTTGAATAATTCAAATGAAAGAATGACAAAAATTTGAACTGCTTTCCGTTATTGGAATCAATAAAAATGAAGTGAGATGGAAAGATTAAGTTTTATAGTTTCACTAATTAAACATTATTCAATGTTTATGCCATATAATTAATAATTGGGATAATTGCGCTTCTTCCTTGGTGTAATTATACGTAGACCTTTTCTGGTTTAGAAAATTACACTAAGGTTTGCTTCCACGTGACAAATAAGTCCATTTATTACTCAAAATTCACCAAATTAATGATATTAATAAAAAAATAGGATAAAAATCCATATTTACCTCGATTGACTTATTATTGATTTATTAAATATTTTTTATGACTAAATTACCTTTATACATCTTCACACGTTAATGCATGTGAGGAGGTATATCTTCATCATTATAAGGATAGTTTAGTCAGGAAATTTTGTTTGACCTGTGAGGAAAAAATGTCAATTTTCATTCAATGTTTTTGTTAATATCAACAAATTTAGTGAATTTTGACCAACGAAGGGACCTAGTTGTTAGACAGAAGCAAACTTTAGAGGTACTAAATGTAATTTTCCAAATCATAGGAGGTGTACGTGTAATTATACCAAATTTTGAGGGAGGGGAGTGTAATTATTCCTTAATAATTACTATTAAAATAATTTAAAATTACTTAGAATTAACTCTTACCTGTTATTGGCTTGGAAGCTCTTTAACAATAGCAAGCAAAAGGGCAAGAATAAAAGTGAAAATATTTTATTTTCTTTGCCAGGGATGACACCATGATGAAGATTAATATATAGATGCTATTTAAGCAGAGAAGGGATATATGAAAAAGGGAAGATAATTAAAATGAAAGAGTTGTGAAGAAATTGTGTTTGTGGAGAATATGGTAAAACAATAAAGAAAAGGAATTTTCTGGGTCTTTTCAGTTCTATATATCCACTTTTTTGTTTAATTTGAACTGAAATAGAATTGGAATCCAAAAGGGTTTCATCTCTTGTTTTATTTCCTTCCCACTTATTTTTGCAAACTAAATACAGAACTTTTTCTCTATATCAACTTGTCTTCCCAACCAAACTCACTCCAAGGAAGGAACTAACACCAATTTTTTTGATTGTCGAAGATGTATTAAAAATGACATCAACTGTAATCTTTGGCTCATGCCTTTAAACTCTGTAAAGTTGGAAAATGGATGTCCAAGTGGTGTAACTTATACTCAGAAGTCATAGAAGTTGCTCCAGGTTTGTTACTTTTTTTTTTTCTGTTCCTTCTGAAAGGAGTTGTTATAAAAACACAAATAAAATCTTGGAAATTGGTTGGTTGGGTCTACTCCTGATTGCAAGTGTGTAGATGGTGTAAATGTAACTCAATCCATCAAAATAGATCTACGTAATTTTCTATTTTCACTATGTTCAGTTCTTTTTATTCTCCTAATTTTCTCTCCTCATGCAGCGTTGAAAGCTGTTATTAATGAAAATTCGATTCTAGGTGCTATGGTCTTATTTCATTGCTCCCGGTTGCATATATTGTGCTCATCATTTGATTACTGGACTCTGTCTGCCTTCTTATTATTATTGTATTGATCTGTTACTAATCATGCTTGATCTTTCTTGCCTCTGGGTTTATTTTGCATTACATTAGCACTTGTAATTGTGCAGGTCTACTACCATTGTACATTCAAATCCAGTACCTCAAAAAGATGAGACTGCTATTTCAAATGCCAAAGATCGGCAGAATCTTGAACAATCATGCAGCCGAAACTCGAGAGATTTTATTGGGCTTCACAATAGTTTATCAAGAACCTTGCAACCACCACAGAGAATCCCCCAAGGTACTTGACAATTTTTAAGCCCTTATCATGCTTTTTCTCTTCTGGGTGAATTATTCTTTGTGTTTCCCATGGCATTTCCACTGTTTAATGTTCCTACTTTTGATGCTCAGCCAAACCAGGAAAAGTTGTTGGCCCAGTTTTGCCATGTGAGAACGGAAATGCAACTGATTCTAGAACTCTAGTCAGAAACACACTTCCCCCCCAGATCATTCCTTCTCCTTACTGTTACCATAGGAGCAGCACAGGAAAGCAAGAGAGATCAGTAGGCGATGCCCAACGAGAGTTCACTTCTCATACAAAACAAATACCAAACTGTAGCATGGCTGCCAAATTAGCCCCTGATATAGCAATAAATATAGATAGCAATCCATTTTACATTACTCGAGCTGCAGTCACAAAACTGGACCATGTTGATGATAGGGTTGCCATCGATACAAATCTTCTACAAGCAAAAGCTCAATATAGCACTGCAGTATCAGCCACAAATATGGCTGCACAACGAAAGGTAGGTAGCATTCAGTACGGTATGGCGAGGATGTATTAATTGCAGGGTTTAATATAAGGGACTCAATGGACAACCTAGTGCAGAATTGAACATATTGCATCAGTTGGCTGTTTCGGTGGTGGTGGTGGTGTACAGAACAGGAAACATACATTAGGGGCGGCAGTTTGAACGGGCGCGGAATCGTTTTGTGAATTGTTCTTTTCCCATGAAAAATAATACGACAATTTTACAGGGTCACATTACTTTCTTGGTGTATATGTCTGCCTATACTCTATAATTTGAGAATACAATATGACTCCGACATAGTTAATATACAGATGTTCTGGTATTATGCAATACTAGCTATTGTTGCACGTAATTCCTTTATGTATATAGTATTTATGTTTCAAAATGTATTATAAATAAGAATAAAATATATAAATTAATACATTACACTAATAAAAAGAAAGACAAAGACAGAAAGAAATATTTATTAATTAATTTAAATTTTGAAAAATTAAATAAGTTTGTTATTTTATTTTAAAGGGTATTTTTTATTTTACAAAAAATTGGTGTGTGTATTATTACTCGCAGTGTTTGGATGTGGAGGGATTTTTTTTTCATTATTAGTATAACTATAGATGTATGCTCCCAATGTTTTTGTAATTTGAATGGAAATAAATCGCGGCCTTGGAAATCCATTTTGTACAAGTGGACTTTGTGTCTTTTTTCGGAGTGGTAATTATACGATTATATCAAAGTCTCGATAAATTGAACAATACATTAATTTAATCAATCCATTAATATAATTAAAAATAATAAATAAATTATAATAATTCACATAAAGTGAGACATGATTTATATCAATAGTATTCAACCTCATAATTTTGAATTTGTTTGTGAGATGTCATTCTTAATGATTAGGTAGTATATCATGGATAATTTTGTGTTTTGAACTTCTCTTATCTTGCATTTCTATGTCAAGTGTACTTTTGCTAATCACTTGGCAATGCCTATAAATATTTTTTGGCAAGCTCCTAACTGAACCCCGTTTCGTTCTTATTTCACAAGATTTTTTCCTTTTTTTCTGGCGAGACGGACACAAAACAAAAGAAAAAAAGGAAAAAAAACATTAGACCTTTTCTCATTTCGGAGTGATTCTATTTGTTCTCAAAAGATAGAGAGAGAACACTGAGGATTAGCAGGTTGATTTTGAAAAATTCTTACTTAAATCTGACAGAATCAAATCAATTTCATAATAAATGTGATATATATTTTTTTTAAATTGTACATTAAGTGTATTGTACTTATCATATAATAAATTTAGGTCCGATTAAATTTGGTTTAAGTAAAAATTTCGTGTATCTTGGGAAGATTAAGTTGTGTTTGTTTATTTTTTATGGTAGCTAGCGATGGGCAAGGATACATAAAAAGCTTGATTCCATTAAAAGATTTTATTTTATTTTTCATTTTTTTTGGGAGAGATTTTATTTTATTTTTTGATGGAACTTAAATCAAATCTGGACAAAGGGCATTTTATGTTTTATATGTAACATTAACATATATTATTATTATTATTATTATTATTATTATTATTATTATTATTATTATTATTATTGTTATTATCAATGTACTATTGTATGTAATGGTTGGGTGACAAAAATTGACCTGCAACCATATTTGCAAATTTTATTTTCTTCTTCACTTCAAAACTTTAGAAAGTTATGCTTAGTTAATTTTATTTAATTTTTAGGTGTGGCATAAAATTAGTTCCTTATATTTAATATTTTGCATTTATTGTCATGATTAATTTTGAATTAACCTCCAAGGACAAGCGAATTCGCAAAATCTGTATGTTTAGATTTGTTTTCAGAGATAATTTAAATAAGTGTTGTATATTTAATGCTGTATTTTGGGAGACAAAAGTTATTGTTAATTGTTATGAAATATGTTTTGACCTATCCAAAAAATGTGCTGAAAATGATTTGTGGAACTACAGCATCTACATATATGTTTTACATCAACACCAAAAATTTACCCAAAGTATACTCAATATTTTGCACAAAAGCAAGGAAAGCATGACATGAGAGGAAGTGTGAGATTGCAGTTGAGGAGATTTATAACAATTTTAATTTAGGGTGAATTTTAACGATTTCCCTTGAGATTTTACATAATTATGAATATTCCTTTGTTGTTTGAAAAATTATCAATACGTTCTCCTCTGATTTTAACGATTGTTTAATAGTTAGCCCAATTCATTAATTTGAGTTAGATTTTCATCTATATTTTGTGGTGAACATACCAAGATGTTTTTGTGGACAACAACTATAATTTTATGCATTTTAAAAAAAATTGGATTTTTTTGAACTAAATGCATAATTTTTATTTTTTTTATACTATTTCAAAGTTTTTCATCCACCTCATCCGATTTAAAAAAAAAAATTTATTTTTTAAAAGAAAAAAGATATAGTAAGGGCAGAGTTGACACTTTCCTACCTTCATTAAAGGATTACATAATTTCATCAAACATTAGGGGTGTTCATAATTATGTTAAATCTCAGAGGAGGTCATTGTAATTTACCCTTTAATTTTTCACCAACCATTAATTTCACCTATCTAAATCGTCTTTCTCTTTTCGAACATAGTACATGCATCATATAATACTAGGAAGATTGCTACAGAGGTTTATTACATACTCTAGTATATCTAATGCTTCTATCATCTTGAACTAAAGGAACAAAAAAACTTGGGCATTGTTCATAAACCTTAAATACATCCGAAGTAATACCAAAATTTGCTTATATATGTATCCGTTGGTATATATATTTTCTTCCCTCGAGCAATGATTGATTTGTATCTGGCTGAAGTTAGAGAACATCCTCCGGCAATCTTGTAGGAGGTTCTCCATGTTCTTGCACGGCTAAAATTGAGGTCTCATTACGCTGTGCACAATGAACAATGAGTCAGTATCAATTTCTAAATTCGGGATGCCAAGTAAACATGTGAGTTGTCCAATCCATAGTGAGAATATTATTTGACGTATATCCTAAAGAAATAGAGTAGAATTTAAGAGGACCCATGCATAAGAATAGAGTGATTGATTCTATTCCTTGACTGAATATGACTACATAAGATGTTGTATTTAAAGACTAAAAAAAAAAAAAAACATAAAATAATTGTTGAAAGTAACTAACAGATTATTCTACCAAACTAGAGAAAATCCCTCTTATTGACACCTAATTATTGACCAAGTCTACAACAGAAAAAATAGGAACAAACAGAAACGGTAACTTGATTTGATAAGATGCATTAATTTTTAAGACTCCCCCTTAGTGCATTCAGACTCCAAGTGCAGTTCTGAAACTTTCAGACTTAGGCTTAGCTAAAGCCTTTATAAATATGTCAGTAACTTGGTCATTAGTATGAATTCCCTTTAACTCAACTTCTTGATTCAGAACCTTCTCTCGAACAAAGTGATGATGGATCTCAACATGTTTCATTCTCCCATGAAATACTGGATTTGAAGCCAGTCTAATTGCACTCTCGTTGTCGCATTCGATAGGTATTGCATAGTTGACTTTACCATAAATATCTCCGATCAAACACTTTAACCAAATGCATTCTTGTGTAGCTATTGTTGTTGCTTTGTACTCAACTTCAGTACTTGATAATGCAACGGTTGATTGCTTTTTGCTGCACCATGAAACTACAGCTGAACCGATATTAAAACAATAGCCTGAAGTTGAACGACAATCACTTGCTTCACATGCCCAGTCTGCATCAGTAAATCCTCTTAGCTTAAAATCATTGCTTCTCTTGTACAAAAGAACATAGTCACGAGAGTCTTCTACATAACGCAAAATTCTCTTAGCAGCATCTAGATGAGGATTTCGTGGTCTCTGCATGAACTGAGATATGACACTAACTGAAAAAGCAATTTCTGGTCTTGTAGTTGTTAAATAATTAAGCTACTAACGAGTTGTTGAAATTTTTGTTCATCCCTTAGCGACTACCCTTCTTCTTTATTCAGCTTAAGATATGGTTCCATTGGCGTAGCAATTTCATTCGACTCCCCCATGCTAAAATGATCCAAGAGAGTCTTTCAATAACTTCTCTGAGATATAAAAAATCTTTGACCTGCTTTGTTCACTTCAAGACCAAGAAAGCATCCAATTTCTCCTAAAATTTTCATTTCAAAACGAATTGATAAATCATTTCTCAAATGAGAAATTTCAGCTTCATTCTCTCCTGTGATTAACATGTCGTCTACATACAATAAAATCAACAAGTTTCTTTTTTATTCTGTTTTCACAAATAAACTAGAATCTAAATCAGCAACAGTAAATTTGCAGAAGATAAAATACTAAGCCACTTTACCGTACCAAGCATGTGGTGTTTGTTTGAGGCCATATAGTACCTTTTTTAGTAGGCATATATGACGAGGAAACTCTTTGGAAACAAATCCTAGAGGTTGTTCCATCAGCACCTTGCGATCTAGTTCACCATGAAGGAATGCGTTCTTTACGTCAAGTTGCCATATTTTCCAACTTTTAAAAGCTACAGAGAAAAAAATTGATCTTACTGTTACCATCTTTGCTAGTAGACTAAAGGTTTCTTCATAGTCTAATTCGTAGCTTTGAGAAAAACACGAGCAACGAGACGAGCTTTGTAATGATCAATTATACCGTCTGATTTTTTTTCAACTGATATACCCATTTGCAAGTGACTGGTTGGTATTTTCTGGTTTTGACACAAGCTCCCATATATTGTTTCTCCTTAATGCTTTAATCTCATATTGCATTGATGCTTCCCATTCTAAACAACCTTTAGCTTCCACGTAACATTCAGGTTTTTCACTTGATGCTCCAACAAAAAAACATGACGTGATGCTGTGATGATTCAGTTGCACTTCGTAATTTTAAGATGCACTGATTGTCTTTTCTCCCTTAAAGATCTCCTCACAATGTTGTCATCACCTTTTCTTCTTGAACCATTTTTGTTTGGGGTTGGAGATTCACTACTTTCTTCAACATTTTGATAAAGTTGTTTTTCATTATCAGGCAGAGCTGCAACTTTTGGGATTTCGTCAACAATTTTCCATGATGATATTTCATCGAACACAACATCTCATCTATACACCTCCACCCTTTTCTACAAGTGTCGTAACCAACAAAGATGCACTTTTTCTCCTTTGCGTCAAGTTTGGTTCGATTAATTTTAGGGACATGGATATAGCATATTGAACCAAACACTCGAAAGTAATTTACATTTGGTTTAACACCATATAGTATCTCAAAGGGAGCTTTTCTTTACCTGACCATGGAGGTAAATGGTTGATGACGTAGCACGCACATTGAATTGCTTTTGCCCAAAGTTCGCGTGGAAGATTCTTATCATGAAGCCATGAAAGATTCATGGAAATAATATGAGCCATATCTCTTTCCGCCACTCTGTCTTGTTGAGGAGTTTTTGGACATGTCATTTGCCTTTGATGCCATTGTTGTTGCAATACTGAAAGAAATCCGTTGACATGACTTCACTGCCGTTGTCATTTCTTAAACACTTCACTTTCTGGACTAACTCTTTTTCTACCTTATTTTTTAATTCAACAAACTTGGATAGTGCTTCATTCTTTTCTTTAAAAAAATAAGTCCAAGTATACCTTGAGTAATCATCTACCAATACCATGACATAATGGTTGTTGCTGCAACTTGGTGTTCTTGTTGGTCCCATCAGATTTGTATGAATCAACTCAAGAGAGTAGTCCTATGATTAGATGACATTTTAAAAGGAAGATGGTGAGATTTTCTATACTGACAACCTTGACAAACCACATATTCATGCACTTTAATGTTGGTAGACCATCTAATAACCTTTTTGAAGGAATCTGTTGCAACATTTGGTAACCCACATGCCCTAATCCAGCATGCCATGTTGTTGCACTGTGCATTTGGCTTATTTTTTGACATATGCTTCTCCTACTGACATTACAAACAAAGACTCTTTCCTTTCACCAGAAAGAATAACATCAACAACAACATTTTTAACATTGTCAAGCACCTTTACATCATTTGGACCAAACATGACATATTTTTCAGAATTAGTAATCTAAGAGATTGAAATTAGATTTTTCTTCAAACCTGATACATGGTAGACGTCATCCAACTTGACGCTTGTTTCATCAACATCAATCTTCACTATACCTTCTTTAGCCACCAGATTTGTTGAGTTATCCACTATGAGAATAACTCATTTTCCATTATGTTGTCGTAGTTATGAGAATAAGGAATTATCGCCTGTCACATGATGTGAGCAGCCAGAATCAATGATCCATTCATCTTTGCAGTTGGCGTAGTTGATTTGGGTTTGGTTTGATGCTGAGCCGATATTAGCACTGTCACTTTCTTCAACTACTTCCATTGTAAAACACTGCTCCTAATTGAGTTGATCACCTTTATTATCTCCGTCATTTTCTTCACAAGCAACATTTGCTCTTGAGAGCTTTGTCCGACAGTTTCTCTTTATATGCCCAGGTTTCCTGCATCGGTAACATTTGATAAACCTGTTACTTTAAGAGTTGTGATTAAGTACCTTATTTTCATTTGCATCTCTTTCTGAATCATTCAGTTTTCCTCTTGAGAAAGAACCGCATCTTGTTCGAAATTGAAGCTTTTGGCCATTTGCTTAGCCAAAGCTTCTTGATTGGATAGTAAACTCTCTAACTCTTCAATTGATGGTTGTTTCTCCCAGCCTTGTAAAGAGGTGCATAAGGATTATACTCCTTCTGTAGACCACGAATGAGAAATCTCCTCAAGCGTGCTTCGCTTATTTTCTCAGTTGGATCGAGTTTTGAAATTTCAGCATAAATATTTTTAACCTTCAGAAATTATTCTAAGATTGACATACCTTCCTGTTTAATCATAGCCAATTCATTCTCCAAGAACTGTAATCTTGCTGTATTTTTCTTGGAGAATAGCCTCTCCAGAGTATCCCACACTTGCTTTGGAGAATTTACATCACGAACATGATCAATAAATTCTCTATTGATTGAAGTTCTCAGGGCAAACAAGGCTTTTCCACACCTAATTTTCCACTTCCTTTTCGTAGCCCAGCATTCTCGAAAGTATCAGCGGGAATCTCTGTATCAACACCAACAACCAATTCCCATAGATCTTGACCTTGAAGGTAAGCTTCCATGCACATTCTCCAATACTTGTAGTTTGTACCAACAAGTTTCTCTACTCCATATTGTGTGTGTAGCACTGCCTCCATTTACCACCTCCTTGTGTAGAGCTGCAGTTGTATGTTTATAGGGTTCTATTTTCTTGAGACTCAAAGAGATCATAACTTTTTATCAGGCTCTGATACCATAAAGGAAAAATAGAGCATAATTTAAAAGGAGACACGCACAAGAACATAGTAAACATTGGAAAAAGAATTGGTTCTATTCCTGGACTAAATATGACTACATAAGATGTTGAATTTAAAGACTAAAAAATAGAAAATAATTGTTGAAATTAACTAGCAGATTATTCTACCAAACTAGAGAAAAATCCTCTTATCGATACCTAATTATTGACCAAGTCTACTACAGAAAATAGGAACAAACTGAAATGGTAACTTGATTTGATAAGATACACTACTTTTCAAGATATCCTACATGCAATGAGGATCCAAGAACAAAGTTTCCTTCCCAATCGCGTATAATACCTCCTGCTCCAACTGGTCTAGGGTTGCCCTTAGACGCTCACTTAAGTTTTGTAGTGTTCGTTTGTTCTTTCGTATTTTTTATTTATGGAATCAGTCTTTAAGCTAGTGATTTTAGAAAGGGTCGATTGTGTTGGCTGTAAATTAATTTTGAAAATAGAACTGTTTTGATCATTCCAAAATGTTCTGAAGAGTATGTAATACATTTAAGATTAAATTATGATTTTGTTTGTACTTGTAAAGCAATAGTGTGATATGAAGGCCTTGGAGTTCAGGAGGAATGTACTTATTGATATGTTTTAATTTAGGACATTTACGACAAAGATGTAATATGGTTTCTTGTTCCAAACCACAAAGTTTACAAATAGGATTTGAAATAATCCTTTCCTGGGCCATTCTGTCGAGGGTATTGGGTGCGTTATGTACGTGCAACAAGCCATGCAAAACATTTTATTTTAGGTAGAGCATTTGAGGTCGAAAAATAATTTCCCAAGGTAGAGTGGGCCTTCTGATGTGTGATATTATTCTAATTTCCTATAAGAATTTTAATTATATTAAAACGTAATTTAGGAGTACCTATTACTATGGGTGGTCGTCTAGTAATGGTCTATAACATTAGTGATAGATGAAGATAGCGTGAACCTATTGATTTTCAAGAACAAGATACAACTATTCCACGTAGGAGACTATTGTAGATCCTCAACTTTTAGACTAATTTTGTACTATTGGAATTGTGAAATTTTACTCATATCGATCATGACACTTAGGCTTCCACATGAGGATTCCCCACAAGTTAGTTCAGTCGGTTTGTTAACTCTTTGTCAATCACCTACTAATAACGTATAGGTATCACATGCCTATTGTTAATGAAACATGACACCAATCATATCGATATGTTCATTAGTGCAAGTCTCAAGAGAAACCCTCAATGCCCTTTCACTATAAGAAAATAGCATCGATCTAATTAACAAGTAAAATTCTCGTTGCTAAATCACATTATTTAATACAAGAATTCACTTGCTAATATTTAGCAACAAAAGTTTACTTGCTAAAGAATTTAACAACGAATTATTTACAATATATATTAAGTAGTGTAGATTAGCAGCGTAAATTTTACTTGCTAATTAATTAGCTTGACTCTAATTTTAGCATCAAAATTTTTGTAGCTATTGAGCTATTTTCTTGTAGTGTTTCTTGGGGTTCTCGACTTCTAAAGTTTCAGACCAACCCTTAAAAGTTGGTTTCATAGTTGACATCATATACACAACTCAAGCCCATTGGTTTTATTGTCCGAGGGTCTTGTCTGTGACATGCAATTATAACCAATTTATTAAAGCAATCTAAATACACGACAGAGTAGCCAATATGACATTTATATTTGTTATGCTTGCTATTACACTTTAATATCGCAATAGTCCACAGACCAAGTGAACAATCAAGGTAGTTGGGTTGCGCGTTGCATTGAAACTATGAAATATTAAAAAATCAAAGATACTGGACAAGACATCGAGTGCCCAATTTAGAATTGCACTAAAATTGCTCATCTGCGATAGACGAGGATCGTCTATGTAACTTTAGTGAGTGGTCGACAAGGTTGGCAAGCTGATCGAAGTGCCTTGTGGGGAGTCGTCATATGGAAATCTTGGTGGCTTGTTGTATGACTGAAATTCCCTAGCTTTGAATAGTACGGGATAAGTCCTCGGACTTGAGGAATCACGATAATGACATGCATATGATAATTGTACCTTGGATTTGACAAAGATGATCAAATCTTGTATGTGATCATTATAAGTTTAGTCCAATGCAGTTGGAATTTATATTAAGAACAATGGATTAAGAAAAAGAACTCGTCTCTTGTCAGCGTGTGGCAGCAGAATATCCTATGTACTCTGAGATGTGTTTAACTCTTAGAGTTTGCGACATCAATCATTGGTCGAGTAGAAAATGATTCCTACATTGCTCAATAGAATAAATGTTGTCTCAAGTAGTAAGCATATTTGCCTATTATGGAATGGAGATCAACACTCAATTTCATTCCGTAGACTAAGGTCATAAGATAGTTGATGGAAGGATCGTACCCGTATGCAACTCTGGAGTCTAAATATTTATGCCAATATTAGCCTAGTCTCTAGTGCCATAGACCGTTGATAGATGACCACCA
Source organism: Sesamum angolense (assembly GCA_034509725.1). NCBI lineage: Eukaryota > Viridiplantae > Streptophyta > Magnoliopsida > Lamiales > Pedaliaceae > Sesamum > Sesamum angolense. The sequence continues at coordinate 12,576,499 of JACGWL010000015.1, forward strand.
ATAGTGAAGGTGTTTCTTAATAATGGTTAGTTGGAGACAAATTAATTAAATTGGATCTAATTAATTATGTTAGATACAAACCCAAGTCTACCTGAGGATGAACCTAAAGAGTCACACACAAATCACCATGAAAGTGATGAAATTAATTTATTATTAATTTGTGGATAATGAATAAATGATTGGATCATTTATTTGGGACAGTCCATGATGAATGACCCAAAGTTTAATTGATTAGACTAATCAAATTTAAGCTTAAACTTTTAAGTTAATTGGATTTATTTCATTCACTTTAATTAATTAATAAATTAAACTTATTAATTAGAGAGATTCGACTTATGTCTTTAATTAGATTAAAGTTGTGTTAGTTATTGGACTTTAATTAATTGAATTTAAATTAAAAGTCCATTGAACTTGGATTTGATTTGTTTTAATTAAAACAAACCCGGTCCGTCTAAAACCTTAACCCGTAACTGATTTGACTTGAAAGAGGTCAAGGAGGCAATGGACTCCTCCTTGAGAGGTAGTGTGGCCGAGTGGGGCTCCTAGGGATTCCCCCACTTAGCCATCATGTCACTATGCAACTAATTAGTTAATTATATTAGATATAACTTGTATTTTAAAAGACTAGGTCTTTTGAGATTACACAAATCTCACCTCTCTCTCTCTCTTACTATTGCGGTCCCTCAGCTCTCTCTTGTCAAAGGTTCTTCTTGATTCTCTAATCAAGTGAAAGAATTAAAGTGAATTGAATACACTAACCTGATAGTGTGATTCAATTCATTCTTCTATAGGATTTCATTTTCTCTAGCAAGAAACTGAATCCCCTTCTGGTGATGGTATGGATATCTCAAGAGGGATTCTATTTTGAATCCTAAGTGAATGAAATTCGGAGATTGGAACAACGCTTAAAGTCGTTTCAAGAAAAATGACAAAGATAATAATCCGATTTAAAATATTGTACATTTTTTCGTTTTGTCCATATGCATATGTACGAGTTTAAAATAATGAAGGGTTCACCCTTCGATCTGACTTTAAGTTGCATTTAGTTTTGTTTTTTCGCTTTAGCTGCATTCTCAGGCTGATGCACTTTCTCTTAATGGTATCAAAGCCAAGTTCAGCGTTTAGGCTATAGATCTAAGATATAATTTTGCATTGGACATATTTTACGTGTTATAACAGCTTTTTGAGAGCATGATTTACGATTTTTTAGTTGTACAGTTATATGTTTGATACTAAATGTTTAATTTTGCCAATTAATTTAGATGTTAGGATTTTTAAAAGATTGAATTTTTAAAAAAATTAGGTGTTAAATATTTTAGTTTTTAATGCAAAAAACGGGAGAAAAAAAATTAAGGTGGTAGCACAAGCAGTGCTGCACTCAGTCGGCTGGCAATGTCCGAATGGTTGGACTGTTTCTGTTGGGGTTTTTTTTCGAAAAATTGGATTCTCCATTTTTTTGCATATTTTCTGATATTAATTTTGGCCGATTTTAATTTTAGATAAATTGATCTAAAATTATTATTGCCTTTTCATTTGTAAATAATTTTCAAATAAACTAAAAAAATTATTTGTAGATTGGATGCACGAGTTCTAATGTCCATTTTAATGTATTTTAGACATGCATTTTCTGTGTATAATTGTGTTTTATTTTATGATATGATATTATTGAAATAATGCATAGTATGTATTAATGGAATATAATTGAATTCGATTGTTTATAGAAGAAACAATGGGAATGATCACAAAGCCCATGGCCCGTGTACATGATTTAATTTCTTTTGGGTCGAGTTTACATGCTTCTTTATTTTATTCTCTCTTATCATTTTTTTAGCATTGAAATAATGAAGCTTGTTTTCTCCCTTTCTATGTAATCATCTCAATTTCTGATCAGGATTTCTAATTTTATGTTGTATTAACTGTAGATAGATTGTAAGGGTTTTATTTTTTGAAAATAAAATATAAGCAAGGAGAAAAAGGATCATGGAGCTAGGTCGATTTGATGGCCCACGGAGATCCATGGAAAAGAGGTCCATTGGACGGAGCCCACAATAGAGAGTCCAAGAAGAATGATGAGGCATTACAAGGTCCATTAGAGTGATAATAGGCTATTAATCTATACCTTATTATTATTGAAGAGCACCGAATTGGTGTCTAATTTTTTATGTTCTGTTATTTTTTTTTTTTTAAAATGTAGCAGTTTTTTTTGTTTTTTTGTTTCTTTTTCTCAACTTCCAATCATCTTTCTCCCTCAACTTTCATATTTCTCTTTCTCCCACTATTTTCTCAAAATAACTACCCACAACTCTATTTCTTTCATATTTTTTATCTATTTAACTAAAATAAATATTTTAAAAGAGTAAGAATTATATTATTTATATTTTAAATTAATTGCACACACATTTGTGGGTGCCACGCACACTAGTTTGTAATAGAGTAGGCCATTCTAGATTGATCATAGATCCATTGCGGGCTCAGTGGATCACATAGGGAGGGCATGTGATTATCCAACAGGGCATGCTAGGCTTTTAATTTTTGCTTGTGGTGCGTTGATGAATGTTTTAAATGTTGGGTATTTATACGCATGCTAAATATTAATTGATGAGGTTTAGGTCAAAACTAAATATGAACTTTCACTTGGATGGTCCAAGCAAATATTAGGCCCCAAATGGAATTAACAAATGATTTGTGAAATTCCAAGCTTTCAACCTGTAGCAACATGGTGAGAAAGTTGCTTTTACCCAAACGTGATTTCACAAATTGTGACACGTTTGGAATAAAAGAAAGCTGTGTTATTGTTATGGCAAAGGATTATGCTCCTCTTTTTCAGTCTCACGAGTCGTAAGGTGTGGTAGTTGAGATATGATTTGGTTGATGGGTCGGGCTTAACGTTGAGTAATATGATTTAGTTGGACTCCTTGGAATCATGTGAAGAGGGCAAGATAATCTTAGGGGTCTCGTTTGATGAGAATAGTAATGGTTATCTCCCCACAAAGCTTTTTTCACGTGAATGGTAAAAGCGAGACATGGAAAATTGCATTTGTGGACTCTAAGCTTACTAAGAAATGATTTTTCAAAACCTCACTTGAGAGTGATGGACTTTTGTAGAAATAGTGAGAGGGTTAATGATTAAAGACCAAGTTATTACTTGAATTAAATATTAAAATCTATTTGTTAATTTTTACTTTACATGTTTTTAATGTAGATGTCTAAGAACCCGTTAGATATGGTAATGGAGACTAACAAATTTGATGAAACGAATTATAATAATTGGTTCAAGAATATGAGGATTGTCATTGATTTAAAAAAACTAGGCTTATCTTCTAGATAAACCTTATACTGTGACCTTGACGGAAAGAGCCCATGTTAGAAGAACGTTGGACGTTCAAGAAATGGCAGGAGAACCACCATAAGGTGCGCAACATCGTAGTGACATCCATGTCGAATGAGATCTAGAAGTAATACGCTAGGCTAGATGATGTCCCCACAATCATGTGTATCATAAAAGAGGTTTGTGCGGTTTCAAATAGGAATATTATGTAAGAATAGACGACCAACAAGCCAATTAGATTGATTCATTAATCTTTATCAAAATATAGTCTTGATGAATATAATAAGTATTCATCGAAGGCATTAATTTTTTGTTGCACTTAGTACTTTACCTTTCTTTTGTCTAGGTAAAGGCGTCGTAGCCCAAATCTGATTTAGGGAACAACAATATCGCCAGATTTGGGGCCGATAATGGACGCCGTCCCCCATGTCATCGCCCCATTTGCGGGGACAACGGCAGCTAGGGGTGGTGTAAGGGGAGGGGTGGGAACAAGATCCTCATGACGTACTGTCGTTCATGGTGATGCCCTCCCCACCACCACCAGGCGACAAGCTAGTTGG